>ML777502.1:238404-256163 GCA_009831015.1 Picea engelmannii
TGGGTTTTCTTCCCCTAGAGGGTTTCCCAGGATAAATGTTGTGTCTCTTGTGAATGTGTATTTCTCAGTGATCTTGTTCTTATGATGCTCTTATCTATTGAAATGCAAAGAACTATAATAATGGCATAAACATTAACAAATGGCACGACTCTTCACTTGTTAAGGCCCTACAAATACAAACAAGTACAACCTTCAAGGGTCCACAAGTCACATGTATCATGACAAATATGACATATTTAATAAAAGAATCACCCGAACATGTGCATTAAATCCCCCCTTTTCAAACTAAACAAATGCTCAAAGACCTTATACCACTTACCAAATTTAAGTATGGGAGGGTTGTCATGGTGCCCTATTCGGTAGACCAATCTCCAAGTCAATGAGTGTTTCCCAAGAAGACACTCTCTAAGTCATGTAGTGAATATGAGGTGGATGGGGATATGACTTTTTGGCATGGGGTTTCTTGACATACAAGGGCTCATATTGTCTCATTTATGGGTGCCTTTGTAGAGGGTGTTATGCATTCTCATTTGCAATGTAACGTTTTTCCAAGCCCTTTATTGTCATTAACTCATTAAGGTCCAAAACATTGAGTGTTATGTGCAAAGGAAAGTAAGGAGCACCACAATGCCACTTGGAGCCAACACCACATCAAGTGCCATGTTCAAGGAAAGTAAAAGACACCGCAAATGCATTCCCTCAACAAGAGGGACACTTATTAATTATGTGTTTTCTTTTTTAAAGGTCCTTCCTTTTTTTATGGAGAAGTTTTTCATTGCTCTCAAGACCTTAAGACGAGCATCTAGAGGATAACTTATGGCTTTTATCTTTTTCCAACTACAACACCTCTAAGCCTTTAGCTCCTTCTTCCCATGAGATAAGGTACAAGCCCTTCTTGGGGTCAATAAGCCTGAAAACCCAAAAGATGAGGAAACAAAAGGGAAGAGGTGTTGAAAGTGATAAGTGTGTGTGAGAATGGTATAATGATCCTTCAAGGACACCCTAGTAGCAACCCTTTTCCCGAGGGTGACCAACTTACTAGGAAACTATGTCAACCACCAAGGTGAAATGAGGCAAAATGTATAATTTCCAAGCAAACGTTTTCATAATCAAGAAAGGAGTCTTTGCAACATGCTCAAATGCTTCAATTATTAAAATGACACTTACCACGAGATCAAACTTGTTACCTCATGAAGCAAGACTTGTTGTCCTGTGTGGGCCAAGCTGGTGTGGTGGATGTTGTTGATGTCGACCAATGGTAATGTGTTGTGAGAGGAGGGGCTTTGCCTACTCATTTGGCTCTTGGCACTCCATGTCTTCAACTTGCAGGCCTCGAGACATCATCTCTTTAGTTACCCCTAGCCTAAGGGGTAACAGGGAACAATGCGCCTCTAGAACAAGAAACAAGGAAATCTTATATGGTTCTATTCTTTCCGAAAATCCATCCATTATACATAATCACACAACCTATATTTAGCCTAAGAAGGACCTTTTGCACATCTTTAATAGCCACTATCAAAATTTTAACCCTTAAAGCCTTGGAACTAGTGGCCTTAAGACCAATGCCGCAGGCAACAATAACATCTAGCACAGTTGCCAATACATGGATCTAGCAAAAATTAAAGGCCAGATCTAGATCAAAACAAAAGCTACATATGGCTCTACCTGCTTGCTCATGCATGTTTTGCCCATGATTTGTACTCTCCAAGGTGGGTCGAGAACCAAGGTTGGTATAAGTGAAAAAGGTACTAATAGCATCCAGAGAGGGTGTAGAATCGGTACAAAATGTGGTGGTGGTGTAACATCATTAGTAGTATGAGGGATGATAGTGATTACAACAATAGAAGATGAAAATTCCTATAATTCATTTTCTCTCTTAAGAGTTATTTTTCAACTTTGGCACCTTCACTGACTTGGCATTGATTAATTACACCTGTATGTACAATTTGGATGTGATTAATTACATCTATTGTGAAATTTGCATCACACCTTTCCCCCATTAGGGTCCTTGATAGACGCACAACAAAAGTCGTTGTACTTGAACCGTTTTGAAATGTTTTAGAGAGGTGAAAACGAGTTTTTAGGGCCATGTCACTAGCTTATGAGAAAAACTAAGATGTAATAATTTACCCTGACTGCTAGTGCCATTTTACAAGGAAATAACAACCAAAATCCAGGTATATGTTCTTCAAAACACCCTTATACTTCCTTACAAAAGATGCCACCCAAGTTATAGTTTAACAATGCAACCACTATACTCCCCAAGAATTTTTGGGTCTCCAAATGATTAAAAAATATTTTTAAAACATGGGATTTTCGTCTCTACATGCACTCGAAAGCCATTAAAAACTACAAAACCTCACCAATCCCATAGCAATAAACAAGATGACAAAGAATGGTGGAAGAAACGATCTTTCTATTATACTATTTTCAATTAAGTTAGTAGTACAAACTTACCAAATTTTATGAATCTGATCAAGTTTCAGTCAAACTCAAGGATTATAGTGACAGTCCTCCAGTTTTACTAGAAGTGTCAACTTGTCTCACTAGTTTATTGAATCATTGACTCGCTGAAATTCAACAAGTCATATTTCACTATTGCGTACCCAAAACCAATTTTGTACTCAACCATTAATTGCATACTTTGTCCAAAACTAATTGCATACTTGACTCATTCCCAATGCAAATGAGCATTAAATTGTCCCAAACCTGATCTAAAATCTACTTGATACTTTTTACAAGAAATAGATAAAGAGAAACATTATTTACATGCAATAGCAATTAATAATGTAAAATCATGACAATTGCTTACTGTTGAATTTAATGCAACTGCAAGAGCCATTCTCCCTGGAGGATGGCTTAAGAATCTAGTTATGGACTAGGGCCCCCAGTATACTCTTGGGGTTCTTGGTCTAGGACCAAACGGTTAGTGCCATGGAAAAAGACCCTTGTGAGGGCCCCCAGTAGATGACTGGGGTACTTCGTCTAGAACCAAGCAGCAAAAGACCCTTGTGAGGGCCCCCAGTAGATGATTGGGGTTCTTGGTCTGGGACCAAGCAGTAAAGACCCTTGTGTGGGCCCCCAGTAGTTGACTGGGGTTCTTGGTCTGGGACCAAGCAATATAAGTCCCTAGATACGACTAGGGCCCCTGAATGTGTTCTAGGGTACCCATGCCTAAAGCATGGGTTGATCATTGGTCTTGTACCTTGGTGGATAAGACCCCAGATATCTTCTAGGGAAAACCTGATTCTTGATCAAGTAGATCTTGGTGTAATACCAAGATTTGTGGGTGTGTGATCCTCTTCCTCTCTTCCAAGATGGTCCACAAGGCCTAGGAGAGATTATGAAGATGAGCATGACCACATGAGGGATGTACCCCATATGCAGTGATGATAAAGTTAATTGGTCACCTTGAAATTTATATGGACATGTGTTTCCACTAAGTAAACCTCTCCTAAACCCCCACCCTTGGTTTTTGAGCTTGAGTTTGATTGGGGGTTTGTATTTTTGTTTTAGGGGTTAATATGAAAAATATTAACTAATGTTTAATTGTAACATATTTAATTAATATTTATATTAAATAAATATGTTATTTTAATTATATTTTTTATTAGCCTAACCCTAGCCTAAAAGTATAAATATGAACCCTCCCCCTTCACTATTCACTTACACTCACTCACTTCTTTCTCTCCAAAGAGTGGCAGATTGCTCTATGAGTGTTGTGGCCTCCTTGTGACAGAACAGTTCAACCTCTCCATTTTTTTGTTGCCAGGTCCCTTCTATGATATTTCTACTGATGTGTGGGTGTTGAGGGTGAGTAAATCTCTGCTGGGAAGTGTTATTGCTGCTGCCCTCCTTGACTGTTGAAGTCGACCCTCCCTTAAAGCTACCTTTTGAGCAGATCTAGGCCGCGGCCCTACTACTGGGTAGTTGGGGTTTGATCTAGGATGGTTGTCCTGATCTGAAGCTTCAAAGCCTCCTCTTCACTTGTTGTTACACCTCTTTCTATTATTGGCCAGAACAAGGGTTTGATCCCAGTTTTCTTTGTTGGGGTTTTGGGTGTGTTTGTGTGAGGTTTTTCATGGTGGCTTGACTGTCCTATATTTCTCTTGATAGAGATCTGACCGTTGAGGCAGATCCATGACACATAGACTTATCTGAGCATACTTCAGTGGCTTATTATCTCTCAGGTGTGCTATGCTCTTCTCCTTTATATAGAGGTAAGATTATCAAGAGGTAAGTTGTTGTTTTCAGTTCTTTTGCTTTACTTACATTTAGATCTCTGATTAGCATGCTTTAATATCTTTGTCTAGTTCAGATTTATGTTTTGTTCATGTTCAAAAATGTTCATTTAGCCTAGATCTATCTACTGTGCATGCTCAATTTTATATCTATTGTTTAGATCTGACTTAGAAACTCTTCTACAGTTCAGATACAACATAAAATTGCTTTATGGTATAGATCTATCTCCTGTACATGTTCTGGTTCAGATCTAAGTGTTTTACCCACTCAGAAATTGTTTATGCTTTATGGTATAGATCTATCTTCTGTACATGTTCTGGTTCAGGTCTAAGTGTTTTACCCACTCAGAAATTGTTTATGGTTTAGATCTATTTACTGTACATGTTCAGAATTATTTTCTAAGTTCAGATCTAACTACCTAGCATGCTTAGAATATTTTTTGGAGTTCAGATCTATATAAGTTTAATGTGTTCATGCTGATTTTGTCTACAAAAAATTTTAAAAAGTAATTTCTTGTTTTCTTTTCCTAATTCTAACATGATTTCAGAGCTTAGGGCGTGTAAAGAGCTCAATAGTAGCAAAAATTTGAGCATGCGTAAATCCTTGTTCTAGGGTTTGTTTTGCAGATCTTCAGTAAGTTGCTTTTAATGGGCCATCAAATTTGATGACGAAGATTGTATACCAATCTGTACTCCGGACAGTCAATTCGAAAGGAACATTGTCACTACGTTAGAATTGTCTTGTAAAGCATAGGTGGAAGAACTTTGTTTTTGAAAAGTCTCACAACAAAGAGTAGGCTAGTGGAGTGTGTGATGGTAAGAATGTTCTTTGATTTACTGTCCTTAAACTTAACTCTTCCATCAAATTGCAAATATGGAATGAATTATGTGTTACTAGTTCAAATATCAGACATGATTTTATTGGCTGCCATAGATTAAGGCTCAGTTGAAGATAAAGAGATTACTAGTACACACAGTAGCAGTATGTTTGTGACTTAGTATGATGGTTGGTACAGTAACAGTTTTGTACAGTTACTATTAATGTTTTTCCTGGTGATTGTGAGGGTAGATCATTAGAACAAATCACCACAAGAACAAAATATACACTAATAGAAAGTTTTAGAAAATAAATATCTCTCTTTGGAAATCTAAGATTTCAAGTTTCAGAGACAACTTATTGCAAATGCGATTTCGTATTTTTTATTAGAAGTGTTGAATATCACATTGCTTAACCAGAGATTACTCAGGTAGGAAGTGTTAATGCATTTGACAGGCTTGTGTCTCTTTTAAATATATAGCTTGGGGTGGTTACTGTATCATCAAGGATTGGTTGTGAATAGTAGGTTGTACAAAGTTTGCATTTCTAATTCAGAATGTGCACTGTGTGGATGGATTTCATTCTCTTATTGTAGCGTGGTTCTCATGAAAAAGGGCCCTCCAAGGGTACATAAGGATTCCCAGGGAAACTAAAAATTGCTTTGACATTGAGTTTACTTGGTTGCAATTGGATTTTGTGAAATCAAAGTCGTAAAGTTACATTCAATGAGGATCCTCACCCCCCCTTACTCTAACAGATTTAAAGAGCTCCAACAACAGTTGGCTCTGCTCCTAAGTGTCAACCTTAGTGTATTCCATCGTAATGATTGAGTCCCTCCCTGTGAGGGCCCAAGCTCATTCTTTAACTTTTGTAGACTGGGATTTTCCTGGCACCCTTGTTGTCTGCATTTTGTAACCACCTTGAATCCTGATGCAATGGTTTGTCCTCTGAAGATTTATATAAAGTTTTTTTTTTTTTTAAGGAATACTTCTCTACAATAACATAAAGATGAGGAAGTATTAAGGTAGAAATCTTGCACTTAGTGTTGGAGGTTTTACGATAAAAGTTTTGGAGTTTTCAAATATTTTATCCAACTTGGGCACTCTCATGGAATTATCGCCAACAGAACTTGCTGCAAGAAATTATTGGTTACAATGCAGATATCCCTTACCTTCAAAAGGTCCAGAGTGATCATTTTTGAAGAATGGTAAGGGGTCAAAGCATGATAATAAACAAGTGTTACAATTGGCTCAAATAAGGACAACAATATGAAGTTATTTGAACAATAGATACATCTGCATACATAGGAGATGTATTTGTAAGCTACAGATGATAGCAGGCTGCAAAGCTCAGTGTGTGTCTTCAGACCAAGCAAGTTCAAGGTAAGTTCATGTATGTACCATTTACATTTAATCACTGAATTTGAAATAAGTATGTGTCTATTAAAGTCATTAAGAAGAACTGTGATTATCCTACTATCGTGTTTATGGACCAGTGTCTTAAAGGAGTACTGTTGGAACCTAAATTGTTTTTGGTTACATGACGAACGGAGTTGTGATCTCATCACATACCTTTTTTTTTTAATTTGATGTAAGCTAGGTCTTTCTCCCTGGTTCAGAAACCCAACAGTATGTTGGTCTATTTTCTCTTATATGAAAGACAACATGTAACCTTGGGTTATTTTCTTGGTTAAGGAGTCCATCAATTTTATCTTGATAGTTGAGATATTTTTCCTCGTTTTGGGAATCCCACAGATATCTCTTTTCGAGAGTCCTTAGATTGTAATTGAGCCATCATCCTTGGCACAAGAGCTCAATAAATCTGACTCATCTTTTCATATTATACTTGGTACTGGCACCAAGAACATCTTGAAGAGATATGACACCAGAATAGAATCAAAGGATCTTATAGGTTCAGAGGGAGTCAGTTTGCACATGACAATGATGCAGACATTTTATGAGACTCAGAGGGAGCAGTCCCTGCATATGAGTTAGACCATGACCTACATCAGAGATGGCAGCTTAGTAGAGTCGAGGGATACTATCGACTTCTTTTAAAGAAATTTTCTATTGAAAGGAAACTAGCCTGGTGTCGGGAAATACTAAAGGAAGCAGAAAAGCATTCAGCACCTAGGGGCACTTTCAAAGAAAACAAGAAACTAGATAAGTACTCCGGCCTTATAGCTAAATTGAACCTTGTGATTGATTCAAAACCTTCCACATTTGAAGTGTGGGAAGATGCTATGATAGAAAAATATGAATCAATTCTGAAGAATGATGTATAAGCAGTGTTTTCAAAACCTCGTGACAAATCAGTGGTAACCTCCAATGGCTTTATAAGATAAAGCCTACAACAGATGGTTGTATTGAGATTAAACTTGTGACTCGTGTTTTCTCTCAGAAAGAAGGAATTATCTATGACAAGATCCTTACCTCCATCGGGATCTTTTGTCGCAATTTTTTATTTGGAAACTTCATCTGATAGATGTTAAGATTTCTTTCTTAACAATGAAGTTAAGCAAGAGGCTATCCATGGGAAAGAATCCCATGGATTATAACAGGCTCCGAGAGCTTGGTATAAAAGTATTGACAGTATCTCTACAGAGTCTTGGGTTCAAAAATAGTTTTATATTTATATAAAGATTGTCCAAAATCATCATGTTATCTTAGGATGATCTGTTCCTTACATGAAAGGAAATTTTTGATAGCTCAGGCTAAGAGGGAGCTCTTCAACAGAAGTTGAAATGAAAGACTTGGGTCTTTTACTTTACTTTATGAGCTTCGAGGTGTGGCAGAAACCGAGTGAGATGTTTCTCTCACAATAACAAATATGTAGTTGATGTGCTCCACTGATTTGGCATGATGGACTGTAAGCCAATGACCACACAAATGATCTCTAACCTAAATAAACTACAAGATCAGGTTACTGGTTCAAAACCAAAAGACCCCACTTTATCGACAAATCATTGGGTCATTGATGTACCTCGTACATACTAGACCGGACATTTGTTATGCGGAAAATGCTCTCGGCCAGTTCATGTGTATATACATATGGTTGCAGTTAAGCATATTCTGAGATATGTTTAGGGAACTATAGCTTTTGGCCTCAAATACACTTCCAGTGGAGGTGTAATGCTTCATGAATTACAGATTCAGATTGGATGGTCAGTACAGTGGATTAGAAGAGCACTTTCAGATATTGTTTCAGTTTGGGTTCATCGATGATTTCCTAGTCCAGTAGGAAATAGGGCTCCATAGCCCAGAGCACTGCGGAAGCAGAATACATTGCTGCAAGTGTTGCTAGCAGAGAAGCAGTGTGGCTTAGGAAGCTACTTTCAGACTTGTTCAGTGCAGATCTAGAACCCACAGTCATTCACTGTGACAACCAGAGTTGTATAAAGCTCTTCGAGAATCCAGTGTTTCACGACAGGTTGAAACACATTGTGATGAGATATCACTATGTCTGGGACATGGTGTAGAAGAACATATTCAGTATGTTCCGACGACAGAACAGACGTCATATATTTTTTACCAAGCCATTGTCCTTGATAAAGTTTGTGTACTTTCGTGACAAGCTTGGTGTTGCTGAGAATGTCTCTCTTGTTGAGAGGGAGTGTTGAATTTAATGTAGTTGCAAGTCATTCTCCATGGAGGATGGCTTAAGACCCTAGTTATGGACTAGGGCCCCTAGTATACTCATGGGGTTCTTGGTCTGGGACCAAGTGGTTAGTGCCATGGCAAAAGACCCTTGTGAGGGCCCCCAGTAGATGATTGGGGTACTTGGTCTGGGACCAAGCAACAAAAGACCCTTGTGAGGGCCCCAATAGATGGCTGGGGTTCCTGGTCTGGGACCAAGCAACAAAAGACCCTTGTGAGGGCCCCCAGTAGATGATTAGGGTTCTTGGTCTGGGACCAAGCAGTAAAGACCCTTGTGTGGGCCCCCAATAGTTGACTGGGGTTATTGGTCTAGGACCAAGCAGTATAAGTCCCTAGATATGACTAGGGCCCTTGAATGTGTTCTAGGGTACCCATGCCTAAAGCATGGGTTGATCATTGGTCTTGTACCTTGGTAGATAAGACCCCAGATATCTTCTGGGGCAACCTGATTCTTGATCAGGTAGATTTTGGTGTAATACCAAGATTTGTGGATGTATGATCCTCTTCCTCTCTTCTAGGATGGTCCACAGGGCCTATGAGAGATTATGAAGATGAGCATGACCACATGAGGGATGTACCCCATATGCAGTGATGATAACGTTAATTGGTCACCTTGAGATTTATATGGACATGTGTTGCCACTAAGTAAACCTCTCCTAAACCCCCACCCTTGGTTTTTGAGCTTCAGTTTGATTGGGGGTTTGTATTTTTGTTTTAGGGGTTAATATGAAAAATATTAATTAATGTTTAATTGTAACATATTTAATTAATATTTATATTAATTAAATATGTTATTTTAATTATATTTTTTATGAGCCTAAAAGTATAAATATGAACCCTCCCCCTTCACTATTCACTTACACTCACTCATTTCTTTCTCTCCAAAGAGTGGCGGATTGCTCTATGAGTGCTATGGCCTCCTTGTGACAGAACAATTCAACCTCTCCATTGTTTTGCTGCCAGGTCCCTTCTATGATATTTCTGCTAATGTGTGGGTGTTGAGGGTGAGTAAATCTCTGCTGGGAAGTGTTCTTGTTGCTGCCCTCCTTGGCTGTTGAAGCCGACCCTCCCTTAAAGCTACCTTTTGAGCAGATCTAGGCCGCAACCCTACTACTGGGTAGTTGAGGTTTGATCTAGGACTGTCATCCTGATCTGAAGCTTCAAAGCCTCCTCTTCACTTGTTGTTACACCTCTTCCTATTGTTGGCTAGAACAAGGGTTTGATTCCAGTTTTCTTTGTTGGGGTTTAGGGTGTGTTTGTGTGAGGTTGTTCATGGTGGCTTGACTGTCCTATATTTCTCTTGATAGAGATCTGACCCTTGAGGCAGATCCATGACACATAGACTTATCTGAGCATACTTCAGTGGCTTATTATCTCTCAGGTGTGTTATGTTCTTCTCATTTATATAGAAGTAAGATTATCAAGAGGTAAGTTGTTGTTTTCAGTGCTTTTGTTTTACTTACATTTAGATCTCTGATTAGCATGCTTTAATATCTCTGTCTAGTTCAGATTTATGTTTTGTTCATGTTCATAAATGTTCATTTAGCCTAGATCTATCTACTGTGCATGCTCAGTTTTATATCTATTGTTTACATCTAATTTAGAAACTCTTCTACAGTTTAGATACAACATAAAATTGTTTTATGGTATAGATCTATCTTCTATACATGTTCTGGTTTAGATCTAAGTGTTTTACCCACTCAGAAATTGTTTATGCTTTATGGTATAGATCTATCTTCTATACATGTTCTGGTTCAGAATTAAGTGTTTTACCCACTCAGAAATTGTTTATGGTTTAGATCTATTTACTGTACATGTTCAGAATTATTTTCTAAGTTCAGATCTAACAACCTAGCATGCTCAGAATATTTTTTGGAGTTCAAATCTATATAAGTTTAATGTGTTCATGCTGATTTTGTCTACAGAAAATTTTCAAAAGTAATTTCTTGTTTTCTTTCCCTAATTCTAACACTTACATAAAGAAAATTGCATGTACTAGTGTTACCAACATTGTGTTGTTGAAAATATCGCCGAGGGTCCAGAAAATAAAATATCGGAAAGAGGAAAACATTGGCAAAACAAACATATTGAAAAATATCGGGAAGATATTAGAAAATATCGTTGGCCCTCCAAAATATGATAATATCATGATGTTGGTAACACTGGTATGTACACCTCATAATGCAAGCTAAAATGGAGGAATAATACTAAAAGTTACGTAGGAACTAGATTGATTACTCTACAACAATAAAGTTTGGCCACATTAAATAATAGGACCCTACAAACCATCAATTAGAATAATCCTAGGGAAATTCTTGTCCATAGATAAAGGCAGCTCTAGCAAGAAAAAAAAAATCCCTGCAATCATAGAAATGTCTCTATTGGAGAGAATAATATACTCCCGACCAAAGAAAGGGGTGGCCTAATCTTCAATTCTATCACAAATATGGTAATAAATTCATACAAAGTGTTGTCCCTATGTATGTTGCACACATTTCAAAGCTTTTGGGTATAATTATACCCCTCCTTAATGACTGGCTATTCTCTTCATCGTTGTCTCTTCACTTCTTTAAATGGGGTGCCATATCATTTCATTTCCAAGCCTTCATTTTTCATGCCTAATTGGCACTTAGATGATGCCGTGTAAGGAATTCAAGAATTTATCCTTATTAGGCTTGAGAATTTGTCTTGATTAGGCTTGCAAAGTGAGACTCCTTTTTTCTTTGTTAGACACCCAAAGCAAGCTCTTCTTTAAAATTATGTACACCTGTTTTCCAAGTCCAAACACCCATTTATGAACTTGAATACCATGTACATTAATTGAGAGCTTAACGAGAGTCTCCTTGATATTTGAGGCTGTCACATTCACTCAATTATAGATTTTCAGCAGTTAGAAGAACAATTTTACCAAATCAGAATTCCTCCTGGAAATACCTATGCCTCGATCAACATCTAGCATTGAATGCATGAAAGTTCATTTAATGAAATTTATGTTAGTCTTGTTCTATTTTGGAAGGGATTATAAAAGAGTGATTAGTCCCCAAAGGTCACACATTCAAATGAGACATCAAAATTCATGAAAAAGAGCAAGTAAAAGACGGTAGTAATTCTGTGGTATGTAAAGTTGGACACCAAACCACTTCATGAGCCATATTATAGAAGACAAACACATCTCAACAAAATCTTCTAAATGAAATCCTACTCACACCCTATAGATATCATCAAAGAGAAGGTAAAGCTAAATGTAGGATTCTTTGCATTGAGTTTAAAATACGGAAGTCTTTCGATAAATAGTGAGGATAGAAAATTTAGTTGCCACCAAAGACCTATGGAATAAGCATAACTTTCTATCTATGTTTTAAACAAAACAAAACCAATGTACGCATCTCTAAGTTTATGGCCTCAGTGCAAACACACCTTACTCCACCCATGATACAAGACAACCTCAGAGAAGAAGGCTTTAGACTCACTCATGCATTATAAGGATAATTAAGCAATACCATTCATTTTATTCCATCACTTCAACATGGTTGCACCACTAATGAGCTGTAGTATAAGAGATTCAGATGGTAAAAGTACAATTTATTCTCACACAAATTGCATTACACACTATTATTCCTTTTCTGTATGACAAGCAGTTGCCAACCTTGTAACATCAAAATATTTGGTTGAAGTCGTATTGTTAGAAAAAAATTCACCAATTCACATGCATCCATGATGCTGACATGTTCTCTAAGCCAATATGTCTTCAATATTTGGCTCCTTACTGGTTAAGTATTTTCCAAATCTCCCATATGTCTTGATTTCAATTCAGCTTGGTTGTAGCCCAATTGCTATTCTAACTTGATTGCAACCCAATTGTAGTTCAAGTGCATCCACGTCTTCTCTATATGCAGTGGCATTCTTGCTGCATATAATTTTGGTGTGGGACGTAATAGAATTCTACCCCATGTACGATAATTTTGGTGTGGGATTGTTATTATGTTTCCAATAGTATCTACTACCATCTCATCCCATGAATTATTTTACACCAAAACATTTTATTGTTGTATCCATCAAAGCATCCCAACTTCATGGACATTTTAAAGGTACATTGTAGAAGATAAACATTATTCGATGGATATTTATGAGCCTCCAACTATCCCACAAGAAGCCTGCATGAGTATGTAATGTTCACAAGCCATTATGCCAGGAACATCACGGTTTTGGGTGTCTTTTAAAACTTTTCTGGTTGTGGCATTTCGTCAAACACTTTGTTGATCTACTTGTTTACATGTGTTTACTTGCAGGATGGCCTCTTGATTTCGGCCTTAGGGTTTTAGTTGATGATTTATATGTGTGTTGCAGCAATAAACAAGAAGATACAATCATGGAACATATCTCAACCATATGCAATATGATAGACAAGCCAAAACATCTCAAATCTGATTTTATTCATGAATAGAAGAACCTGCTACAATGAAGATGTTGATCTGGAAAACTCAACAGATGGATCCAATAATATAATAGGAGCTGTTACAAAATGCTCCAATAAAAGTCCACAAGCCTCCCAAAGGCTGAATACTCAATGAAGATCAAGACAACAGTAGATCTGGCCGTATGAAGTGCCAAAGCCCTAACTGAATGATGCCACGCCCTGCTGGAATGCTGAAGCTCCCAAACAATTCGGCCCTCTTGCCAAAGATGTCCAATCACCCCAAGAAATATGCCAAACGGTAGATCGAGTGAAGGCAAGAACAACCCAAGTGCTCAAATCTCTGAGGCCACCCTCAAACCCTATGGATCTGACTCTCCTCCAAGGAATGGTGCACCCCCCTGGATGCCTGAAACCCTAGATAATTCAGCCTCTCCTAGAGACCTCCAACAACTCCACCAATCCACTAGAATGATAGATCGGGGCACGGCAATGAAAACCCAAGTGCTCAACTAGGCAAAACACTTGCTAGACCCTTGGATCTAGCCACCCTCCAAGTAATGTTGCGCCCTCCTCTTAGGGAAATCGTCCCACTCTCAATGCCAATCAATCCTCCATAAGAATACCTCTGAAAACCTCCAATAATGGCGCTATGGTACCTGCAAGGGAAACGAAATACCTGGAATTCCCAAAATCTCTTCTCCTCAGCTAGATCGAATCCTCCCTCAATGGATGGTGCACCCCTCTTGCTGGAAACCCTCAACTAGTGCGCCCTCTCTCTATCTGCACATGTAACTGATGTAAAATCCTCCTACAACTAAGTAGATCTGGAACTGGAATGGTGTGGGAGCATATTGCATCTCCAAGACCAAGCTTGGGACAAGCTAGGTGGAATCTTTCACCATCGAATCGTCCTCTAGGGTTTGTTAAGTCAAAACCCTCAAAACCCCCAAGAGATGGGCCCTCTAGCTAGAAGCCAGAAATCCAAAAGATAGTCATACATGAATGAATCAATAGAGGCCCTTGCCTTTCCTTTATACTTCTTGCTCACCTCCTCCCTCCAAAGTGACTTTCATTTTATTAATATTTAATTAATTAATTAAATCACTTTAATTAATTAATTAACCTTTTTACCTATGAAAAGCGCCTTATTTCTCCTTGTGGCTTCCCTGGCCACTAAAAGTCACTTCTCAGCATCCCATCCTGTAGTGTTGCTCCTCTCAATTCCAATGAGCTATTACACTGAGCGGTTCCTCCAAGTAATGTGCCCAAAATGACCTCTTCAGTGAATTTCATTGACTTATAGCTCAAAATACTCAAAATCATGGAAATCGTCGGAATGCAACGAAACCAAAGCCAACCTGTGCGGAATGGATCATAATGATGAAATGGGATGAGTGATGAAAGCCAAACCCCAAAATGCCTCTCAATAATCCCTGTACTCGCTATAACATCCATCTAGCTACTCTGGTTATCATAAACCTCTGCAATGTAATGATGTCCCAAAGTGGGGACATTACAGAGTACCTTGAATAAAAATCAAGGGATCCCATTCTATCCTTCTAGGTATTGTCTTGTCTTCTATTAGAAGTGTCAGACTTTACACACTACTTTGGGGATTTTAACACTTAGGCCATTCATAATATCATTGACAGATAGTTTCAACACAGCAGCATTCTAATGTGTTTGGGAATTTTTATAGGCATTTCACTATGTTGAGTCATATTCCTGTTTGACCAAACCTCAACTAAATTTATACACGAGAATAAAAATTTAACTCCAAGCAAAGAATCACGAATATAAGCAGCATGCTTAACACTAACTAGATCCACTTTGGAACTTTGGTGAAATGATGTTACAATGTTTAATTGAAAACCAAAATTTCAATATTTGACTAGATGCACAGAACTATGTTTCAAATCTATTTCAACTATAATTCTGACATAGTTTCCAATTAAAACACTAAAATCAAGGATAAATCCCAAGGTGACATAAATGACAACATAATATCAATACATGTAAAAAAACTTCTTAATTGACAAATATAAATATTTTGTGTGCCTGCAAACCAAAGAAGCTGACGATAGGCTTGGTTTAAACTCCTATCATTCAAGATTGGTCCACTCCACATCCATTGCAATTTAGTAACTTCATTAATATACAAGGAATTTTTTTTTCTCAAGTTTCAGTTGCTAACAAAGTAATATAAAATTAAAAACGGATATACTTATTACTACACACAAAAAAAAAATTCTTGCAACATCTTCATCAAGAAGGCATAAGACACAACTTTATCATTCTGTTTATCCTCTATATCATGTTTACCAAATAGAAAGGCTGTTGTTGATGTTATACTTTCTGTCTTTGAAGGGCATGTCATTTATGAATTACAACATCAAGACACCATCAAGAGCAATTTATGAAATTGGCTACCTTGAATAAAAAACTCACAACATGAAGAAACTAGCTGATAAAAGAATTATTTACAACTTGGCGAGTGAAACATCAACATTCAGCAAAATGATACCCAATGTTTACGTTTAGTTCATACTGATAGAGTACTTGGTAGAGAATATTACATGAATCAATGCTTGCAAGAATAACGGAACCTAAAAGTTAAAACAACTTGCCCAAATCTAATGCCAAGGATCATCCCATCCTTTTGGGCCTTCTCTTTTGACAAAGTCAACAATAGCTTCTACTGCTTCTAGCACACGATTAGAAAGGGAGTGGTTGCCCCATTCAATTTCAACCTTCTCCGCGCCCCCCATTGCATTGCAGAGCCTACCATAAGATAGCAACAAAAATTTGAATAACATTATCTTGACATAGACTAACAAAACTTAACATGTAAACAAAAATGATCTCAATTAGTACCACAGAACTAAACAACTGTATATCCAAAAAAGATGGTAAAACAAACAAGTACCAGCTCAGAAGCATACCTTTGGACAAGAGATCGTTTATCAACATATTCTGGCACATACTCATCACCCATGGAGAAGATCACCTAATAATTTTGAAGTCACAAGCAAATAAGGATTTGAGTGTGACTGAGCTTTTGCATGGATTTCCAATTTTTCATTTTTCATCAGTATTTAGCAACCTAAACATGGGAGCCTACCATTATTATGGCTATTTACACAACAAAATATAGAGCACCTTGACTTTTACTCAGCTGTGAGGGATGAGATCCCACACAGTAGCACATATTAGATGCCACAGGCATACTAAAGATAGATATTATGTTCCATGAAACAGCACTAGGCACACAGTAGAAAAGAGGCATGTGGCATGGTTTTCATTGTTCAACTACAATAAATATTCAGTACTCTCCTATTAATGCCCCAAAGGTACAGTAAAAATATAAGTCCCTCACATATTGGACATCTATACATGACTGATGTGTATAATTTATAAATCAAATGTCAAGGAGGAGATCCAGAGAGGTATGTCGAGAGGAATAAAAGAGGAGTTGAGTGGACAGGGCATGGATCGAGAACTGAGACCAATTGAGGAGATGGATTTATGAAGAGAAGCATCAGAAATAGATAGTGCCATGCAAGTAATCATAAGCAGAGGCAAGAGACATTGATGCCCACAGTCTTGACAGTTTTTAGTGGCACTGTCCACATAAATGATCTCTCTTCCTCAAGCGAGATGTAAAGACACTTGCATGCCATGAGGATGCATGCTCCCTTCAAACATATGCACAAAGAACGAAATTATATATGGTTAACATATGAAGAAGGTAAGAATTAGTCTGTCTATTATTACAATTCTATCTACTGCTGGCCAACGAAGAGGCTTCTGTAGGGCTCGCACCCCAAGCGCCCTACTTACATGAGGAAATCACGGAAATACTTATTTTCTTTAAAAACACAGATATTCTGTTTTATACATGGTGTTCATCTGCAAAATAACATTGCTCTTATACTTTTATTTGTGCTCTAGCCATTTATGTTCTCTGTTTACTTGGCCAACATGCATTGTTCAGTAGACAGGGCAATCAATACAATCGCCTTGCTGAAAGCGCACGTGATAACAAGGTGGCTAAGCTTGTTATCCCTGCATCCTCCTCAATCAAGCAGGTTCTCTTCTCTGTTTCACTGATGATACTTGGTCTAGTGAACATGTGTTCACATGTATTATATTTGTACTTTTCTGTTTTCTACTTTATCCTTGTCTCTTTTGGGTGACAGTCTAAATTGATCATTCACCCACTTTCTTGTATTTTATTGAAGACATGGTCAAACTTGATCCTCTCCCACAATTATGTACTCTATATATACTATATAGTAATACAGATGAGTGTATACCCATTTGTACAGTTCCGACAATCTCCTCTAATACTTGCATACTTGCTCTCATATGTTTTCTTGTGTGTGAGTATTCGCATTGTTGGCATGTGCTCATATCATTTACTCCCTAATCTTTTTAAGTTCACACAGTTGGGTTCTGTTGCTGTCCTTATACACACTTGCAAATGTGGACTGTTATCCCCGATATCTAGGGATAACTAGGAGATCATGTCTCGAGGCCCACATGGTCCTAGACATGGAGTACGAGAGCAGGAGCGACTTGAGCATGGTCCTGGAGGACCCATCTTCTTCTTCTCAGCCAGATTTGTC
>ML777502.1:258765-278575 GCA_009831015.1 Picea engelmannii
GTCTTTGCTTTATTAGCCATCATTGACTTCGTCAATAATAGCATTAATTCATTGCTCATATATTGATTGAAAGATAGTCTTGAATGCCTTTGAAGTACTAACCCACTGCAAGCATATATTCTAGTTGTCTTTGTTTTGTCTCGAAAACAGGTGCATCAGCAGTGGTTATATCTTGACTATCTCTCTTGGGCATCAATCTGTGAAAAGGTTTCTTCTTGACTTGGCCATTAGCCTTCCTTTATCCAGATTGACTTAGGGACGTCTCCCTTGGATTTGCCCTCCTAAATAGAAAGAGCCCCCCATCGAGGTGACAGTGGGTGGGGAAGCTCCTGTTACGTCGGTTTCAAGCCCTGACTCAAGCCCTTGGAACTATCCTACAAACCGTGCGATAACATGGACTAAGTCTCAATCCACTTAGTGTATCCTCGGAGACACAATGTCTAAGTTCAAGCCCACTGTCACCTTGACTTGAACTTCTTCCGTCTAGGCTTACTCCTAGGGAAGAGTTTGGCCAAGCCAACCATCCTATATCGTAAGGCTAATTAATTAGTTTTATTTTCAACATTGTCTTTTCATTTCTAGTTTGCCCCACTTGTGCTTAAGACAAGGTTGTGTGGCTAGAATTAGTTTCTTTTCAAGTTCTTTTATTCATTATTTGTTTGAACTTTGCCTACACCTAGGAAAGAGTTTGGCCAAGCCAACCATCCTATATCGTAAGGCTAGGTAATTTGTTGTGGTTTATTGCTTCTAGTGCTTGTGTTTATGGTTTATCTTTAGATCTTAGAATCTCTTTTCATTTCATTGCTTAAGCCGTGGAGGCATAGTAACTGACTTGTGTTTTTCAAGCAGTCATTTTCTTCCAAGTATTTGCTTTGCTTTCAAGTTTAATCACTTAATCTCTTTTCAAGTTTAAGCAATCTCATTTACTTTAATTTCAAGCACTTGTATATTCAAGCATCTTTACTTTCTTGTAATTTACTTCTCAAGCACTTAACCCAACTTAACTTAACTAATTCTTAAGGCTCAATTTACCTTAGATCCATAGGCCTTAAATCAATCTAGTTTAATTAGAGCACCTCTAACTGTCCCAACTTTGCTATCAAAAAAGGGACTTAGGAAAAAGACTTGGGGTGCTAGATCAGGGATGGTCTCACGACACTAGGTGTCCCCTTTGTTTGAGTACTTTTGTTCCCCGGATTGACGTGTGGAGCTAGGGTGTGGCCTTGTTTGCCTCACTTATTGAGCACCCAACAATCCTTTTAGTATAAGCGGGGAGAGTTCTAGGGAAGTCACATAGTTTTAGGATTCACACTTTAACTTAATCGACTTAAACAATCCTAAAACTTATCTACTTCAACCTTGGTTTAATTTCATAATCTTTTCATGGTTTATGTTCTTTAATCTTGCAAGCATTTCACTTTAAGTTACTTTACATGCAAATTTATTGAACATTGTGGATGATTAACTAGTAGTTGTGCATCTTTTGCCTGTGGAGGCTTTTACTTGCTTTATCTTTAGTCCTTTGAGGTTGCACACTTGCCCATTGGAGGCTCTTTTGTTGATCTTGCATTTGTCTTTACTAACCCCTTGAAGTTGCACATCTTGGGGAGGCACTTCTTGTTTGGGTTTGTAGTTGTGTTGAATGCCATTGAAGACAACCCCTTGAAGTTGCGCATCTTGTGGAGGCACTTCATTGTTTGGGTTGTTGGCTTGTTGTGTTGTGGTGATCTTCTTTGAGTAATCTTTTCTTTCCCTGCACAAATAAGACAAGTTAGATCTCATTAGTGCTTGTTTCCTTTCTTTGTTCATAGTTGTATATTGTTGTATTGTTTACTTATTCTTTGCATTCTTACTTGTGTAGATAGTTTCTTTATTTCATTGTATCCAATTCAATTGTAAGTAGTTGACCCCTTTGCCCAACCTTAGGCAGTAGTCATAGTTGACTTAGGGAAAGGGTTGCCTTTCATTGAAGCTTGCAATTTGCATTGTTTGCCTCTCATATAGGCTAGATTCCCCCAAACATTTAACTTATTAAAATCAACTCCTAGAATTAATCTTTAATCACTCACATAGTAACTAGGGTCTACCCCCCTTGGCTTCCCTAGGACTAAGCCTAGATGAAAGAAGTTCAAGTCGAGGTGACAATGGGCTTGAACTTAGGCATTGTGCCTCCAAGGACACACTAAGTGGATTGGACTTGGTCCACATTTGCAAGTGTGTATAAGGACAACAACAACACCCATGGAGACAAAGTTGAAGCCCCTGGTTGATCCTTTGTAAGAATTGGTTGATTCTACTCTATATAGACAGATTATTGGTTTGTTGATGTATCTGACAAATACCGAGCCAGATATACGCTTTGCTGTGAACACCTTGAGTCAGTATTTGGTAGAGCCCAAACATGTTCACCTTGTAGCTGCAAAGCATGTGATGAGATACCTTAAGGGTACGTTGGATTATGGTCTCTGTTATACTGGAAATCATGACTTATGGTTATGCTAATTCAGATTGGGCTGGAAGTGCCTCTGATTGAAAGAGCACTTCAGGATGTTGTTTCAGTCTAGGGTCAACCATGACATCATGGAAAAGCAGGAAGCAATCCAGTATTTCTCTCAGCACGGCAGAAGCAGAATGCATTGCAGCATGTTCCACCAGTGGTGAAGCCATATATGGCTTCAAAAGTTGTTGACAAGTCTATTCAATTTGGAGATGGAAGCCACCGTGATTCTATGTGATAACCAAAGTTGCATAAAGATGACAGAGAACCTAGTGTTCCATGATAAGTCGAAGCACATAGAGATCTGGTATCACTACATTCGTGATATGGTGCAGAGGGGAGTTGTAAAGCTCTAATATGTTAGCACAAATGAGCAGGTTGAAGATGTGTTGACCAAGCCTCTGTCTCGTGTAAAGTTTGAGTACTTCCGAGACAAGCTTGGTGTTGTCCGAAAGGATCTCCCTCAAAAGGGGGAGTGATGTTGATGATACTATGGTATCCTGACCAACAACGGATAGCTCCGCTAGGATTTTATATCCTAGGGGATTGATCATCCCTGGACAGATCCCGAAGGTCCGGTAAGGACGGTCTGTCAGAGTACTTGTGCATGTATATGCCAGTTGTGGCCAATAATGGTAGCTCCGTTAGGATTTTATATCATAGGGAATCTTTTCATTCCTGGGCAGATCCCAACGGTCTGGTAAGGACGGTCTGTCAGAGTACCATGTGGTAGCTTGTTAGGATTTTATATCCTAGGGGATCTTATGATTCCTGGGCAGATCCCGAAGGTCCGGTAAGGACGGTCTGTCAAAGTACCACAAAATGTTGTTGTTGCACCCGCCTCATTCTGTTGCCATATGATGATGATGTTGTTGTCTCAGCCTCGAGTTGATGATGTTGTTGTCTCAGCCTCATGCTGATGATGTTGTTGTTTCATCCTCGTGTTGTTAATGATGTTGTTGTATCAGACTCATGTTGTTGATGATGGTGTACCAACCTCGGGTTGGTGTTATTATTGCTTTAGTGTTATGCTAATTGGTGTTGATGCAGATGATGATTATGATGCTACTCCAGCTCCATGTTGTGAACGATGATGTTATTGATGATGAGAAAAACATTCGATGATTTGTAGATATGCCAGTCAATGTTCCAGATGTTGATGATGTTGTAGCCCTCTCTCTCCTAATGATGTTGTATCGGGTTATGTCAGTAGAATACCCTTCTCGTTAAGGGGGAGTGTTGGAATATTGTAACTTTGAAGAATATTCTAATTATATTTGAGTTATTATCTTATAAATCAAATCCCCTTTTGTGGATTGATCATATCGGGTCTTGTATAAGACCAAATCCCCTTTTTTGGATTGGTCAAACCATATTTATATGGTGGTATTTGTAAAGTCGACCCCTAGGGTTTATAAAGTGGTTTTGATCACTCTTGGAGGAAGTCGGCCCTATTATCGCACAGTTTGTAGCAAGGATAAAATATAGATATGAAGAGGTAAACTGGTGTAACTTGAACCAATCCCACCCAATGTCACCTCGATAGGAAGGTTCTCTCTGTTTAGGGAGGTAAGGCCCAGGGGAGACGTCCCCGGTGACCTGGGGTTTTCAGAAGGCAAAGGATTAAAGGATAAAAGATAAATCCCCCCGTCACAAGTCACCACCAAGCAGATAGTCCGGCTAACCAGCCAATAAAGAGAAGTATAACCAAGATGAGATGTACCTGCCCGAGACAAAGCAACAAGAGATATATATGCAAGCTTACTCGCTTGGTTAGTACTTCATATATTTTAAAGACTATCTGATATATAAGCAATTGGAGCAATAAAATATTGACGAAGTCAATGTTTGTACAATAACAACAATTTATAAGATCACTTCTTCAATAAATGCTAAAGAAACTTGGCATTTAATGTAACTAATTAACACTTCATTAGGTAATGCCTTAAATAACCATTCAATTGCTTAAAAGTAAAACGTTAGCTGCACAATGATGTTTATAGCAAAAGATGACGACAACAATAAGTTAGCAAGGTTAGTCTTAAGCTAGGGTTAGAAAGGTTAGGGTTTGATCAAAGGTATTTGAAGTTGTTTTGAGATTACACTAAAGCTTAGATCAATGCGTTCCTAGGGCATATGGAGTCAACAGGAGGATGCAAGAGCTGAAGGATCAAATGATAATAATATGACTAAGGACAATAGGGTTATACCTTGAGGTGTTGCTATGGCAAGGCCTCAAGGATAAAACCCTAGGGGAGAAAGGCTCACTTTGGTGTAGGGGAACTAGGCCTCAGTGCTCTCTCATCCTTCCTTAGCTCAATGGCAAACGGCTAGCTCAAAAGATTGCATAAAACTAAGACAAGAGGTTTTGCATGTAACATGTTGCTATGGCAAGGCTTTACCAAGCAAACCCTAGGGAAAATCAACTCACCAAGGTGTAGGGGAACTAGGCCTTGATGTGTTTTCTCCTTCTCAGCTTTAAATAAGAAAAACAACTAGCATGGGCGAAAATAGATTTGAGTGTTGCTATGGCAAGGCTCAATCTTCTTCTACAAAGGCTAGAAAGAGTAGAGTGTTGCTAAGGCAAGGCTCTATCTCATTTCAGCAAATAAAATGGCTAAAACCTTGATGGGGACATGAGACAAGGACCTTCTATGTGTGTTTGTCACCTAGGGTTTATATCAGCAAAATATAACCATAAATGCAAGAAAGACAATACTACAACCATTCAATTAAGAAGTTTTGAAGAAATTCACTTACATTTAACCAAGAAATCAAGTAGCAAACCCTAGGTGTAACACCTTCCACCAAGAGAAATGCCAAAATATGCCAAGAAAATCCTCCTTCAACAAGTGTGCCTCACTATTTCAGCCAAAACCCTAGAATAGAGCGCAAATTTCAGACCTCACCAAGTGGTGAGTGAGAGATGATGAAAAAATGAGAGTAAAAACCCTCAATTTATACTGTACCATGACCTAATTTCACTTTTAGGTCATAAAAAGGCCGACAAGGCCAAAATACTAAAAATCATATTGTTTTACATTAAATGCTAAAATCAAAACCTAATCAAGCTAAAGAGAGACGTCATCCCCCTTTAAGGGTGACTTTAGCCCCTTCCAGGGCAAATGCAGCATCATGGAGCAAAACGTTAGCCCTCCTTGGGCTTCTCCAACATACCACAAGTGCCAACACTGCCAAATATGTCTCCCAAGACGTCCATAAGGTTGGATGACATCATGATCATCATGGGTGACGTCCTGGGCCTTCCAGGGTCAACATTCCAATGGAGGAGGCACAAACCCCCTAGGTCAAGCTCTGCCAGGGTGCCTCTGGTGGAACGTCCTCCTCTTCTCCGGTGCAAAGCCTCTGACCATCTTTGTCCTGTCTCTGCCCCTTGATGGGGTCTCAACATCCATCTGGTGGGCTCTTTAGCCCCATGGAGGTCCGAATTGATCATCTCCCCATGTGTACCGGTCCAACATGGTACCTGTCCGTAGCTACGCCCTCCATGGGCTCATAAGTCACGAGGATAATAGCAATGTCAATCACATCTCATCATCAATATTATTAAACATGTGCATAAAATCCCTATTACCCTAGTTAAAAGCTCAAAGACATTATACAAGCCTGCAATACAAGTTTGAAGAAAGTGACAGGACATCCTATTGGGCTAGTGTCCACTGGAAGAGGAAAGTTTTCGGAAGAGACCTCATCTGAGCCATGCAAGTGGGTGATGTGGATAAGGGATGTCCGAGCAAGTGGGTGCAATGAGAGCAGAGGGTGCAAATCTTTACCGATGGGTGCCTTTGTAGAAGGCGAGTTGCACCTGTCCTGGATGCAATTTTTTCCAAGCCCATTCATGCCTTTTATTCTTTATTCTTCATTCTTTTATTCTTTATTGATTTTTCTTCAAGAGGCTAATCAGGGGACACTGCCCTGGCGTGGTGACCAGTGGTGACAGTGTTACGCACAAGTACTTTCACAGAAATGAGAAGGTTGGCTCGTGATGAGACCCCCTTTCCCTTGGCCATGCAACCAAAGGTCACTACCCTGGCGTGGTAACCAGCTAGTGGTAATGTCATACTGCTAGGTACCCATGGAACTAATAGGCTGGCTCGTGATGAGACCCCCTATCCTTTGACTAGGTCTTGTTTTATTATTTTACGAGTCCCTCTTGTTTCTTGCTGAGAAGCCTTTTATTGCTTTCTCGGGGATCCCTGGGCGAAGCATCTCGAGGTATTATTCTAAGGCTTTTATCTTTTGCCAGCTTGCTTTTACCTTCTAGGCCTTTAGCCCCTTCTTCCCACTAGGTAAGGTGCAATCCTCAAATGATAGGTCAACCCGATGCTCGGACAAGTGTAATGGGATAGGTGAGCGGGAAGCAAGATGAAAAAGTGGTGCTATGATGGGAGCAGACGATGGCTTTTCAGAAATCCCCCCCAGTGGAAAACCAGAACCTACGGGCACATGCTTACTAGGGCATCCTGTCAATCCCCCCAGACATGGTCAAGTGGGCAAGTATAAGATCCAAGCATTTGTTAAAAACAAAAGGAATTAAATGCACATATTCAAGGGTTTTGATGATCAAAGTGACACATACCATGATACTGGGGCTCATTACCTCATGGAGCAAGAACTATCTCTGACACAAGACCAAGCCGATGGTGATGGATGTTGTTGTTGCTGACAAGGTAGAGGCGCTAAAAGGGAGAAAAGATGGGCCCTCCAGGGCCATGCCAAAGTCGATTCGACTCTCGGTACTCCATGTCTAGGACCTGTGGGCCTCGAGACATGATCTCCTAGTTATCCCTAAAAGTGGGGGATAACAGGCCCTACTAAGTGAAGAGCATAACCCTAGCACCTCCTCACTAGTATTTATAAGTGAGGATGGCGCCTCATTTGTTCACTCACTCACTCACACTTCTAGTGCACATCTTTTGAAGGAAGTTGCAGTTGCAAGAAGGAGAAGAGAGGCGCATGCTCATTCCTAGGTTATTCTTGGTGGTTTGGTCTTAGTCTTGGCATTGTATTGGCAATCTATTATTAAGGATGTTTTGTTGGGTTTTCTCCCCCATGAGGATTTCCCAGGATAAAATGTTGTGTACCTTGTGATTGTGTTTCTTTCAGTGATCCTCCTTATGATGTTGTTTTGAAAATGCATTGATAACCTAATAACAACATTAAATTTAACAAATAACACCCTTCCAAAGGCCTATCTAACAATTAAATATGCAAAATAACAAGAACAACATCACCTCATTAATCAAATCATATGAAAATACATCCACAAACTAGCTCCATACACTTTCTTGACCTCTAAAGTCTTTTATTCCAAAATGGTATTACAAAGATATTACAACAATGGCAAGCTTAGCTCCAAATCCCATTAACCCAAACAATGAGAGGATAGGTTGATTAAATAACCTTTTGGGTGACAATCCCAATGTGAGGTCGAATGCCACTTGGAGAGGGGTGCATCTCTTGATGAGGGCGAGTGGCAAGAGAGAGTGGAGTGAGTTTGACACATCTCCACTTGAGGAGGAGTGGTGGCAAGCCACCTCATTGAGTTCGGTAGGAGTGAGGGCAGGTCAATCCTTGGGATTGACGTCCCCACTTAGGAGTGCGCCACCTCAAGGGAGAGGTGCGCCCTCCTTTGGAATCTCCACCAATTAACACTTCATTCTAGCATTTGGCTTTCACTCTAGTTAAGTCGCCTTTCTCTCCAAGAGGATTCGCCACCTCTCTCTTAGACTCAAGACATGAGCAAAACAGGTCCCCGACATGTTTCCTCAATAACAGGCTTGCTGACTTTTATTGATTTTTTTCCTTTTATGTCTTTTTCCAAGAGAAACTAATTTTGAGTGATTAAAATCACTTATTTTCACTCAAAAAGTGGATACTTAGGTAAAGTGGGTATTCTGGATGTGAAAACGTATACCCCCAAGGAATATGATGCCTACTAGTACCACTTTTTTAACTTATGACTAAATTATAATTAAAAGATCCTATTTTGAGGGAATTTTTTTATTGACTCAAAACATTAAAAAAATCCTAAGAAGGACTTAGCGCAATTTCCATATGATTAAATTAATGACTAGCATGGTAATATAAACATTAGACACTAAGCTTAGATTTTCCAAGCTAAGGCCTCACCATCAATACACACTCCAGCTTTGGAGGAATTGAGTGAAAAAACTCAAAAATTATAACTTTCTTAGAAAATTAATTCAAACGAGAAACAATTAATAAGTAAAAAAAATACTCTAGAGTTGTGCACTCATGATTTAGTCTTAGGAGGCTAAGTCTTTTACAAATTCATCATGCTAGATACATTTTATTCCAATGCCCCATGGGGGGATGGAAATGCGAAAAAGTGGTGATATTGACCGGTTGGACTTCTAAACCCTGAATTTTGAGCAACTGATTGCTCAATATTTGGCAGCTCAACTGCAAGTCCATCCTAGTGCAACTTGGTGGATAACACAGATTTTTTGTTTTTGATTGACATTTTGTGAGTAAAATTAAAAGTGATTAAAAATCACTATTTTCACTCACAAAGTGGGTACATAGGTAAAGTGGGTATTCTGAGTTGTGAAAACGAATACCCCCAAGGCATATAATGCCTCCTAGTAACACTTTTTTAACTTAGGCATTATTTACAATTAAAAATATCCCATTTGCAGGAAATTTTTTATTAACTGAAAACATTAAAAAATCCTAAGCGGGACTTAGCACATTTCCATGAGACTATAGGAGGATGATTAGCATGGTAATATACATTAGACTCTAGACTTAGACAACACACAGTAAGACTTAATCATCAGTACACACTCCAACTTTGGAGGTAATGAGTAAAAAAACTCAGAAATTATAACTTGCTTAAAAATATTTCAAGCAAGATATAATTAATAAGTAAAAAAAACACTCTAGAGTAATGTATTCATGATTAAGTCTTAGATGGCAAAGCCTTTTACAAATTTCATCATGCTAACTCATCTTATTACAATTCCCCATGGGGGGTATGGAAATGTGGTTATGAAGAAGAAGAAGAAGAAGAAAAGGGGCCATAATGCCTAGCTGGACTTCTGAACTCTGAATTTTGGACAAGTCTTGTTCAATCTTTGGCGGCTCAATTGCAAGTCCATCCTAGTGCAACTTGGTGGGTAACATGAGGTGCAATTGATCCATTAAATGACAACCCACATGAATTTTTCTAAAGTTCCCAAGCCATTTTTTTGCTTGGAACATTAACTAACCATTGATTAGCTTGTTTGTGTGTGTTTGTTTGCAGGTTTACTTCTTAGGTTCGGTCTTAGGGTTTGAAGATTAAGTTTAACAAAATTATGATATAGATCTGAAGATAGAACAAGTGGAAATACAAGATACACCAGATATGGAATCAATAGAAAAGATTTGACCTTTATTAATATAATGACAAAGAACCTGGTACAAGAATGATGCAGATCTAGAATGATCAACAGATGGATCCAATAAACATAATAAGATCTTCTACAAAATGCTCCCGATGAGAAGATGCAAGCCTCCAAAGGCTAAATACACAATGAGATCAATACAAGAAGAGATATGGGTTGTATGAAGCACCAAACCCCAAACTGGATAGGTCACGCCCTGTTGGACGCTGAATACCCTCAACAAATTTGGCCTTGCTGTCAAAGGCCACCAAACCCTCCGATGAATATGCCAAACTATAGATCGGGTCAATGTCGAACCCCTGGTGAAGTCTCAGGATGAAAAATGAAGTTCTGACCCACCAAATGCACAAAACCCTAATCTGGCTTGCGCCCTCCTGGATGAATGAAGACCAATAATTCAGCCTCTCTCCTAGAGGCCTCCAAATACTCCCCAAAACCACTGAAATGATAGATCGGGACACTGCAAGGAAAACCCAAGTGCTCAAATCTCCAAAAGCCTTGTCAAACTCTTGGATCTAACCTCCCTCCAAAGAATGATGCGCCCTCCTCTTGGGGAAATCGTCCCACTCTCAATGTAAATGAAACCTCCACCAAAATACCCCCGGAAGAGACCAAGAATGGCGCTATGGCACCTGCAAAGAAAACCCAATAACTGGAATTCTGAAATTTCTTCTCCTCGGCCAAAACGAATGGTTCTAGCTCCACAATTGCGCCCCCTTGCTGGAAACCCTCAATGGTGCGCCCTCTCTCTTTCTGTACCTGTGGTTGGTGTAGAACTCTCCTGAAACTGAGTAGATCTGATGTAGAATGGTGAGGGAGGAATCTTTCACCCCTGTGACCAAGCTTGGACCAGGTTGGGTGGGATCTTTCACCACCAAGTTGATCTCTAGGGTTTGTTAAGTCAAAACCCTCAAAACCCCCAAGGCATGGGCTCACTAGCTAGAAGTCAGATATCAAAATTGATAATCAACATGAATGAGAGAATAGAGGCCCTTGCCTCTCTTTTATCCTTCCTGCTCACCTTGTCCCTCCAAAGTGACTTTTACTTTATTAATTATTAATTAATTAATTAAATCATTTTAATTAATTAATTAACTATTTTACCTCTGAAAAGCAACTTATCTCTCGTTGTGGCTTCCCTGGCCACTGAAAGTCACTTCTCATCATCCTATCCTGTAGTGTTGTTCCTCCCGAGTTCCAATGAGCTATCACACTAAGAGGTTCCTCCAAGTATTATGCCCAATATGACCTCCTTAGTGAATTTAATTAACCTCTAGCCCAAAATACAGCAAAATCATGGAAATCGTCGGAATGCAACGGAACTAAAGCCCAGTTGTGCGGAATGGATCATAATGATGAAATGAGATGAGCAATGCAAGACGGACCCCAAAATACCTCTCAATAGTCACTGTACTCGCTATAACCTCCATCTGGCTACTATGGTCATCATAACACTCTATAATGTAATGATGTCTCAAAGTGGGGACATTACAATCCTCCTTGCTAGAATATTGCTTGTCCTCAAGCAATAACCGAATCCCTCCAAGTATAATACCGAGATCCCATGTCCACCTGTGGGACACCCAGTAGGCCCCATCCAAAGATGAACTATCACATGCTCCGCCCCCTAGGTCCCATATCCGGATGTGAGTTGCAATACCCTGTGAATCATGATCCTGAATCATATCAATACTAGGAGTCTCATGCTTATGACACACGGCCTCATCCCGAAATGAGTTCATCCTCCGGATCCCTATCAAGACCAACGCGGTCTCCATCAACTGCTCATGTTGCTACCATAGTGAGGTACTGCAAGGCCTCCATGAATCACCCTCAAGTGATGTGCTCTCCTCCACACTGAAGCTCAATGGAAAGTCAAAATAACTTCCCCCTGCAAGGGTCCCCTCGTCTCCATCAATCAATGAAATGCTCAACCCTACAATCCCTGGGTCCCATGCTAGTCTCTGCCAAGAGTCACTATGTTGGCATTGCACTACTCTGATCATAATTGTCTGCTCCCTGTATACCCACTGGATCTCCCATTCCTGGATCCTCATGCTAAAATACATGTGGAAACCGGACCTGTTGTCAAGGAGCTGCACCTATAAAAGTAACTCTATGGAAGTAACACCTGCCCAATCATCTCCATACTCGATCATGATGATCAAAAGGGAGAAACTGTCTCGCTCCATAGGACAAGCCCCTGCAGGCCCACTCAAAACCATCCCAAGGTGAAGTATGTGGCTCTTTAGCACAACCTAGGTCATCATCATAAAGTGAAACAACCTATTAACAAAATGAACTCCCGAATCCCATGGCCAACTTGGAAGTTTATCACTTCCAATCCCCACTAACAGCTCCGATGTCATAATGATCACTGTCGGAAGCCCTCTGTGCTCATCCTCATGAGAATCTATATCTGCATCACTCTCTAAGATGTCTGCTATCCCAGGGCCTAAGATGATCATCATCATGCACAAGGTCTCAACTGTCTGCCTTTGGCGATCCATCCCTATGTTGTTGTGTGCCATATGGATTCTCCTGTCAGGGAGTCTCAGCCTACCAACTCTCCATGTCCCCTGCCAATGTCTATCTCCCCTGATGCTGATGTCGATGACGAAAGTGTCTAGGAAGGCTAACGTAAACATTTGTAATCGACTGTAAGACTGGAAAGTATCATATGCTTTGGTCAATCCCAAGGATTCACCCAAAAGCTCGTCCACCGGTACCCATGGTAAATACCCGTCTGTAATCATCATTGAATCCCAATCATCATCACCCCTATGGCTGTTGCTACTGTGAAGGTGATCTCCCAGTACTATGTGTTGCTGCAAAGGAGAGACATCTCCATGCCCCACTAAGTGTGTCTCCTCCCTGCAAGTCAATACACCCTTCTGGATTTCACTGTAAAACTTTGCTTGTCTCTGTGAGCCATCCATCACCCACCATTGTATGTTGTTGCATATTCATGTTGTCTCCTGTATACTCCTATAGCATCATGGATCCTGGATGTACTACTGGGTCAACCTCGACACGAAGGTCATCTAATCCTGGGACACAAATGGAAGTGTCCTCAAAAATGCTCCTGGCTCTGGAGTCCCCATGTGTATGTGAGTGCTCGACTGTCTCAAAGATCCTCGTGGAGGGTAGCTCATGCATCTCTGGATCATAACTCTCCATACTCATCAGTGATCCTGGGTACTCCTCGGGCTCCTCCATCAACTGGTGCTCCTCTGTTAGACCACCAATATCCCCTAGCAATGTGACTGAATGATATATTTGACTCTCTGCTACGGAAGATGTGGTGGATCTCTGTCTGACCTCCTCAAGGAGCTCCTCTGATCAGGTCTCTGATTCTTGAAGGCTTGTCTGCGTGCCTTCCAAGAATCCTCGTGTGCTCTCCAACTCGTGAGTGAGTGAGTCCACCTCCAACTCCCTCAGGGCCTTGTGATACATCTCGCCAACCCCCAATAGATAGTCTCTGTCCATCAACAACTGTTGGTAGTCGGTCCTCATCATAGACACTCTCTCCCTGAGAGTATGAAAGTCATCTATGGAAAATCCCCCATCTGAACTATCATGTGTCATCAATGCCCCCTAGCAATAATCGGTCACCAATGCATGTGTGTCATCAATGTGCCTAGTGGCTGCCATGATTATGTCTTCACTGACTCTCAACTGCCCTACCAAGTAGCATGGCTCCTGATCACAGTCATGTTGAGGCGCTACCCCATGCCCTTCACTGCTAGTGTCAACCCTGGAATTCCTAACAACACTCTCTGCAAAAGATAAGGCACTGAACTGCCCACTATCCACTATGCTACTAGGCCCTCCTGTCTGCCACTACACACTATCACCGAATGTTGCCCACATCTGAATCACATTGTATCCTATATGGGCAGTTGTATCCTCTTGTGCACTCACCCTGCTACTATCATCTGCGTCTGGATCCCATATAGATGTGTCCAGACACGTGCTATGATCATCATGATCAATAAAGAGTGCATCCTCATCTCTGCAGGTCGATCCTGGAAGTAAGTGTCCCATCAATATGTCAGTCTCCATAGTCTGCTCAACTAATGGAATCTCCAAGAGAGGTGACTCAATCTCCTCATGCTAATAAGTATGTATGATGTCCACTGTCTCCAAGTCGTGTCTCTCCTCCTGGGTCTATGGATCCATATGTCCATGGTGTGCATCCCTCACACATGGCTCCTCCATCATATCTGAAATGCCACTGGTATCCTCATGCATTGTGGCTATCATTGGTGTCTGAAAGGATGACAAATGTGTCACGGTCCTCACAGGAAGCTTGTCAAGTCTAGGTGCTAACATGTGTGAATCCCCACTAGTGTCACCACTCTGCTAAAGTGTAAGGTCATCAACACTATGTGATACGGCTGCTGAAGTACAGGTGCTATCATCATGTCCATCCAATACGCAAGGGTCACTATCCTCCTCAAGCATGCAAGAATCACTACCCTCTATGCAAGAGTCACTAGCATCATCAGACTGCTCCAAATAAGCATCTATCACTACATCCTCACACACCAAATCATCACTGTCATAGTGCACCTCAATGATGTGTTTCTTACCTCTACCCCTACATCTATGATCTGGTTCCCAAGGCACTTTCAACTATAGCAATGTTGCCTGCTCCTAATGGGTGTAGGGTTAATCTGTGCTTCCCTCCATCTAGCTGTTGTTGCTCTATTTTCCTCTGTTATGTTGACCCAATGTGTAACCTCATTTTTTCTCCACCTAGGATTTTTTAAGGATACAAACTGTTGGAATGTTAACTGAGCCCTAGTTCCCTCACTAAGGGCATAATATTCCCTTTCACAGAATACACTTTCTCTAGCAAAGTAAAACATATCCACTTCTCCTTATGGAAGACCCCTCGGACTAGAAATAGTCTAAGCTCTGATACCACTGTAATGTTCCCAAGCCATTTTTTCGCTTGGAACATTAACTAACCATTGATTAGCTTGTTTGGGTGTGTTTGTTTGCAAGTTTACTTCTTAGGTTCGGTCTTAGGGTTTGCAGATTAAGTTTAACAAACTTATGATATAGATCTGAAGATAGAACAAGTGGAAATACAAGATACACTAGATATGGAATCAATAGCAAAGATCTGACCTTTATTAATATAATGAGAAAGAACCAAATACAAGAATGATGCAGATCTGGAATGATCAACAGATGGATCCAATAAACATAATAAGAGCTGCTACAAAATGCTCCCGATGAGAAGATGCAAGCCTCCAAAGGTTGAATACACAATGAGATCAATACAAGAAGAGATCTAGGCCGTATGAAGTACCAAACCCCAAACTAGATAGGTCACGCCCTGCTGGAAGCTGAATACCCTCAACAAATTTGGCCTTGCTGTCAAAGGCCACCAAACCCTTCGATGAATATGCCAAACTGTAGATCAGGTCAATGTCGAACCCCTAGTGAAGTCTCAGGATGAAAAATGAAGTTCTTACCCACCAAATGCCCAAAACCCTAATGTGGCTTACGCCCTCTTGAATGAATGAAGACCAATAAATCGGCCTCTCTCCTAGATGCCTCCAAATACTCCCCAAAACCAATGAAATGATAGATCGGGACACTGCAAGGAAAACCCAAGTGCTCAAATCTCCAAAATGTTAGCTTTTTAGCTCGAGAAGTACTACGCATATTTTGTCTTGTATGCAGATGTTACCTTATTGATTACACATTACACTACCAGGCACTTAACTTTGTAATAGTTTTTATAAAGTTGTTTTAAGTGCTTCTTTTATTAAAGTGACTTTTTAATAAAGTGTACCTTCTAATTTTAAAGTGACTTTATTTTCATGAAGCACTTATGTATTAAAGTGAAATCACTTTAATATTTCAAGTGATTCATTTTGGAGGGAATGGATCATGACCCTTGATCTTGAAAAAGGCAAGATCTAATCTTGGCCTTTGGATTTAGGGTTGGGGAAGGTGAAAAGACACTTTGGAGGAAAAATGTCATTTTCAGATCTATAAAAGAATACATTGGGTAGTGTGCAAGACATATTGAGAATACATCAAAGAGGAGATTGAGAGAGATTTTTTGAGTAAGCTTGAGAGAGGAAAGTGAGCAACAAAGAGGGCACATTTTCCAAAGATCTAGGGCACAAATCCCAAGGAAAAAAAATTCCATGTTTTTGGGCCGAGTTATTTTTCTGCTGTGGGAGGTCGTATTGTACGAATCTGTACAGTCCATAGAATCGTATGGATTTGGCACGAAAATAGAGGCAGTTTTGGGCATGGATTTTGAGGCAGATTTCAGAATCTTGTTTGTTGTTTTTGGGCCGTACAGAACAGTCCGTACAGCTGACCGTTGGCACAGAAATCGAGGTACAGAAGAGGCCATACAACAGTATGGATTTGGCATGGAAAACGAGGCAAAATTTGGTGGGGCTGTTTTGGTGTTGTGAGGTATTTTCCTTGGCTGGAAATGTGTATTTGTTGTTGTTTTGTACTTTCCTGAAGTTGAATAATAATATCTCTCTCTCTCATTGGGTTTCCCTACATTGGGGTTTTCCCTGGCATTTGCCTAAATTTCTGAGTGTTATGGATTGTTGTCCACTGTGTTATTTCTGCTACATATTTTGCTTAGCAATGTCTATTTCTACTTATGGTAATTTCTGAATGTGGGTTTAAGTCATTTATGAAATTTACGAAGACAGTTATCTCTAGGTTGCTAAGTGTTTGACAGAAATTTCATTTGTTGATTTTTGTCATTAAAAATCTACATGGTATCAGAGCATTGTCTCTGAGTGACAGTGGGCAGTGTGATTTTTGGGCAAAAGGGTGTGATTGTTTTCCTTGAGTTGTGACAGGGAATATGGCTGCAAGCATTAGGTATGAGGATTGGTTGGATGGCATTTCCAACTATTTGCAGTGGAAGGTCTGATTATCAGCTGTTCTCAAGGAGAACAAGATTTATAACTATGTCAACTCTGTTGTGGCAGCTCCCGCGGCAGATCCTATTGCTTTGGACTTGCATGAGATAAAGGAATCCAAAGCTCAAAGGATTATTCTGGATGGGGTGAAGGATCACCTTATCCCACACTTGGCTGAGAAAAAAACTGCCAAGGAGATGTGGGATGCACTTAAGAACTTGTTTGAGGCGAAGAACGAGAACCGGAAGATGGCCTTGAAGGCTAAGTTGCATGATACCAAGATGGGTAAGGAGGAGAGTCTCTTCTTATCTTACTCGGGTGACTCAAGTAAAAGATGAGTTGGCAGTTGTTGGAGAGGTCATTACGGATTCTGAGTTGGTGAGGATAGCCTTAAATGGCTTTACCAAAGAATGGGAAGTCTTCGTGAAGTGTGTGGTGGGACGTGAGCATCTACCAGATTGGAGCAGACTGTGGGATGATTTCACTCAGGAGGAGATCCAAGAAAGATCTTAGAGCAGTGAACAAAAGACTGACGAAGTTGATGAGAATGTTCCTCTTACTGCAAAGAGCAAGAAGAAAGGAAGTTTCAGAAGGGACTTGAGTAAAGTCAGATGCTATTGTTGTAACCAGTTGGAGCACCTTGCCTCTCGTTGTCCTGAGAGGAAGAAGAAGAAGAAGGAACCAGAGGGGCCTGAGACAGCTGCTACAGAAGCCATGGAGGACTTTGCTTCAAAGTACGAAAAAGAATTTTCTTTGGTTACCCTAGTTTCCAGTGTCGGCAGCAGAGGATTTGGAGGTGATATCAGATGGATTGTGGATAGCGGAGCCTCTAGCCACATGACGGGAATCTGGCGAGTATTCCTAGATTTCACAGAGATTGGTCATGGCCGACAAGTGGTAAATGAAGGTGGTATGGCGAAAGTTGTACGTGGAGTTGGGAATGTTAGATTCCAACTCGAGTTTGGGGGACTATTGGAGCTTGATGGAGTTCTCTTTGTTCCAGGGTTGAGGGTTAACTTGCTCTTAGTCTCAGCCTTGAAAGATGTAGGATATTGCGTATTGTTCAAGAGGGAACATGTCTTTATCTACAGGCAGGGAGTGGACCCGGTAGAGCTGCAGTTGATCGGTAATTGGGTGGACAAGTTGTCTATGTTGAGAGGACAACCTTCAGTGTATGATTCAGTGTCAGATGAGGAGCGTGAGAAGGCTTCTGAGACTGCGGTGGCACCAAGGATTCAGTCTTGCATTCCGAGAGAAGAGAGCGAGTCTCTTCTGAGAACTGGCAGGAGGCTTAGCCAGGTTGATCGAACCAATGCTCAAGATGAAATGAGCTCAAGGTTCCAGGATGTTGCAAGGAGAAGATCTTCTAGTTCGAGTTTTGTGCAGGTGTTGAGGATGGCTCTAGGTTCAGAGGGAGCTCCTACAGAGCACAATGTGATGGAACCAGATGATGGTGGCAGCAATTACTTCCCTCGCTAAGAGGGAGTGTTAGCTTTTTAGCTCGGGAGGTACTCCGCATATTTTGTCTTGTATGCGGATGTTACCTTAATGTTTACACTACCAGACACTTAACTTTGTAATAGTTTTTATAAAGTTGTTTTAAGTGGTTTTTTTATTAAAATGACTTTTTAATAAAGTGTACCTTCTAATTATAAAGTGACTTTATTTTCATAAAGCACTTATGTAATAAAGTGAAATCACTTTAATATTTCAAGTGATTCATTTTGGAGGGAATGGATCATGACCCTTGCTCTTGAAAAAGGCAAGATCTAATCTTGGCCTTTGGATTTAGGGTTGGGGAAGGTGAAAAGACACTTTGGAGGGAAAATGTCATTTTCAGATCTATAAAAGAATGCATTGGGTAGTGTGCAAGACATGTTGAGAATACATTGAGAGGAGATTGAGAGAGATTTTCTGAGTAAGCTTGAGAGAGGAAAGTGAGCAGCAAAGAGGGCACGTTTTCCAAGGAGCTAGGGCACAAATCCAAAGGATAAAAAATTCGTGTTTTTGGGCTGAGTTAATTTTCTATTGTGGGAGGTCGTACTGTACAGATCCGTACAGTTGTACAGATTTGGCACAAAAATCGAGGCAGTTTTGGGCAGGATTTTCGAGGCGGATTTCAGAATCTTGTTTGTTGTTTCTAGGCCATATGGAACAGTCCGTACAGTGGAATGTTGGCACAAAAATCGAGGTACGGAAGAGGCCGTACAACAGTACGGATTTGGCATGAAAAACGAGGCAGAATTTGGTGGGATTGTTTTGGTGTTGTGAGGTATATTCCTTGGCTGGAAATGTGTATTTGCTGTTGTTTTGTACTTTCCTAAAGCTGAATAATAATATCTCTCTCTCTCGTTGGGTTATCCTACATTGGGGTTTTCCCTGGCATTTGCCTAAATTTCTGAGTGTTATAGGTTGTTGTCCACTGTGTTATTTCTGCTGCATATTTTGCTTAGCAATGTGTATTTCTGCTTATGGTAATTTTTGAATGTGGGTTTAAGGAATTTATGAAATTTATGAAGACAATTATCTCTAGGTTGCTAAGTGTTTGACAAAAATTTCATTTGCTGATTTTTGTCATTAAAAATCTACACAAAAGCCCTGTCAGACTCTTGGATCTAACCTCCCTCCAAAGAATTGAGACGAACAAAGTTCGCTCACACAATAATTATCCAAAATACTTGGAATATAACAAAGTAATCCATATAGGACTGTAAATAATAAATGAATAGTAAGATATAAGATGAGATGATTACAATTGAGAATGAGGGCTCGTTTATATACCCACGCAGGGGTGCCCTTAACCAATAGTCATGTCCATTGAGACATGACCTTTCATTATTAAATATTATTATTTATTAATTAATTATTATGTTATGAATATCTATTTATGTATATTTTATGTTCATAACATTGCCTTCCCCTTAAAAATGCTTTGTCCTCAAAGCATACTTTATGGAAGA
>ML777502.1:292218-309147 GCA_009831015.1 Picea engelmannii
ACCATGGTTGCACCCATCGCAACTCACTATGACAAGCCACCAAAAGTCCATCCACGAAGTTGACAATCTGCCACACAACATACTGCTACAAACCGAGCTCTTTGCCAATCCACCAAAACTCCCAACCTGCCACACCACCAAGTTGCAATAGTCCACAACTCCTGGTTTGCACGATCTGCTCCATGTCTCAAACCGGAGACCATCTAACCTGTTGCCACCTGCAACAGTCACGACAGCCCCCTCTCAGAGCTAGCACATGTGAAATAACTCAGATCCAACTGCCATCTCAAAACCTCAAGCTCTGAAACCATGTTAGATTTTGAACACACCTCACGTCTGGTCTAGGTTCTCAACAGTATACGCATAAATCACACATTCTGAACTCTGAACATAAACACATGGAAATGCCTAACTACTTAGCACAACGGAAAATACAATCAGCAATTGAATCATTCACAGTACACAGGAATTTCAAGCCCAAAATCACTTGTTCTTTATTAAACCAATCTCAGAACAATGGGCCCCCATACCAGGGAAAATGGCCCAATTTCTTTACATAGAAAAATGACAAAACAAGGAAATCACATACTCAGAAATCCATACACACTGGAGTTGAAACCCTCTCAGTTTCATTGCTGCTGCACTGAGGTTGAGGGTTAGGGCATCCACTGCCCCTTCAAACCCTCCACTGCTTCTGCAACTTTGCACCAGTCCTATGGCACCTTACCTTCCTCTGCTTAATGATTTCTTGAGCAGGTCTCTCCTGTTCGCTTTACCTGCCCTCAACTGTCCCAAACAGCTGATTGTATCAGCCCTAAGAGAACCCCTAAAACTTGTTATGCTGGCTGTAGCAGCCCTAAAAGCTGCCCCAAAATTTCTGTGTTTAGGCCACAGAATCTTCCCTAAACATTTGTGGCATCCCTTCTCAAGCAGGCCAAACCTCAAGGACAAACCCAACATTTTGCTGCTACCCTTTCCCACTAGGTCGAGCCTCCAGAACTGTCCCGGCACTGCCGAGCAGACTTCGGCCCCTTCAAGGACAGTCCCACAGACTTGTGGCTAACCTTTTCTAGCAGGCCAAGCCTCCTAGATCCGTACTGTTGTCCTCCTCTTGCAAACCGAGCCCCCTCTTCTTGCTGGCATCCTCACACAGACCTGCAGCTGCCTTTCCCTTGCTGGCTGAGACCTCCACAGACCTGTTCCAGCCCCTCATTTGCTGGTCAAGTCCTTCAACGATTAGCGACTGCCTTCCTCCACTAGGTCGAGCCCTCAACTCTGCTGTGGCTGCCCTTTTCCAGCCCTCAATGGCTGTCCTAAAGACCCGTGGCTAGACTCCTAGCTGTTGGTTGCCCTTCCCCAAGCTTACCTTCCCAAAACAAAGAGATCTGCAGAACTCAGGCCTAACTCGGCCCTCTCCATGGCTGACAGAGGTCATCACTTGTCAGTGGTCACCAAGACTCCACACCAAGAATAAATCCTCACATTCACCTTTATCTCCTTTATATAAATTAGACTTGCATGTGGGTGTGAAGCCCCATCACAAGCCCACAAAACCCCACAAAACCCCACACATGTGAGAATACTCCCGATGCTACCAAAAACATCAACAAAGAGAGTCCCAGATTTGTCGTGATTGGCAAAGTTGTACCCAATAAGAGAAAAGGAAGATTGAGGCTTTGATTTGTTTGTACAGGGAGGTGTTTGAATGGTCATATGACAAATAGAAGACATATAACATGCAATTCCATTGAAGAAGGATGCCAAGACTTTTCATCAACAAGAAAGGCATATGAACCCCAAGATAGCCCAAGTCATTGCTCTTACCTCATATCATTACTCCTATTAGGTACTCCAATTGGGTTGCAAATGTTGTTCCAGTGCGGAAAAAGAATGCTGAGATCCACACAAGCATCGATTTCCAAAATCTTAATTTATCCTCTCTTAAGAACAATTACTCTATGCCCAGTGTGGACCATGTGCTTCTGACAGTAACAGGATGAAAGATGATGTCTATGCTAGATGGATTCTCTTGCTACAATCAGGTTTGGTGGCCAAGGATGACAGGTATAAAATCACTTTCACTACCCCTTGGGGAACATATGCATGTATGAGGATGCCTTTCAGATTGATGAATGTTGGAGCTACATTCCAACAAGCAATAGACTATGCATTTGCTGATTTTTTAAATAAGTTCATTGTAATATATCAGGATGATCTTACTGTTTTTTTCTAAAAATAGGAATGATCATATTGGACACTTTACAAAATATCTTTCATAGGTGCAAATCTTTTGGCACATCTCTCAATCCGAAGAAGTCATCTTTTGGGTATTCGAAGGAAAGCTTTTGGGACACACAGTCTCAAAGGATGGTGTAACGATAGACCCAGAAAGAGTAAAAGGCATTCATGAAATCGCGCTGCCAAAACCAAGCAAGTGATTCAGTGCTTCTTCGGTGTAATGTCCCGGCTAATTTTTTTTGGATTTTTCCTTAGTTTATGGTTTAGACAATTTGTCAAACAGTTGGCATGCAAACAAGCTAACTACAGTAAATGCACACAGTATACTCTGCTGTGGTTTACCACTAAAAAACGCCCACATAGATGCTCCAAAATATTCATTACATTAAATATTTAAGACAGCAGCAATATATGGAAGAACTCAGCAATTTATGCAACAGTAAATATATAGGAACCTGATATTTATTCTCCCATTAAAGATTCATGGCCTGTATGTGGAAGAATCAGCCCAGTATAAAATACATGGCAGTTGATATATATCCTTCTACAGCAGATTTGATTAAGTGCTATGTCCACAGCCACACAGTCAGCAAATTCCAGCTCTTTAGCACTGTACTGGACCCCAGCAGTCACAGAACTTCACCAGCAAGAGAAGCACGACCCCCTTAGGCAATGTAGCTTTGCCCAGCACCATAAAATCAGCCAAGAATTGGAGATCTCTGTCCCAGTCTACTGCAAACATCCACCAGCGAGCTAACTGGGTTCTTTTTTCATGAAATCAGTCCCCAATAATGAAGATATCAGTCATCTTTTAGAAAATAAGAGCTGTCCTCCAGAACTCTTCCCAGCTCTCAAAGTACGCCCTTTGCCATCAAAACTCGGCCCTTCCTCTCACAGAAATGCAGCCACAGTAGCTACACTTTGACCCACATGAATAACTCGCCCTCCAACCGTGTATTTGCCCTCTAAATAAGTAAACTTGGCCCAGATGAAATGGAATGACCCAGCAAACACAAACTCGGCCTCCTCAGACCAAAACTCAGCCACAAACTATGAGGCTCAACCGCCACAAAGAAAACTCAGCCTCAAATAGGAAAACTTCACTGTCAAAGATGAAATACGCAGCCACATTGAAGCATACTGAAGAAATCTGAATGATCTCCTCCCTATGACCAGCTAGGGTGGATAGTTTCACCACTGAAACCAATCTCTAACTCTCTAGGGTTTTTCGTCCCAAGAGCCAAAGCCACAGGAGCTCTCTCAATTTCGTTTTTGGAAAATAACCAATGCATAATGAGAGAAAGTGCCCTCATTTTCCTTTTATCTCCTCGTTGACGTTTTTTCAAACCCTTTTACCCTTTTAATAAAGTCAAGTGACTTTTATAAACTTTAAGTCACTTAAACACCCCTTTTTATAACTCTTTTTAATGTTGGAAAGTGAGTAATTGGTTTTTTTAAGACATTCCTGGACGTCGGAGTCCCTTTATCATCATCCCAACCTTTAGATCTTTTCGTCCCAGTTCCAATGAGCTATTGCACAAAGGTATCCCCTCAGACAATATGATCTAAATAATACCTGCATTGTATTTAATTAAATTATGCTTAATAATAACCCAAAATTACAGAAATCGTCGGAATGCCACGGAACCAAGAGTGACCTGTGCAGAAATGATCCTGATGATGAAAGATGGTGAATGGACTATCCTGGGCCCCATATGACTCCTCCAAATTGCTCGAGCTCACTGTTATCCTCATTTTACTCTGGTTCTCCCTGACACAAACCCCGGAAGTCATCTCCAACTATATAATAGGGAAGCCCACAAATGGGGACATGACAGTACTCCCTTCCCAAAGATTGTTTGTCCTCAAACAATGCCATCACACCCATAGGAACAACAAGATGAACCAAACTGAAACTAATAATGATCCCCGAGTCCCAAACCAATCTGAAAGATGCGGAGCACCTACCGTCCACAATACCGTCTTGCAATGTACTAACACAAGAGGCCTCTGGAAGGCCACTGTTCAGTAGAGCGATCAGATACTGTGAAGACTCAGTCCACCCTTATAGAATATCCCGCCCAGGAAACCAATCCACTGCTCCATAGGAATAGGCTCTTGAAAGTAACAACTGACTCTCCCATCTGTACCATCTGCCAAACTGTCAACCCATAAAATCCCAGGGTCCCATGCTATCACCAGAAAAGACCCATCATGTTGATGTTGCGCCATTCTGATCACAAATATCTGACCCTCCTGCGTAGACTGCATTCTCCACTCCTACAACCCCAAGTTGTAATGCTTCAAAGAATCATTCCCACTATTGAGGATCATATCCTACCAATGTATCTCAGTGAAGTCAACCAAACCAACTCTAAAATCAGACATCCAGGAGAAGTCTATGTGGTCACAAAATGATAGGGCATCAACAACACCTAATCTCCAAGTGTCAAAGGGGAAATCCCTAATACTTCAACGCCCCCAACCTATGACAATCATCCAGGCATCGTCCGAAAAATCTCCCAACACATCGTCCGCAAAGTCCCTCCATGCGAACCTCTCTCAGACCTACCTATAAGTGGTAAAGTCACCAAGGTCCCAAACTAGCCTGTATGATGTGAAGCACCCTCTGCTCAAAGCACTATCCAGTAAGGTGCTAATACAAGAATCCACCTGACTACCTCTAATAAGCCAGGCAATCATAAGTAACACAAACTCGGTCAACTCCTTAGTTGACCACTCCAAGCAACCAATTATAAGCATCCCAAGAGTAAACTTCGAAAAGCGAAAATTGGCCATCTCATTTGTATCGGTTGCCGAGCTATCAAACACTGCAGTCCCATGGTCCCAAGCTAATCTCCGAGGAACCATCATGTTGATGTTCCATCCCTCTGATCATAACCATCTGGCCACCCTGCTCAGATAGCGCTCTCCTCCCATGGTACCCCTATCATGAATCATACTCAACGAAAGCATCTCAGTGAAGTCAGAACTTGCCAATCCACGACTATACTCGATCCTGGGTATCATGAGGTAAAAAGTACCTCGCCATATAGAATAAAACTCCACAACTCCTCTCACAACATCCCCACAATGATGTAGACTAAGCACTGCCTCAATTTTGTCAGTTGTTAACCTCATTTGAAGCAATCCAGTACTCGGATGAATGCCAAGATCCCACCAACAAATTGGAAGTCCACCACTCCCAATGCCTATTGAAAACTCAGTGAATCGATCCAACAGAGTTTGGATCTCGATTCTCCTCTTTTGCACTCTGGACACTAATCATATGGTCCAAATGAAAGACCCCTATCATGGCCACAATGCCACCTGTCTAATCCAATTGACTCTAGTGAACCTCCCATGTCTTGTTGTATATAATGAGGGCATCAAATAATAGCAATAGATGCCTTTGCCACTGCCTGCAAGACTGTGCGGAAATGATTTTGGTGATGAAAGATGGTGAATGCACTAGCGTGGGCCCCATATAACTCCTCCAAATTGCCCGAGCTCACTATTATCCTCATTTTACTCCTCTAGTCCTGGCTGACACAAACCCTAGAAGTCATATCCAAATGTATAACAAGGAAGCCCGCAAATGGGGACATGACATTCGGCCACATTAATTTTGTGAAATGATTCATACCAGGCTTTGCAAAATCATTAGGCCCATATCTAATATGTTGAAGAAGAAAAATGATCTGAAATGGAGTGAAGAAGCAAAGAATTCCTTCAAAGATATCAAGCAAGCACTTTGCCAAGCCCCGGTCTTAATCAGCCCAGATTATTGTAAGGAGTTTCAGTTGTCTTTGACCGATAAAGGAATGGCCAAGAGGAAGACATAAAAGAGGAGGTAAGCAACGTTTTTATATTGCCTTATTTGTTGTTGTTGATGTAAAAAGATGTTTGGAAGAAATCCCTTAGAGAAGGAGAAGGCAAAGTGGCTTCTACAACAAAGCAGGACAAGAATATCAATTTGTAACTTTGTTGTAGTACCAAGGTGTAGAAGAGATGTGTTTCTTTGACAAACTAGACTCAATTCTTCAACCAACAATAGCTCTTTTTTGGTTGGCGAGTCAATGGTCAAACAAGGGGTTGGTGATGTGACTTTTTCTACATCATCCAGGCTAGTTACATGTCATGTTGTGCATTTCCATTGTCGATTGTTGGCACTACTAGGAAGTGGGTTGTTGACACTTTTTACTGCTTGCTTGGTCTAGATAAGTTGGTTAAACTTTGGGACAAGCAACTATGTTTAATATGAGCATTAAGGGAGGGTGTTAGAGTGTATACTTTATAATGGCCATATTCTGTACTTGGGATTTTTTGCTTAGGAGGTCTTTATTATAAAATTATTTGATGATGTAATGTTAATTAAGACTTGATAGTCATTTTTAGGTGTTACGAATCAATGTTACACTTATCGCGATAATATCAGATTTCTCGTGATATTATCGCCAAACTGGAGGAAGTCGATAATATTGCGGGAAATTATCGCGATAATTTCCCCCTAGAATTTCCCGATATTATCACGATAATATCGCGAGTCGACCTAAATTATTGGCCAGCTAAAGAACCACGCGCCTTTTGTCTTCAAAAACCGGTTTTGGGGTTTTATTTTGTCATTTTTCAAATGTTGCTTGTGGGGTTTGAGCTCTAATGGTGTTGTAACCATTTTCCATCAAGCAAACAAGGAAAAATCCATAATTTTCGGTGCCATCAAGTAAGCATTTTTGCAGTGGGAATCTACTCCAATCTACCATATCCATTGAACTAGGTATGTAAACAAAATTATGCCCTCATTTTCTTTGTTTTTCAAGATTTAGTTTAGGGTTTGCATGTCCATTAGATATAACTTATTTTGCCCTTTTTAATGGAGGATTTAACAATTATGTAGGTATGGTAGTTTAATTGTAGCATTTTTGAATTTTTTTTGTGGATTTAGATTCTAAAATTCCACCATGTTTTTGTCCCATAGGTTTACAAATTTAATCAGTGATCCACACATTTCAAAATGCCAAAACCATTGGACCCAATGTGGGAGTATGGTTTACCTTATGATGGCCATAATAGAATGAGGTTGAATTGCAAGTTATGTGGTATGGAAATGTTTGGTGGCATCAGTTGCTTGAAATACCATCTTGCCAAAATCCTAGGGAATGATGTGGATATTTGCAAAGCATCTACCCCAGAGTTTATCCACATTGCTATTCAATCCATTTTTGAAATGAATAAGAAGAGAGATCAAAGGGAAGAAACAAGGCTTGAGCTTGCAAATAGATATGGCAGCACCTCATGAGTGGGGGAAAGCCAATCGTCGGGCTCACATTCCACAATGCCTGGCCCCTCAGCACGAGGTCAGTGCCTAGGGGGCAACCTTCTATTCGGTCAATGGCATACCATTCAACTTTGCCAAGAACAACCCGTTCTACCACTCCATGTTTGAAGTTGCTACTATTGTTGGTCCAGGATATAGGGGACCTTCTTTTAATGACTTGAGAGGGCCTCTCCTTCAAGGGGAAAAGACCGATTGCACAAAGAGATTGGGTGAGTTGAGGGATTCATGGGAGATCACAGGATGCACCGTTATGTCAGACGGTTGGATAGATGGGAAGGGTAGGTCCATTCTCAATTTCTTGGTTAATTGTCCCAGGGGGACAATGTTTATCAAATCTATTGATGCATTTGCATATGTTAAAGATGCACATTTATTATGTGAGTTGTTGGATAACTTCATCCGAGAGATAGGCCCACAGTATGTTGTCCAAGTCATTACGGTCAATGCTGTTAATTATGTTGTTGCTGGCAAGTTGCTCAAGGAGAGGTATCAAACCTTATATTGGACTCCTTGTGCTGCCCATTGCATTGATTTGATGCTAGAGGACATGTGTAATGTCCCTTTCTGAGTAGGAGCTCCAGAGAGGAGGGATTAGTAGTCTAAACAGCCCCATTAGACTATAGCCAGGGCCGGACAAGGCTACACAGGGTCACTAGAGGTCACTTCAGTAGATGAGGTTATAATTCGAAAGTGACATTTAGCTAAAAGTGACTAAAAAGCGCTTTTAAGTGGTTTTGAGCTAAAAATAGAGAAAGCACTCAAGTGAGGAGCTAAGAATAGAGTCAACAACGAATTAGGGTTTTGGTGAGTATATGAGGAGGAAAACCAACCTAATTCATCATTATGCATATTTTGAGTTGACAATTGAGGAGAGAGGCGACTTCACAGGTTTAGGCAAACCATAGCTTTGTGGATTCTAGGAGGAAGACACCCAGAGGCTGATTTCAGTGTTGAGAGACACATCCTAGTCATCGGAATGATCATCCATATCTTCCATCGTACTTCAACAACGGTTATACAGGTTGCAGCAGTGAGGGCGCACTTTTGAGGAGACATATTGATTCGACTTATCCCAGTCAGGGAGAATCCAGTGATTCCCTTCCGACCCATTTTGAGAGGAGGGCAAGACACATCATCATTATGCATATTTTGAGTTGACAATTGAGGAGAGAGGCGACTTCACAGGTTCAGGCGAACCATAGCTTTGTGGATTCTAGGAGGAAGACACCCAGAGGTTGATTTCGATGTTGAGAGACACACCCTAGTCACCGGGAAAATCATCCATATCTTCCATCATACTTTAACAACGGTTATACAGGTTGCAACAATGACGACGCACTTTTGAGGAGACATTGATTCGACTTGTCCCAGTCAGGGAGAATCTAGTGCTTCCCTTCGGACCCAGTTGAGAAGAGGGTAGGACGCATCTATTGCCTGGTTTCTTGTCAGATTCCAACGGAGAAATCATCTTGGGATCATTACTCAGCCAGTGAGGGTGTGGCATTGGGGATGACACATTTGGGATTTCTGAGAGATCGTCAGATCAGATCTAGGTAAATCCTTCTTACCCATTTCAAAGGAACCTAGGGCGCTCAGTTTGAGACCCTTACAGTGAGATTTTGTCGATGGAATCTCTAGGATGCAGTTGTTGGCAGCAATTGGGGCGCATTCCCCTAGAGGGATCCATTTGGGGTCCGTACAGATCGTCAGAGGGTCAATTGTCAGGCTGTCAGTCATCAGAACTGTGTGTGAGGGCAGGGCGCACTGTTTGGGACAATTTTCGATCAGATCCAAGGAGTTTAGCCACCAGGGCAAACTTCCCAGTCTTGCAGCAGTTGTCGTGCGAGTTGCCATAGCTTGCAGCAGATCTTCCAACACACATCTCCATCCAGCAACAATCCTCTACTTTCCGGGTATCATTGTTATTGTTTATTTCTTGTATCTGGCTCATATCCCTTTGTCTTTGATCTAGCCGAGTGATCTATTTTATTGAGTTGCATGCGGCATTGTACTCAGTCTCAGAACACATAATATATTATTGCAGTGTTTGTGCCCTTATTTATTTGCATGCTTATTCATATGTTGTTAAAGAACTCTTTACCTGAAACACACATGCAAAAACACCACGCATGTTAAAACCCAATTAATAAACACATCTAGAAACCCAAAATGTATCAGTTTCAGCATCAAATTCTGGATAGTTTAGTCACCTATTCCGATCAGTGGAATCAGGGATATTACAATGGTATCAGAGCTTTAGTCCTTCCAGCCTGTGACTAAAGACGATGAGTTCAGCGGGTGAACCAGAGGATCGTGAGCACGTAGGTGACAAGTATGTCACTTACAAAAGACGCAAGGAGAGGAGACCTAGGACGGATTATCCCCCCTTTCCTCCCGGTTCAGAGGAAGAGGTGCATAAGGAAGCAGAGAGAAGGGCAGAGCATGAGGTAGAGTGTGAGGCAGAGAGGATGATGGGAGGTGCGTATGAGAGGCCAGAGGGTAGTGGAAAGGCACCCATGGACCCAGATGCAGCTTTCATGCAGGTTATCAACAATCTGGTGATCAGTCGACAGGCCATGACTCGGTCCTTGGCATAGATGGCTGAATAATTGACCACAGGGAGTATTCCAAGACCACATGCGCCACATGCAGCGCAGGGGAACTCAGGAGCAGGTAGCAGACCCCAGTCACCTACTCGCACATATACCTCTTTGAGTATTATCCCCAGGCCACTCTTCCCCAGTTTTCAAAGGGCACCCCCAGCAGTAGCACAACAGCCTATAGCACAGAGGCATCCCACTCAGATAGAGGACATTACAGAGTACAGGAGGGACTACGCAGCATTGGGTTATGACTTCCATCAGGGCATGACCCTGGTCGAGTACTGTGGGCTCAGACTCGGGAACAGCCCCAAAGATCCTCGGAGGGGAGGACAACAGCAGTAGCAGGGGCATAACATGGATTTCATCCGGAAAGTTGGTTAACTTACAGTTATCCATCAAAGTTTCACTAAGAATGGACTTCCAGTGAGCCACTAAAGTTTGAACATTATTGTTCAAAATTCAAAGTTCAGAAGTTCAGCCGGTCATAAAGACCAACCTTTTTTTCTTTTTTTTTACATTTCCATAAAAAATTGTAATAAGAGATGTTGCATGATGAACTTGTAAAAGGTCTTAGCCACCTTAAGTCCTAAGCATGAGTTATACTCTGGAGTGTTTTTTTTACTTACTAATTATATTTTGTTGTTTTCAGGCAATTTATAATTTATGAGTTTTTTCACTCAATCCCTCCAGAGCTGGAGTATATGCCCATGGTTAGGCTTGAGTATGGATCTAAGCCTAGTGTATAATGTATATTACCATGCTAAACATACTCCTAGAATCTTATGGAAATGTACTAAGTCCCCCTTAGGATTTTTAAATTTTTTCAGTTAATTAAAAATTTGCCAGAATTCGGCAATTTTTAATTAAAAGATAAAGATGTATTAAAAAAGTGGTACTAAGAGACTTAATATGCCATGGGGGTGCTCATTTTTGGACCTAGAGCACCCATATTACTTAAGTACCCACTTAGTTGAGCAAAAATAGTGATTTTAATCATTTAAAAATCATTTTTGCTCACAAAACCCAAAAAAGTCAAAATAAAATCAAAAAAATCAGCAAAAGCAAAAATCAAGAAAACATGTGGGGACATGTTGGAGACAAATAAAGCCTCAAAAGGCTATGTGGCAGCCACAAGGTGTGTTCTACATATGATTCGATTTGATTGGGAAAGGATTTGTTTGACTTTTGAGCATGTGCCAAAAAGGAGGTGCGCCCCTCTTGAGAGGTGGCGCATTCCCATGAGGGCAGCCAACCTCTTGAGAGGTGGCGCACCCACACTCCCTCATTAGTGGCATACTTGGCATACTTTGGGGCTGTGGGAGAGGTGGCAGCCCATACCTCACCACTTGGCTCCCCTCCCCTCACACTTGGTGCGCCCTCCCTCTCCACATGGTGCGCCCTCCTTCATTGGGAACTCCACCCATTGATCTATATATTGAAGCATTCTCCCATTGCTGAGTTAATTGGAGCTTGGGAAGAATTGTTTGTTGTAACATTGATATTTGCAATACTCTTTGCAATTTTGGAATAAAAAAAGACTTTGGAGGTCAAATTGATGGATTGTCCAAGTGTGTGGATGCATATGTGTATGAGGTGATATTATTATATTTCTCTTGTTGTTGTATTGTGGTTAATTTGGCCTTATAGGAGTACTATTACTCACTTGGGTAGGATTGCTAAACTAGTTTGATTAGTGATCTTGCTATCCATTTATAAAAGCGATTTTTTTAGATGCAATATTTGTTTGGTTTTACATATTGTGTTTTGAAATCTCTTTTGTAGGTGATACCATCTTCTAACCCTCTTTTTTGCAAGTGATTGAAGTAGTCGATACCTCAACTTGGAGAAGAGGATGATCTAGCTTGACTCTTCCTCTTTTTCCAAGTCGTTTGAAGAAAATCCCTCCATTCACCAAAGAAGGACTCCATTGCCCAACATATTTCAAGCACAAGCTTGTTCTCTTTCTCCTTCTTTTTAAATCAAATTTCTGGCTTACTTTACATATATATGCAAGCATGTTTGGATCTAGTTTATCTAGCTAAATCATCAGTTCCTTTCATGAATGCAAGTGATAGCTTAGATCTGATTTCTGTTTCAAAATTTTCTATCTTAAGAATCTAGATCTAGTGTAGGAAAATAATCCCTTTGTTCCAATAATTTTCTAAAATTTTTAGAGGGATAAAAGCTAATATTTTCCAAATAGTTTCATTGTTCAAATCTAGCATTGAAGTGCTTTTAATTTACTGTTTAGAACAGCCACAAAAGACCCTAAGGAAACAAGCTTTTTAGCTTGAGTTTCTTAGTTCCCTTTTGCAATTTTTTTTGTAGATTTCCACTAATAACCGAAGACACTCTTAAAGTGTTTTTGGCTATCTTTTGTACTCCTTTGTTTGCTGTTTTGTGCAGGTCATTGAATAAACAAGGGGAGATTCTGCCAAAATTTGGCGGATTAGGAGCATTTGGAACTTCCAGAAGCACCCTACGCCTTCCTAAAGATTTTTGTAACTTGTAAAACCTTGTTTCATCATTATAAGGATCCAAAGTCCCTTTGAAAAAGATCTAAAAACTCTTAAAAGAGCACTTGTAACCTAGTTAATAAAATAAGTGAGCCAAGAGAGGCCTCACTCTTTGTTTTCCCCTTAAGGGGGTTGGTGTTGTGGTTTTGGACATTCTTTCATTCAGTTTTCTTTCCTTTGCTTAAAAGTTCAAACTATCTCATATTAAACAATAAAGTTGAATAAACCTTCACATAGATTAGATTTCATTTTGGAAAGTAACATTTTAATTGCTAGATTAGCTTTATTTCTTGCAATTTCAAGTTGGCAAATAAACCATCCCCTCAGCTCCTCGAAAGAGGCCTAGTCAGTGTGGATTAGTAATTAGTATAACATTTCAATTTCAGTTATTTATTTCTTGTTTAAAATAAACAAATTCCCATCAGCTCTCAGTGCGGTTCCTGGCCCTTCTAGTTGCGAGCTAGTCTCGATCTGCTGGAAGTAAGTTTCATACACGTTGAGTTGGTCAGTGGTTGATAGATTCATTAGGATAATCTCTAAGTGGTATCATTTGTCTAAGACCTCTACCCTAGGTGGAGTGTGTCAAATCACCTGGCAACTCGCCTTGTTGGATCTACGGCACACCCATTTGACAAGTTTTAGATTGGTGAATGATACATAAGGAGGCCGAAACAATCTCATTAACTCAACATCAATTTATCCTAATAAAACACACGGACTACATTGCCCACGATTCCCTTTAAGGCACCGGTCTCAATTTTTACACTCACTAAAGCCACAGGCTTCACTTTATATTTTGGTTATCTAGTTGAAGCAATTTTAATGTTATTTGCATTTAACAATTGTATCTCAGTATTCTTTTATGCAAGTATATGCTTACTATTTATATCATGGTGAATATTTAGTTTTTGTTTTATCAGTTTATGGTTGATTGTTGAAAAGAATAAACTCCTAGATTTAATTTCTTGTACTTAGCTTAGTTCAAACCTTAGTATATTTGTTAGGGACTACCCCCCTTGGCTTCGCTAGGAGTTGGCCTAGACGGAAGAGTTGAGAATTGGGTGACAACACCTTAACTCTCACTTGCCCCCAAGGACACACCGAGTGGATTGAAGATTTCTTCCACGTCTCCCAGGTGTGTATAAGGCGGCAACACTTACCATACCTTCTTTTGATGGATCTTCCAAATGCACCGCTAGAGCTTGGGTACAAAAGCTAGACACGTACTACAAGCTCAACTAGATGACCGAGACGGAGGCTATCAGTTTCGCTACCCTACATTTTGAGGGTGAGGCACATGAGTGGTGGCATCATGGACAGGTGACACTAGGTCACAGTCACATCACATCGTACAGGGAGTTCACGAAGAGGATCATGGACACATTTGACAGGAGGGATCCAGAGATCCACTTCAGGGACTTGGCTCAACTAAGGCAAACAAGCACCCTAGAGGCATTCATCACAGAGTTTCAGCAGATAGCAGTGGCAGTGACAGATATCTTAGAGCCCAGGTTGATTATGTTGTTCACGGGCTCACATGCCCCTTGAGAGGATGGGTGAAGGCATACAGGCCTCACACCTTGCAGGATGCCATCTTACGCATTGGAGATCTAGCAAACTCAGCACCAAAGACTAAAATCTTTTCCAAACCCTTCGTACCACAAAAGGACCGAGACAGAAAGCCATTAGAGAGAGAGTGGAAGGGAAAGGAGAAGTTGGACGATGAGATGAGGCAAGAGCTTATGAGGAAGAAGCTCTGTTTCACCTGCAAGGACCCTTGGGTCCCAAGCCATAGGTGCATGGGCAAGGGAGAGATCCATTATATTGAGGTGGCAGCAAACAGTGTGGATAGTGATGAGGACGAACAGGATAGTGGATCCACTAACTCAGAGGATCCATCACACATGGAGGAGCAGCCTCCTCAGAGACCACCGACATCGACAAGGACCCAACCACCGATAGTGCCACAGCCTCGTGAGAAGGCTAACAGATGGACACTAACAAAGGGAGGAGTCAGAGCGACCCTTTCTAGTATTCCCAAGTATGACACCCTTCAGATCAGAGGGACTATTCAGGGACAGTGGGCAATTGCCCTGGTAGATGGTGGGGCCACCCACAACTTCATTGATACTTCTTTGGTGTCGAGGTGGGCAATTCAGACAGAGGAGTTTGAGGGGTTTGATGTTGCCGTAGAAAATGGCCACACAGTGGAGTGTCTAGACAGAGTCCAGGACTTGGAGATAAAGCTAGGTAACTACACCGTGAGAGACACATTTTATGTAGTTGACCTATCTGACACAGATGTGGTGTTGGGAGTCCAGTGGTTGATTACCTTGGGCAAGATCACCACCAACTACCAAACCCTAGAGATGGGGTTCAGAGATAGTGAGGGGAAGAGGATTGTGTTGAGGGGCATGTTGACAGGGGCACCCAAGACAGTTTCGACCAAAAGGATGGAGAAGGATCTTCAGGCATGGGGAGGTATCTTATGCTACAGAGTGCTTCATCACTACACAGAGGGATTCAGATGGTCAGCAGCAGTATCAGAGAGAGATCAGGACCTTGTTGGGGAAACATCAACAGGTTTTTGGTTCGATTCCACTAAGGAGACCACTTGACAAAAGGTTTGAGCACACCATTGAGTTGGAGGAGGGGGATAAACCCATGATCACAACACCCTATCGTCATCCTTGGAGGTTCAAGGATGAGATAGAGAAAGCAATTAAGGAATTGCTAGCGATGGGACACATCAGACCTAGCAGTAGTCCATTCGCTTCTTCAATTGTCTTAGTTTTGAAGAAGGATGGTACTATGAGGATGTGTATAGACTATCGGGCCTTGGATGAGAAAACCATCAAGAACCGGTATCCTATCCCTCACATCGATGAGTTGATGGATGAACTGCATGGGGCAGTTTTCATCTCGAAGATTGATCTACGCTCTGGATATCATCAGATCAACATTCAAGAGTAGCACATAAAGAAGATGACATTTCGATGCCACTACGGTGATTTTGAGTTCCCGGTTATGCCATTTGGGCTAACCAATGCATCGGCTACATTTCAGTCTTGCATGAACCACATATTCAGGGATCAGTTGAGGAAATCAGTCTTGGTATTCTTCGACGACATCTTGGTTTACAACAAGACATGGCAGGAACATCTGAAGCACTTGGATGAGGTACTCGGCATCATGGAGGCACATTCACTATACGCCAAAGAGTCCAAGTGTGAATTCAGCATGACAGAGCTACTTTACTTAGGCCACATTATCAGTGCGCAAGGTGTACAGGTGCACCAGGAAAAGATCCGGGCCATTCTGGATTAGCCAACAACCAGGAATGTGATAGAGTTGAAGAGCTTCTTTGGGCTATGCAGCTATTATCGACGGTTTGTCAGGGGTTTTTCCTAGTTGGGAGCACCACTTACAGATCTCACCAGACATGGGGTCTTCATCTGGACCGATGAGTCACAGAAAGTCTTTGATCACATGAAGGAAGTCATGCGCGCATGCACAGTATTGGCATTACCATACTTCACACTATTGTTTGTATTAGAGTGCGATGCATCAGGCGAGGGCATCAGGGCAGTTTTGATGCAGGGAGGACATCCCATTGTGTTCAAGAGCAGGAAGCTCAGTCAGCCAGAGAGGTTGTACTCCATATATGACAAGGAAATGTTGGTGATCAAGCATGCCTTGACCAAGTTCAGACAATATTTGGTGGGTAGCAAGTTCATAGTCAAAACAGATCATAACAACGTAAAGTATTTCCTTGAGTAGAAGGATCTCAGTGAGCATCAACAGAAATGGGTGACAAAGGTGCAAGCTTTTGACTTCGACATAGAGTATGCTAAGGGAAAGAAGAACATTGTGGCAGACACACTATCTAGGAGACCTGCGACGTGTTCTTTGATGGAGGTTTCAAAGGATTGGAAATCTCACTTGTTAGTAGAATATTCCAAGAACAAGTTTGCTTGCGATATTATGGATGGGCAAGTTCAGGACGACAGGTACAGGGTCATCTTCTACAAGGACTGAGTTTACTTAGTACCAGATTCAGAGCTCAAAAAGAAGATCTTAGCAGTAGTCCAAGATTTGGATACCTTGGAAAGTGGTCCCCATGTGCTTATGAGTCTCTAAGCAAAAAGGGGGAAGACTTTTACCCTCATACTTTACTTTATGATTCTAATTTCACTTTGACTTAGGAGTTTTAAGTCAAAAGTGAAATATGTCA
>ML777502.1:323985-338250 GCA_009831015.1 Picea engelmannii
AATTCTTTGGTGTAACTCTTGTTTGTGGTTTGGGGTAGTTTAGTTTGATTTAATTGTAAAACTGTTGTAATTGAACCACCCTCAAACCTTAGTCGACCCCATTGCCCAACATAGGCACTAGTCTTAGTTGACTTAGGAAAAGGACTGACTCTCATGATAGATTAGACTTGCACTTGCATTGTTGCTTGTCATCATAGGCTAGTTTTCCCCCTTTGGCCTATAACAAATTAAAACTAACTCCTAGAACATTAACGTAAAATTTATTTAGCAACTAGGGACTACCCCCCTTGGCTTCCCTAGGAGTAAGCCTAGAAGGAAGAAGTTCCAGTCAAGGTGACAGTGTGGACTTGGAACTTAGACATTGTGTCTCCGAGGGCACACTAAGTGAGTTGGACTTAGCTCACGTCTGCAAGTGTGCATTAGGACGGCAACACAACGGAAGAAGACTTTAATCAGATCGAATGGCCCAAGAAAGAAGAATACCAGCAACTCCTAGATGAATTCAAGAACAAAGAAGTTGGGACAGTGAAGATATTAAAAAAGAAAAAGGATGAAGATGATGTACAAATCCGCCCATCCCAACAAGAAGTCTTTACAGCAAAAGCCCACCCACCTCCCTCAGTACAATACACTAGGGTTGTTCAGGGAACGACCAAATACAAAGTCAGAAAGTATAAGGAGGGAGATATGGTATGGATGTGGGATACTCAGAAAGGAGAGCCAACTAATGTAAAGGGAAGCACGCAGTCATGGCTCAGACCCTTCAAAGTCGGAATGGAATCAGTTCATAACTCATACTATTTGTCCACTTTGGAAGGAAGAAGGCGCCCATTACCCATCAGCGGGAACCTCCTCAAACCCCACCAAGGTGGTGAGACCTGATTCCACAGGTAAGTATAGGTAGGTAGGCATTTTCGTGTATTATACCATTTGCATTTCATGTTAGTTTGCTTCCTCATTTGCATATTGATTGTTTAATTCCGTCGTATACATATATATATTTGTGGGGTGGCAATACCACCCCACCTTTGTTATTGATGCCATTTTCGAGTATGAGCAGGTCTGCAAGTTATGCCAGAGATGTTGAGGTTCTCATGTACTCTACGATGAGCACATGTCCCCGAATTGGAGCCAGATGTTATCCCCGATTTCTAGGGATAACTAGGAGATCATGTCTCGAGGCCCACAGGTCCTAGACATGGAGTACCGAGAGTAGGATTGACCTGAGCATGGCCCTAGAGGGCCCATCTTTCTTCTCTTTCATCAAACTTGTCTTGTCAGCAGCAGAAGCATCCATCACCTTCGGCTTGGACTTGTATTAGAGAAGACTCTTTCTCCATGAGGTAATTGGTCCAGGTATCATGGTATGTGTCATATTTGATCACTATAACCTTTAGATATATGCATCAAATTCCTTTTATTTCTGACGACTGCTTGGATCTTACATTAACCCACTTGACCATGGTTGGGGGGATTGACAAGGTACCCTAGCAAGCTTGTACCCATAGGTTTTGGTTTGCCACCGGGGGATTTTTAAGGGTCATCGTTCGCTCCCGTCACATCATCACTTTTACATCTTATCTCCCACTCATCTGTCCCATTCCCTTAGTTCGGGCATTAGGATAATATGTTTGTGGGGTTACACCTTATCTCGTGGGAAGAAGGGGCCAAAGGCCCATAAGGTAAAAGCAGTTGGTAAGAGTTAAAAGCCATAAAAATGAAACCTAGAGATGCCTCGCCCAGGGATCCTCGAGAAGGCAATAAAAAGCCTCTCAGCAAGAAATAAGGGGGACCCGAAGAAAAATAACAAAACAAGACCTAGCCAAGAGGATAGGGGGTCTCATCATGAGCCAACCTATTATGTTCATGGGTACCTAGCAGTATGACATTGCCATTATCTGGTTACCACGTTGGGGCAGTGACCTTTGGTTGCATGGCCAAGGGAAAGGGGGTCTCATCACGAGCCAGCCTTATCATTTCTGCGAAAGTACTTATGGGTAACACTGTCAGCTCTGGTCACCACGCCAAGGTAGTGTCCTCTAGTTAGACCTTGAAATAAAATAAATAAGAAAAAGCAATAAAGAAAAGAAAGAATAAAGGCGATAAAGGGCTTGGAAAGAATTGCATCCATGACAGGTACAGCTCACCTTCTACAAAGGCACCCACAGGTAATATCGTACACCCCTATCTCTCACTCTACCCGTATGTCTGGACATCCCTTGACCACATCACCTCGTGTTACATGGCTTGGATGATGCCCTCTGGAAACTTTCCTTTTCTTATGGATGTTGGCCCAATAGGGTATTTTGTCTTTCTCTTTGACTTTGTATAGTAGGTCATTGTAATATCTTTGAGCTATTGAATGATATATCAGGGGTTTTATGCATATATTTGATAAAATTAATGATGAAATGTGATTAACATTGCTATGATCCCTGTGACTAATGAGCCCATGGAGGGCGAAGTTTTTGATGTGCAGGACCATGCCCGACGGACAGGTACCAGTTGGACCAGTACATATGGGGAGATGATTAGTTCGGACCTCCATGGGGCTGAAGAGCCAATCAGATGGTTGTTGGGACCCCATCAGGGGCAGAGACAGGATAGTGATTGGATGAGCCTTTGCACATGAGAAGAAGAAGGACATTCCACCCAGGACACTTTGGTTGAGCCCAACCCAGGGGGGTTGACCCACTTCAGATGGAACGTTGTCCTTTTGATGACCAGGACGTCACCCAGGAAGTCTTGACGTCTCCTTGAGCATGTGACAGTTTGACAGGACGGCTAGCACATGTGGCAGCTTGGAGGAGCCCGGAAAGGGCTAACGTTTGACTTCTAGATGCTGGACTAGCACCAAAAGGGCCTAACGTCTCCCTCAGAGGAGCTTGACGTCTCACTTTTTGCTCATTCATGTCTTTTACTTAGCAGTTAATGTAAAAACAGTATGATTTTGGTTTGTAGCCTTGTCGGCTATTTTTGATGACCTAATTTTAAATTAAAGGTCATGATACACTATATATTGAGGATGCTTTTCCCTCATTTGAACATAACACAACAACTCACACTTGTGAGGTCTGATTTTTGCGCCCTAGTTTGGGTCTTTGGTCTTTTAAAGGAGGCGCACTTGTTGATGGAAGGCTTTTCTTAGCATATTTGGCATTTTTCTTGAGGAAGGTTTACAACTAGGGTTTTCACATGCTTTTCTTCATGATATGTAAGTGGTTTTCCTGCAAAACTTCTTGATTGAATGGTTGTAGGTTAGTATTCTTGCATTTACTTATAAATTTGTTGAGTTTAAAAACCCTAGGTGACAAGCACACAAGTAGGTCCTTGTCTCATGTCCCCTTAGAGAGAAATTTCCAGCCATTGAAGAAGGAAGAAAGAGCCTAGCCTTTGCTACACTCTTCTCACTTCTTCCCTTAAGTTAGCTTTGATTTTAAAGGTTAAAAGGAGGGTGACGTCCTAGGCCTAGGTTATCTACACCTAGGGACGCCCATCTTCTAGGGTCATAGTGATAAAGCCTTGCCATTGCAACACTCTCCCTCATTAAATCCTCTTGTTTTAAATCCTTTCTTTTGCTAGCCGTTTTGCCAAGTTTGACCTAAAGAAGGAGGAAAGAGCACGAGGCCTTGCTTAAGCAACATCATAGTGAGCCTCTTTCCCCTAGGGTTTTGATTCTAGGGCCCTGTCATTGCAGCACTCTAGAACCCTTCTCTCTTGTCTTTAGCCTATTACTCCTTCAACCTTGCGTCCTCTCCTTGAATGACTCCATATACCCTTAGGCACTGATCTTAGACACACAACGTTGAATTCCTAGTGTCCAAAGCAACTCTCAAAACTTTAAACTTTGAAACCCTAACTAACTAAGCTAACCCTAACTAGGTTGACGTCATAGTTGGTCATTCCATCTTGACGTAGAAAACATTGATAATAAGCAAATTAGATGATGGTTAAAGGCATTTATTGACTAAATGATTGATTAGATATATTGTTTGTTACATCATCTCAATAGTTATTGATGAATTGATACTTCTACATTGCTATATTGACAAAACATGGATCTCATTAATATCTATTGTTTCATTGCTTATATATTATTATCAGATAGTCACATGAAGTACTAACCCACTGAGTTATAGCCTACATATATATTGTATTGTTGTTGTCTTGTTCCGGGCAGGTGTTTTCATTTGGGCATACACTTCATTTATTGGCTCATTAGCCGGACTTTCTGACCTTGGTGGTAACCTGTGAAGAGGAACTTTCCCCTTGACTTTTATACTTTAACCTCTTCAAAACCCCAGGTTACTGGGGACGTCTCCCCTGGGTTAACCTCCCTAAATAGAAAGAACCTCCCCATTGAGGTGACATTGGGTGGGGAAGGTTCCTGTTACGCCAGTTTGGCCTCAATCCTCTAGCCTTTAAACCTAGCTACAAACTGTGCGATAACAGGGATCACAGAGAATCAGGAGATTCTCAAGGTACTGAAAGAGAACTTGCAGACAACGCAGAATCAGCAGAAGATGAGTGAAGATAAGCACAGGACAGAGCATAGTTTCAAGGTTGGGGACTTGGTCTTCCTGAGACTACAACCTTACAAACAATCACCTCTGAAGAAGAGTGGGGCAGAGAAGCTTAAGCCTAGATTCTATGGACCTTATAGAATCGTGTGTAGGGTAGGCGAAGTTGCCTACAAGCTAGAGCTTCCAGAGGGTACTCGGATCCATAATGTGTTCCACGTGTCTTGCCTCAAGAAGGTCATGGGGCAATTCATCAACACTTCAGAGGAGCTTCCACCTTTGGATGAGGAGGGGCAGTTGGAGTTGGTTTTGGAGGAGGTACTGGAGTTCCGTGAGAGGAGATTGAGGAGCAGGCTCATCGGAGAGTGTTTGATCAGGTGGAGAGGACTTCTAGTAGAGGATGCTACTTGGGAGAGCGAGCAAATATTGCAGCACCCTGGATTGGTATTGCTTGAGGACAAGCAATCTTGGGAAGCGAGGACTGTAATGTCCCTTTCCGAGTAGGAGCTCCAAAGAGAAGGGCTTAGTAGTCTAAACAGCCCCATAAGACTATAGCTAGGGCCAGAGAGGGGTAAACAGGGTCACTAGTGGTCACTTCAGCAGATGAGGTTATAATTCGAAAGTGACATTTAGCTAAAAGTGACTAAAAAGTGCTTTTAAGTGGTTTTGAGCTAAAAATAGAGAAAGGGCTTAAGTGAGGAGCTAAGAATAGAGTCAACAGCAAATTAGGGTTTTGGTAATTATATGAGGAGGAAAAGAAACTTAATTCATCATTATGCATATTTTGAGTTGACAGTTGAGGAGAGAGGCGGCTTCACAGGTTCAGGCAAACCATAGCATTGTGGATTCCAGGAGGAAGACACCCAAAGGTTGATTTCGGTGTTGAGAGACACACCCTAGTCACCGGGAAGATCATCCAGATCTTCCATCGTACTTCAACAGTGGTTATACAGGTTGCAGCAGTGAGGGCGCACTTCTAAGGAGACATATTGATTCGACTTGTCCTAGTCAAGGAGAATCCAGTGGTTCCCTTCTGACCCAATTGAGAGGAGGGCAGGACGCATCTATTGTCTGCTTTCTCGTCAAATTCCGATGGAGAAATCATATTGGGCGCATTACTCAGCCAGTGAGGGTGCGACAGTTAGGGAGGACACATTTGGGATTCTCGAGAGATCATCAGATCAGATCCAGGGAAATCCTTCTGACCCATTTCAGAGGAACCTAGGGCGCTCAATTTGAGACCCTTACAACGAGATTCTGCTGGTGGAATCTCTAGGTCGCAATTGTCGACAACAGTTGGGGAGCATTCCCCTAAGGGGATCCATCTGGGGTCCGTACAGATCGTCAGAGGGCCGATTGTCAGGTTGTCCGTCATCAAGACTGTGTGTGAGGGCAGGGCGCATTGTTTGGGACAGTTTCTAGTCAGATCCGAGGATTTTAGCCACCAGGGAGAACTTCCCAGTCTTGCAGCAGTTGTCGTGGGAGTTGTCCTAGCTTGCAGCAAATCTTGCAACTCACATCTCCATCCAACAGCAGTCTTCTACTTTCCGAGTATCATTGTTATTGCTTATTTATTGTATTCCGGCTCAGATCCCTTCATCTTTGATCTAGCCGAGTGATCTATTTTATTGAGCCGCATGTGGCATTGTACTCAGTCTCAGAACGCATAATATATTATTGTAGTGTTTGGTGTCCTTATTTATTTGCATGCTTGTTCATATGTTGTTAACCAACTCTTTACCTGAAACACACATGCAAAAACACCACGCATGTTAAAACCCAATTAATAAACGCATCCAGAAACCCAAAGTGTATTAGTTTCAGCATCAGATTTTGGACAGTTTAGTCATCTATTCCGATCAGTGGAATTAGGGATATTACAACATGGACAAAATTCCTTGGATCAAGGAAATTGTTGAGTCGGCTAGGAGTGTTACAATATATATATATAATCATACATATGTTCTTACACTCGTGAGACAATTCATAGGGAACAAGGAGTTGGTACATCCTACTATCACGCGTTTTGCGACAAGCTTCATTGCTCTTTAGTCTCTCCACAATTCTATGTTGGAGTTGCAGAGGATGTTTCTTTTGGATGAGTGGAATGCTTGTGTCTATAGCACTAAAGTGGATGGGCAAGCCATAGCCCAACTTGTGAGACACGATCAGAGTTTTTGGATGGGAGTGCAAGAGTTGTGTGCTATCAGTGAACCTTTGGTAAAGGTTCTTCGCTTGGTTGATGGTGACAAGCTTGCAATGGGCTACTTGTATCAGGCGATGGATAGGGCCAAGGAAGCTATCCATCAGTACTATGAGGACAAGGGGGAGAGGGATTCACTAAACGAGCTGAGATATGGAGTGTGATTGATGAGCGATGGAACAACACTATCCATCGTCTGATTCATGTAGCGGGGCTCTACCTCAACCCCACATACTCTTATGCATGTGGATTTAGGTTTGATGCAGAGGTTATGAATGGATTTTTCCAATGTATTCAAAGGATGGTGTTGACTCTTGTTGAGCGCTCGTAGATTTCCAAACAAATTCAGATATACAAGCTGAGTGCTAGGACATTTGTGTATGAGATGGCTATCGAAGACAAGAGCACTATGATGCCAAGTAAGCTACAATTTGTTTCAAATTTTCAAATTTCAGTGTATTTCCTTTCTATCTATTAAATATTTGTTTCTCAATGGGAATATAGTCCGTTCTCTTTCCTTTCCATTTATTTGTTATAGATGTTTGGTGGGAAAACTATGGCAGTAGACTCCCAAAATTGCAAAAGCTTGTCATTCAAGTGCTGAGTCAAACTTGCAGTTCTTCGGGGTGTGAGCGCAATTGGAGCGTCTTTGAAAAGATACACTCCAAGAAGTGCAATAGGTTAGAAATGTTCAAATTAAAATTTTATTTTTTTATGATCTCATTAATTTTAATTTATGCCCATGGGACATCATGGTTCATCCTCTAATTACAAATTGTCCCTCATACAGGTTAGATGTCCACCGCCTCAATGACATGGTCTATGTCTACTACAACCCGAGGTTGTGGGTGAAGCAGATAAACAAAGTACTCGACATTGATGTCATTGTATTGGATTCGATTGACACCACGAGTTCGTGGAGGGTGGAGACAGAGGAGCCTGTCATGGAGGAGGCACCTAAGTGGTTGGAGCATGATGTTGATGAGTTGGAGGGGGAGGAGGTATCATTGCAAGAGGATCTTCCACTTACAGGAGAGACAGATTTGGAGCAACAGGGGGACTTTTCCTAAGCCATTGCCACAACCTCCACAGAGAGTCGGGAGACTGCCAATTACGGGAAGAGGTAGAAGACATCCCACTACATCTTCCACCTTAGACTCCTTATCCCCAGAGTTGCACCTACCACCTCAAGACCAACCTCAACACTCCACCTACTGCTTCTAGAGGAAAAGCACCAGCGATGACATTTTTCCATAAAAGGGGTAGAGGGAATCGTTGATATCTTAGTGCATCATGATTAGGCTTGTAGGCTTGTAGTATCTAGATGTCTCATGATAATCATCTCATGAGATACATTTTTTTTTTTGATGTGATTTTGTATTATCTTATTAGGAATTTTATGACTTGGGAATCAGGACAGATATCATATTTCAGTATCGATGTTTGATGTACCACTTGACATATTATATATCTTATATTGCAGTTTTATTTTCATATCTATGTGACAATGTGTTTGTTTGATGTTGATGTTGCTTTAGAAGTTTAAAAAGTTGAAAAAAAATGATCATTTTTGTATTTTTTAAAGTTTCTCGATAATTTCCCTGATATTACCAATAATTTCAATTTTGGACCCCCGCCGATAAATTCCCGATAACAATAAGTGTATCATTGTTACGAATTATGACATGGCAGTTATTTAACATACATATAACATAGGTCTTCCACCTTATGATTGAATCTATATAATATGACATTACACATTGGAATAATATCAGACATTCCTCTCATACCTGCATATGTAAGCCTATTATTGTGTGTGTGTAAATCTAACAAAACCAACAATGTTGTCAATTGTCATCTCTCTGAATTGCAAGTAACCTCGAATGGATTGTTCATGGTTAGGGTGAAGAACAAGGTTGTGTGGATAGGCATTTTCATTCCCTCTTTGTTCATTGTATTCAAGCAATTCTTCCAAATTAATGTACGATATGGTGTATGGTAAATGTGGCTACTCAACTACTTACAAAAAAGACTCCTAGCAAACAAAGCACTTCAGCTTGATGGATGTACAACATCTGAACTCTTAGAAAATATAAAGGCACATGTGTGTTAACAAACTCGAAAACAAAGTTGTTAGCAGAAAAGCAAAAGTAATTTTCATATTTTACACATATCTTCATCACACAATTTTGATAATGTTTAATAGTTATGAAGAACATGACCAAGACAAATTTCGGTTTCATCACATCTATATGATGAATATACACTATAAGGACAAAGAAATATATAATCCCCATGACTCTTGAGCAAGCATACAGAAGACTAAGTCAGAATTTTCTAGGCCTAAAATTGAAAACAATAATATAAATATACCTGGCATGGTGTATTTGACATATGGCCCAGCTTCAATCGTAACTGATCATCACTAAGGTCAGAACTGAACATATCATCATCACCCATATATGCACAAAGAGAATAGTACCTTCAATAAAAATCAATATTTCTTGTCAATGAAATCATATCCATAGAACCAAAAAACAAGATATTGATAAGCAATTGCTGCAAGTAAATGTAGTTTTAACTTTTAATAAATACACAAAGAACTTAAAGTTAGTGTTAATCAACAAAGGAAAAACTAATAATAAATATATTTGTAAACACATAAATCATGTGAAATGTCAATTGGGTTTAGCTCAGGTGGTTGGGAGGAATGATTGTTATCCTCCCCACCCAGTTTCAATTCCTGCAAGTGACATGTTGAGCTCTTAACAAGTATATTATTGTAATGGCTTTGAGCCCTATATTTGACTGGCCTTGTGCCCTGAAGATTCTAGGGTTTACCCTAGGTATCATTCTCAAAATGAGGGGAAGTACTCGGGGGTTTTCCCTAGACTTTGTAACCTGGAAAAAAAAATCATGTGAAATGTGATTTTTTATTCTCGGTTCCACTATTGCCACTAGGCATAATGCAATTGTGGCACTGAAAAACCTAGAACAAATCTCCATGACCCTATTATCTTGAATGTCTTCATGACATTTACAATCCAAGATAATAATATTGGATACATAATATTTGTAACATAGCTTTACTTAATACCTACTAATCACAACCCAAAAATAACCTATATACTCATAACCAATGCATGCTATAGGTATGGATCTCCTAATTTAGAATCATAACATGGGTTTGCATCCCTTCTACACCTTGGGGGGCCTAAGACTTATGAAATTGGTTTGAAGCAAAGAATCATACTGCTAGGAGTATGTAGCTAAATGAAGCCAAATACCTCCCTCTCCAATATCCTTTATCATAATACCCTACAAGAAAAGTATATAAGAGTGCTAGGCAAACAAATTTAGTACCTTTTAAAATAGGAATACCATTGAAAGTCCCTTTTCCAATAGGATACTATTGAGGCTTACAAAGACAAATCCCCATCAACAAAAAGACAGCGTTACCAAGGCATGATTGCTACCGACAATGGGGTCAGTCCATGGCAGGGATTTTCCTTTTAAGACATTTTGCTCAAAGGGTTGAAGGGAGATGGTACATCTCCATTAGGCCATTCTCTAGATGTTTTGCTTCACAACACATTTTTCCCTCGGCTAGTTTTCATTACGAGGAAATTTTTCATTTAGATATGCATATTTGCATATCCAATCACTATCTAACTTGCAAACATTCATTATCGATGCTTTCATATGCTTTAGATCCACAATAAACAATACCTTATCTACATGCTATATTATCCCATGGCCAATCCCACAATTTCTGAATATGATAAATAACAGGGTTAGTTAATACATTTCGGATTACATAGATAACCAAAAAACATTATATCTATAATCCATATGCATTCATTTCAAACAATGCAGGAAAGCATTCGTACATGAAACATGCATACAGTGATTTATTTGCAACCCTCTAGGGACTATAAAACCTAGCTTAAATATGTACAAAATCTGTATAAAATTTAAATCACCTGTTAGCACCCAAAATGTATTTCTCCAAAATCCATTTAGGGAACTTATCAAAGATGGTTCTTAGGTACATTACAGGATGGACTGGTTGGTTAGTTCATCATTCGGCAACAACGGTTTAAGAGTGCTTTTCAGACTTGGCACATGATCACGGGTTTTTATTTCTCAGGGGTGGATGGTTGGACAATTTTTTGTGCAGGAAGTTCATATACAGGAATATCTAGAGGACACATCACAATATTCTCTTATATTAGTTGGATAGGTTTTTAGTGGCAGTGAATGCCCCATACTTGCAGATTCATTGCAGCATTTAGAGTAGGCATGGGACGAAAAGACTCCTTAAGGGTGCGGTCAAATCAGTGCCTTTTCAGTGTCCTGATTTCAAGATTCGCTTTCTTGAAAATTTTGTGTTTCTTGAAAGTCATTTTTTCTAGATCTGATCATATTTTTGGATACAGTTTATGGAGATGGGCATGTGGTTCAAATTTGAGGCAAATCAGAGAAAATTCTATTTTTTTGGAAAAAAAAATATTTTTTGAATATTTCTATTCTTAGAAATTTGGTCCCAATGACAAGGTGATTACATTTTTGGGGACCCAATATATAGATTTATCCATGTTTTGAATTTCATCCATTTCAAAGACCATGAAAATTTTGGTCTAGTTTTAGCAATATGATTATAATTTTGGGGGCCTAGTATGGCATACAACATCTGTACTGAATTTCAAGCCATTTCAAGGAGTTCTATTTTTCAAGGTCCAAATCTGTTTTGGCAGCTTCTAGAGCGTGCTTGGTGGCTCCCACGTGAGGAATGCTTAGCTATATTTGGGGAATCTAACATACATTGAGCCTTGCAGTTTCCTATGACTTTGACCTAGGGCACAGTAGTTGAAGAAGTTCCCTCACACCTTGTGGCTATCTTGCTATTTTTGGCCTAGACCAACTTGCCCTACTTGAGCATTCCTTGCTATCTTTTACACTTCACTTCACTTCAGTTAAAGGTGAGCTGCTATTTTTGGAAGTTGTTGACTCTTGGTGTTACTATTCGTAGAACTAAGGCACACTTGTGCTGGAGCTTTCTTGGCACTTTCTTGTGGTTGACATCTATACCATTTTTTCCCTGGAAGAATGTGCTTTCCTTTGACAGAGATTTTGCTATATTTACCATCCATTATTTCCTCCTATTTTGGGACCTAGCCATCTTTCAATTTTAATTTTTAGCCTTGCAATATACTATTCTTATGTCACACATGAGGGGTATATTCCTAGGAAATTTCCTCTATTTTATCTAGAAGAATTTGCCAAACTTGACCCTTTTGACTTTTCCTACTATCTTGCTCATGGAACTCACCTCTAAGAGGGCACACATGTGGATAATCATCCACTTGCTATTTTTGAAGCTTTGACATGGTCTATCTCAAACAAAAAAGGCACCCTCTTCTCTTGGATCTATTTTTGGATGGTTGTTGTAACTACATATTTTATCATTGTTGACTTGACTATTGGAGTTAGTTAGATGAAGATAATATTTTATTTGTTTCCTAGAATATTTTATTAGAGGAACTTGAGGATCTCAACAAACTTCTTGCTACTTTTAATAAGCAAGTTGTTGAGATGATTATTATATTGTTATTCCTTGGAGAGAAAAGTGGATCTAGGAAAACAAATCATTTTGATTGTATGAGGCGATGGAGCTTAAACCTATATTAGAGTTTGCTATCTCCATTTGCAACTTGGAATTGATTGAATGAAAGAACTTGTGAGTGAAGCTCCAAGCATTGGAATAAAGGTATCTTATTTTGTTAAGTTATGATTTATTATATATACAATTTTATTATGTGTGACAAATGTTCTTGCCATTGTATTGGTAGGATTTTCCATTGCAGATTTGGATTGTTAGAGCTAATTTAGGAGCCACACTTTGTCTCAAAGAGAAGAAGTTAATGCCCTAGACATCCATTGTAAGTGAATGCATAACTTTAATCTTAAGGCAAGGCCACTTCTAGGTTGGTTTGGTTGTGGAGCTTCGCCTTAGAGAAGTCCCTTCCCCTCATAAAGTTTATAATATCTTGTTTGCCAAATTAGGACTGTTATAGGGCATGTCACATTGGCTGCCTATAGCCCCTACTCTCTCTTGAAGAATATCCCACTAAAATTGCATGCATGACTCCATATCCCAAACAAATAAGGCATTGATCATTCTCTTTCATCCACCACCCCAAAACCCATAAAAAAAAATCATTTTTTTTCCTTTTGTTTCATTTTGCTAAGCCCTCTCATACTCCCACTACATACACAATGAGCTTAGTGACCCATAGGGAAGGCCCCCTAGGTTAGGATTTCAATTTTCCCTAGCCTAAAGAGAGAAAGGCAAGGCAACTAAGGTGAGAGTGGGTAACTTGCCTAAATTACCCTTGGGGTCTCACACTTGTGATTAGGACTTCTTCACCAAGTGAGAACTTGGGAGGTAACAGGCTCCACATAAACTATGGCATGTGCAAACCCCACACCTTATGTACCATTACAAATGCATGCAACATAGCGAAAGAAAACATTTTACAAGTGTTCCCTATAGCCATGCATTTTATAAGACCAACCAAATCATTCTGGTGCAACACTTGGGGAAATACATCCAAAAAATGTTGGGTCATGGACCTTAGCCAAAAGTTATGCATCATTTGTGGCCCAAGAGATACGACATTCTAACATGTCCCAAACTCCCATGCAATCAACAAGCAATGTTCATTGGATACATGTCATCCAAATGTGTCAAATCACAAAGTAAACGCCAACCCACACACACCTACCCAAGATATGTACATTTTGTAGCCTGCGCAAGTACACAAGGTTATGGGCCCACACCAACACATGTTACCAAGCCTAGTCCACAAGCAACCACAATCTCAACAATCAATCAAGCCGAATATATACCCGCAAGTCAAGAAATTGTTGATATCTTTAACCAAGTCAAAAATGCCAATGTCAATGTCCTAGGAGTAGCACCAACATTAGCAACCAACAATGAGAAAACTCGTAAAGAAAACAAACTCATAAAGGAAAACTTCAAAGGTAGACCAGCAAATAAGAATACTCATAAAGAAGACAAACTCATGGGAGGCAAGCTTCAAAAGTGAACCCAATTACTTTTTCAATTTTTGACAACACTTTGATCAGCCATATTAACGGAAAAGGGTGAGAGAAGATCCTAAATACTTTGATTTCATAAGAGTATTGATTGAGGATGAAACTATAGAAATTGTCTAAGTTTTTGTGGGACCCAAAAACGCCTGAAAAGGGGAGGTCTAATCCAAAAACAGACCTTGATATTTAAGGAAGTTGAATAGAGAATGTGAACAATGTCTAGGGGTAAGGCACTATCTAAGAAGTCAAATAGTCAACTAGATCATAGTTCAACAAAAGACTAAGTTGGTTGAGAAAACCAACCGAGCAAGGACCAACTTGAGACTGAACCAACGAAATTACTAGACTAATGAAAAATCCACTATGTTGTCGTCCTCAATGTTGCCGAAGCGTGGGAGCGAAGCGGGAGCGGGAGCGGGA
>ML777502.1:339249-351469 GCA_009831015.1 Picea engelmannii
AAGCGGTTCGGGAGCGCGCGGGAGCGGGACGCTTCGGGATAGGGCAGGGAGCGTGATTTGAGGGTCGGGAGCGCGGTTCGGGAGGGCGGGAGCGCGGTCGGGAGCGCGGTTCCGGGACGGTCCCGCTCGGAGCGCGGATCAGGGGTCCGGACCGGGGGGGGACGCTTCGGCAACACTGGTCGTCCTTATACGCACCTACAAACGTGGATAAGTCTCAATCCACTTGGTGTGTCCTTGGAGGCACAATGCCTAAGTCCAAACCCACTGTCACCTTGAATTGGACTTCTTCCGTCTAGGCTTACTCCTAGGGAAGCCAAGGGGAGTAGACCCTAGTTACTATGTGAATGATTAAATGAATTCTAGGAGTTAATTTTAGTTTATTAAGGTAAGGGGGAGCTAGCATATATGACATGCAGCAATACAATGCACAACTTAAATGAAAATCCGCCCTTTCCCTAAGGTCAACTAAGACTAGTGCCTAAAGGTTGGGCAAGGGGTCAATTAAGTTTACAACAAGTAAAGAAGTGATATAAATACAAATAAAGAATAACTTTAAAAATTAATATAAATGAAATATAATTACAACAAATACCAAAGAATAAAGAATAGCTAGATGATTACAACATGTACAAAGAATACAACTAATTGCCAATTTACAAGAATAACTGACTAGATACTTGCACAATAATCTAAAGTACTTGTTAGATCTATTACATCAATGAAAATATAATTGAACTAACCACTTGAAAGATTTTGCAGATATGTCAAAGGAGAGATAGTTCAATGATGCATTCACCATAAAGAAGCAACTCACAACAAAGCTTGGATACCCAAGAGGAAAGATGTGCAACTTCTGAAAGAGGCACTCAAGGACTAGTGCGCAACTTCAAGGGAACAACAACTTGAAAGAAAGGCCACCAAAGGGACTAATGGGCAACTTCAAAAATACACCATTCAACAATAGATATACCCAACTGAAAAAAGTAAATGCAAGAAAGATGGTGCTTGAAAGTAAAGTTGCAGGAAATTAAAGATTATACACAACTTAGATTTAGATTTTGGACTTGAAGCACAAATTGTGTGAATAAGTTTTAAGCTCTGATTAGATGAAGTGAAGTTGCAAGCCTAAACTAGGTGACTTCCCCTATACTCTTACCGCTTTGGCCAAAATGATTGTTGGGTGCTCAATAAGCAAGGCAAACAAGGCATTACCCTAGCTCCACAAGTCAACCTGGAAAACTTGAGCGCTCAACAAGGGGGACACCTAGTGTCGTGAGGTCATCCCTGACCTAGCACCCCAAGTAGCCTCCACAAGCCTCCTTTTTGGTGGCGAAAGTTGCACCAGTAAAGGGTGTTCTAATTAAACTAGGTACATTGATCCCTCCTAAAACTACAAGTTAATTGATTAAGCAATAAGATTACTTGTATTAAGATGGTTAAGGAGATAGAGCTTTGAAAATAAATGAAATGAACAAAATGCTTATAGATCCAACTTAAATAAATTGCAAAACAAAGATGCTTCCAAGACCTTACACAAGATATTTAGCAAAAATAAAAATGCTTCTAACTATATGAAATATTGACAATGAACTTTGAAAACAAAGAAGCATAAACAACTATTAACAATTTAGCACATGAAACAAGTCTTACGATACTGCATGGGTGGCTAAGCCAATCCACTTTGTAGGGTGTAGGCAAAACAAAATCGGAAAATAAATAAACTTGAAAAGCAACTAACTACTTGCAACCTCAACAAAGGCACAAGATGGAGGACAAGCCTACCGGTTTTGTGCCCAAGTGGGTGAATGAAATAAACAAATACTTGAAAGGAAAAGAAAGAAATCCTAGCCTCTCAAACTTGCCTTAAGGGCAAGTGAGGCAAACTTGTAATGCAATAACAAAACTGAAAATAAATATAACCTCTATCCTTACGATTTTGCATGGGTGGCTAGGCCAATCCACTATGCAAGGTGTAGGCACATTAATGAAATAAATTGCAGAAAATTGAAACTTAGAAAGAAATGCAAGCCCAAGAGACTCTCTTTGGGCTTGCTTACAATGATAGAAGAAGAGAGAAGAGTTGGGTGAATAATACCCCAACTTGAGAGGTCTTTTCTTGAAGTTTTATGGCCCCAAATGGGCAGCACCTCCTCTTTTCTGGTTCAAATATGCAAAAAACCAGCAAACAAAGCTTGTTGCAAAAGCTGCAAAAGTAACCAAAAAACTCAAATTATTTCTGTTAGTAATAACATAAATTTTCTGTGTAAAAAATCAGCAAGCAAATATATTTTAATGAGCTATTCAAGAGAGTTATAATGCCCAAAAAATGAACGGAAATGTACAGAGAATTAGAACAGAAATTTAAAGAGGCTCCTGTTGGGTGAAGGGACAAATTTCCATATCTGAAATTTGTCCACAAAACCCTTGGGTGACCTGCAAATATTGTGAAACAAAGCTACAAAATAGAGAAGAGGTAAGTAGATCTTAATGATGAAACAAAATACTTTGCTAAATCACAACAAATACTCACTAGATCTACAATACTACTACCATAGATCTACCCAAGCAAAATACTTTGCTTGGAATTTCAACTCTAGATCTATAACAAATGCATACACAAAAGAAAGAAACCAAACAAGTATCACCTCCATTGTAGCAAGATGGCACCAAGAAGACTCTCAATGCACCATGGATCCTCCAAAGATTTATTTTATTCCAATAGAAAAAGGTTGTTGCAAATACTTGTAGCAAGCTTTACACAAGAGCAAGAGCAACTGGGAGAAAGAGAGAAGGGTGGGAGAGAAGAGGGAGAGATTTGAGCATAGTAACAGTACACTAAGAATAGATGTGAAATGAGGGAGGGGTAGGCATTCTTTAATACCTGGGAGGTAAGAGTGACCCCTCTTGGATGAGTTCCAAGTGTCAATCAAGCAAGAGAGGGTGAGCATCTCAAGGGGGGCGCACTTTTAGGGTTTTGGAGCTCTAGGGTTTGTGAGGGTTGAGTGTATGAGAGGGGGAAACACCTTTAGATTAATTCAAACACCACCATAGATCACTAGGAGGGCGCACTTAGGTAGCTAGGGTGTTTACTTTTTTAATTTTTGAGTTTAGGTGGTTTCTTCACCAAGGGGGGCGCAACTTCCCTAGGGGGGATGACAAGTTGTGAGTGTCGCTAGGCGAGGGGGGTGAGTTAAGTTAAAAAAGTGTTTTTCTAACTTAGGAAAAGGCTTAGGAAACCTTTCCCACTCTTTCTCAACTATTTTTGCTCATTTTACAAAAATTGGCATTTTTACTTAGCCAAATTAAAGCAATTAAATTGTTGACTTAGACCGACTTGGACTCCTCATGGACAATGACCTAACAAAACTTGTCCAATTGAGTTGAAACTTAGTCCAAGGGTGTAGGGGGTCTCATTCCATTTCTTTTGAGTACTTATACCCCTATCAAAATCCCCAAGGACCTAGTTTTTACATTTTTACATCAAAATTAATTAAAATTACCATTAATTGGGTAATTTTAAAAAATTAAAAAAAAACTACTTAGACTCAACGAAATTCCACAAGCCTCTAGGAGATGTCTGGCATGGTCATTTACAATATTCCTAGACCCTAGTCACCCATTGGGCTTGATCATTAGAACACATTTCACCACTTTGGAGGATTATTGTGAGTGAAAAACTCAAGGGTAATTAAAAATTACCTGAGAATAAAAAACACTCAATGAAAGGACTTTCCTAATGATAAAGTCCTAGGCAACTAACCTAAAATATGATCCATGCAGACCCATTACATTATTATCCCACGTAAGGGAGCGGAAATTCCAATTACAAAAAGACGTGTCGGGGGCAAAAATTGCCTTGTAGAACCAGAAAGTCTTCAACTTTGTTGCACCATCAGGTACATAGCTTCATGGCACATGGAGTTGACCCCCTAGTTGAAATAGTTGGTCAACACACTAGAAGAGTACATTGAAGGTCAATGAATGGAAGTAATGGATGAATGTTGATAGAGCATGTCAATAGAAACTTGGTAGGTTCAAGTAACATTTATTGATCAGTGGTTGATGAAGTATGGTCGACAGAAATTGGATGACCAAGGACTAAGTCAATTGGAATTGTTGGTCAACTAGCACATGATTGACAGTTACCACGGAATTCACCAATCATAATAGTTTCATGAAGGACACATATTTGAACTTCTATAGAATGACCAAGTGGACAAGTGATGACTAGATCTGAAGTAGCATGTGTATACCATGTGTATGCCACGCCAACAATAACCATTGAACCAAATCATTGTCACTGGGCAGTTAGCATTGAATGACTTGTGAAAGGTGAAACAATCATTTCACTAATAGGTGGAGAACAGGAACAGTTGTGACAGACTCTTGGAGAAGGCACACCGCTAGAGATCGAGGGTTGACAAAGGTTGGCCAAGGTGTTAGCAATATTGTCATTGATGTCAAAGGAAACAATACACAGGCAGTGATAAATATAAAGGCTGTGATATACAAGAGTTAACCAAGCATTGGATTGAATCAACATATATTTATTATTTTAATAAACATATGTAGAGAGGGTTAACCCACATGTTCATGACTTGGCATGATGATGTTGATTATGTTGGCTACATGCATAATTATCTCTCTCCTATAAGTAATACCATGGGTTTCAAAAACCACGGGCTCATTGGTAAATTCCACTTTTCTCTTAGGTAAATTCCTATTTTCTAGGAGGAAGAGCACTCATTCCTTGATTCTAGGAGATAAGGCACCTTTGGGAGAATAAAAAGAAATTAACTATTTAATTAACGGTCGGCGTGTATTTTCAAATAGACACAACTCTCCATGAAGGGTCTCCAATAGATATAAATTCAAAAGGAATTGGAGGGAAATATGTGTGAGGGGAAAAGCACTATCATCCTATATAAAGAGGAGCCTCTCAAGAAGAAAGATGTATGTGAAGAAGGTATGAGTAGAATGGCGAAGGAAATACAAATGATGATTTGAAGAAGTCATATTCAAGAAAGCGAGAATTGTAATTGAGGGTTGGTACTGCTCAAACGAAGAGATTGGTGTCTCTTGCTAAGTTGGTGCTTAGCGGTGGGGATTGGTATCTCCAGTAGGTTGGTGCCTGTTGCCGCCTTTATACACACCTCGGGTAGCGTGGAAGAAATCCTCAATCCACTGGGTGTGTCATTGGGGGCAAGTCTCAAGTCAAGGTGTTGTTACCTGTTCCTCAACTCCTCTGTCTAGGCCAACTCCTAGCGAAGCCAAGGGGGCTAGTCCCTAATAAAAGAATCTAAGGCTCAAACTAAATATAAGCACAATTATTGTACTAGGAATTTATTCAAAGCAAAAGAAAAATACAAGTAACTCTACGCTAGCAGCATTTGTGACACAAAATAGAGTTTGTTTATGATAAAGATAAAGTACCTCGACACAAAAGATATAGACTTAAAGCAAATGTTGGTGCTTGGAAGTAAATGATAAGCAATATAAAATATAGAACAGTGCCAATACATAAATGTTGTTGTAAGATATAGGATGTTGTTGTATGAGAGTATTGCAAGTGCTCTTGACAATTTTAATTATTAAGAGTGAGTTCTTAAGTTTGTTAGATTTATTGTGAAGTGAAAGTGAGATGTGTGCAAAGTGATAACAAGAAAAACAAATCTACACTATATTTGGCCCCTTAGAGGCTATCTCTCAGATTGGATGATGAACTGTTCGGAGGTCCAACAGGGAGGATATCCCTTTGACTTCACACACAAGTTCAAGAGAATGTCGAAGGTCCAACACGAGGAGAACTAAGTTCTGAGAAGACCCGTCTGACTTCACACACAAACTCTCTACAATTTCCACTTGAACAATAGCAACTAATGCATTGTCCTATTAAACTACTCTACACTGACCAGCCCCTGTTTTGCGTGAAACTTACTTCCAGAGATCAAGACTAAGCTCGCAGTGGAAGGGCCAGGAACATACTAGGAGGAGCTAAGGGGATGGTTTATTTCCAAATTGAAATAACAGGAAATAAAAAAGAAAAAAGAAAATCTAATTAAGTTAATCTAAAAAATGGAAACTAAACTAATGTTATGCGGTGATGTGATTGATTTTAAGGTTTATTTTAGCTTCTTTAGCTAAGATTTGAGAACAAAAGCGAAAATTGAGACAATCACACAAAACACTGATCCCCCAGGGGGTATTGAATATTGGGCACTGTGTAGCCCATTGATTTTATTGATGAGGTTACAATCTTTTTGGGAAATGCTTGTGGTCCCTTATAGGAACAAGACCACTAAGCGTACAAGTTTTCAGAAGTGTTTATGAAGGAGGATAGGTGCTTCCGGGATCCCGGATGGTCCAAATCTGCCAAATTTTGGCAGAGTCTCCCCTTGGCTATTCGCAAACTTGCAAAAACCAGCAAGGTAATATAGGCAAAAGATGTCCAAAAATGTATTGGAAGACCCTGCAAAATATGTTAAATGATATACAAAATTTGTACGAAAATTTTCTAAGTAAAACCTATACTAAATTAGTCAAAATGGGCCTAATAAAGCAAGAAAAGGAGCCTCTTCTTAATGATATTGTTTGCTCTCCTAGAACAGAAAGAAATATCAATAAGTTTGTCCAAATTTATATTTGAAGCACTTAAGACTTGATCTATCTTTTAGACTTAAAATTTTTCTTTGAAAAACTAGCTAAAAATTAAATTAAGCAAGCTAGATCTACCTATGAATGAAGCTTTTTATGAGCAAAGTAAAGATCTAACTTATTCTAGCATGCAGTAATATTTTTCTCAAGATTTGACTTTAAAATAACAAAACATTTAATTTGCATGCAAAAATAAAAGTAATCAGAAGAAAACTTTTAATTTTGTTGAGAAAAAGGAAAGAGAAGAAGATGTCGGGGAGAAAGAAATGTTGGGCAATGGAGTCTTCTTAGTGGATTGTAGAGGGACTTTGTTCCCATATAAAGAGGTTGAAGATGATGGAGATTCAAACTAGAATCCTCCACTCCTCCAATCCCAAGGCCCTGCAAGCTTAAAAAAATCCTGCAAACACTTAGTCAAAGATGGGTGTTCCCTACACATGGGATCTAGAAAACATGTTAATTAACTGAAATGAACATGAAATCTTCAATCACATATGCTAATAACAACAAGATCTAGAAATGCAAACTAACTTAATGGATCTTGTTATTCAAGGACAAATTTGACAAAAGAGAATTGCAAGAAAGTAAACCTACAGTTACCTCAACACATCAAAGGAACATCCACACATTGGCACAATACACAGGTATGACCTCCAACATCACTTTATTTCTATTCCAAATATCATAGAAGCATTACAACAGCATTTATCCAAGTCTCCAATTCTCTCTTGTGAGGAAGGGGTCGCCTTTCTTACATAGCTTGAGAGGGCGTGAGGTTTCCCAAGAAGGCAGGCGAGTTAACTCCAAGGAAAAGCGTGATGTTTCCCCATAACAAGAGCGAGTCATCTCCAAGGAAAAGCATGATGTTTCCAAAGCACAAAAGCGCACAAGTTGTCTCCAAGGAAAAGTGTGATGTTTCTAAATCACAAGGGCACACATGTCAAGGGAAAAAGCGTGGTAAAGAGGAAGGTGCGCTTTCTTTCCTTGAGATCTCCACTATATGACAAATCATTCCAGTTAAGTCTTCTTTTACTTGAGACAACTCGCCACCACTTGAGAAGACTACATATAGAAGAAAAACATGTCCAAGACATGTTTCCGTGATTTAAGGATTGCTGACTTTTCCTTTTATTTGACAATTTTGAGAGAATGAATTTAAGTGATTAAATAATCACTATTTTCCCTCAAAAAGGTAATACTCGGATAAAGTAGGTGTTTTGAGTGTGAAAACGAATACCGCCAAGGCATATAATGCCTCCTAGTACCACTTATTCAACTTGTCCATCTATTACAAATAAAATATCCCGATTTGTGGGAAATTTTATTAACTTAAAACATTAAAAATCTTAGGGGGGACTTAGCGCAATTTCCATGTGACTCAAAAATGATGACTAGCATGGTAATATACATAAGACACTAGACTTAGACAAAACCACTAAGGCCTCACCATCAGTACCTACTCTAGCTTTGGAGGTAATGGAGTGAAAAAACTTAAAAATTATAACTCGCTACCAATGGTCGCAAGATATAATTGAAAAGTAAAAAAAACACTCTAGAGTAATGTACTCGTGATTTAGTCTTACAAAGCTAAGCCTTTTACAAAGTTCATCATGCCAGTTCATCTTATTACAATGCCCCATAGGGGGTATGGAAATGCGGTATAGAAGAAGAAGAAGAAAAGAGGGGCCAGGATGATTGGCTGGACTTCTGAGCTTTGAATTTGAACAATTACTTGTTCAACTTTGGCGGCTCAACTGCAACTCATCCTAGTGCAATTCGGTGGGTAACAGTGCCTACGAAGATCCGTAAGAGTAGGTTGGTGCCTACAAGGATTTGTATCAGTAGGGATCGGTGTCTCCAGTAGGTTGGTGCCTATGAATATTTGTAAAAAAGGCTGGTGCCTACGAAGTTTTGGGTTTTCTCCCAAAAGGGTTACCACGTAAATCTTGTGTTCCATGTTCTATAGTTGATAGATCTTACGTGTGATTTTTTTATTGTGGTAATTGAATTTAAATAAGTAAAACATTGTTTTATACTGATTCACCCCCCGCCCCCACCTCTCACTATAAGTGTGTGCTCAACAAAAGGTTGATGAAGATTGGTAGTAGAAATAAAACCAGAAGACTTTGAATGCCAGACCAATAATCCTTTGTTTACTGATGAGCCTGTGGAATCTGTGCAGGAACCAACAAAAGCAGCTATGAGCCAAGGTTGGAGATTGAACAATCAAACTATGGAAGTCAATTGAAGGATCATGATTGATCAATATTTTTTTTTGTCATGGATAAGAAGAACCTTGTAGAAAAGAAACCTAAGACTCGGAAGCTGGAACTGTGAGACATTGTGAATATAGCCATGTGAGCCCAAAGTTGCAGTAGGCAGGACAGATTCTCAGATGATAAAACAATTGATCGACAAGCAAATTCTGTAGAAGAATAGAAGTGTAAGGCATCTGTATACGCAACCTTGTGGATGTGGAAACCCAAAGGTGATGCAGGATTGCACTTGTAAGCACTAGTCGGCTTATTTTACACTAAAGAATACACTAGAGTTTCTTCCTGATGGGGGTTCTCTTTAAAACATTGATGTCTTGTGCATGAATTTTCTGAGTATTAATGTATAATTCTTATTCCGTTGAATGCTTAATAAGGAAGGAATCTGGGCCAAAATAATCACACAAGGGAATTTCTGAGTTTTAAATTGAAATTTAATCTCAGTGCCATTGGGAGATTTTGACTCACCCACTGGGTTAAGGATCATAAAGTTATATATGAATAAATAAAAACTTTGTATCTACACTAAATAACAAAATCCAAAGATCAACTGCAAAACATTGCAAGACTTTAAATATCATACATATTTACCACAGAATACAATCTTTGAGAAAATGGGACACAGACAGATTCCTCTCGTGAAATGGTTTCATTAATTAAGAGACAAATATGGAAAACTTGGAAACAAATGCTTCAGTGTAACCATATATACTAAATAAAAGCATCATATCTACACTAAATAACAAAATCCAAAGATCAACTGCAAAACATTGCAAGACTTCAAATATCTCCCATACATATTAACCATAGGATACAATCTTGAGAAATGGGACATAGATACAGATTCCTCTCTTGAAATGGTTTCATTAATTCAGAGACAAATATGGAAACAAATGCTTCAGTTTAACCATAAATACTAAATAGTAATGTTGTGCAACAATGGAAAGTCATGGTTGTAGGCTGACAGAAACCTGTAAGCAGTTATGGGAGCATCTGGATTGGCTTCTCTAGGCATCAAATCCATTGCTCTATCTTCTTTTATCATGCTTGCTGCCAAATCAATCATATCTGCAGTTTCAGGAAGGGTGGCTCTATATTCCCGGTCACTAACAGGTGCCTGCAGACCAAAGCTAAAATAAGTCTAACATTGTTTTGACAACTATGAAAAGAATTTCTACTTTTTCAATTTTAGCACGTTGATAATCAAAACAACCATACCTAAAAAATATTACTTTGTAGGTGAAGCCATCTAGAAAAATCATAAACTAAAGACAGTGCCAAGATCTCTATGTTTTCTTCAATTTCATGTTTAAAGCATGAGGGAGTACACAAAAAATGTTTCTGAATCTAGACATTTACAGTCTTAATCTTGGAGCAATGCATTTTTACAAAATGTGAAAATTTACAAATAGAATATTCCCTTTAAACTATAAAACTTGAAAACCAGGCTGGATGGATTAGCAAAACAAATATAAACATGCAAGAACTGTATGTAATATGAGTTGTATCAATCGATGAAAGGGCGTGTCACACAATCTATAACTTAGGTGGCTAAGTACATAGTGCTTACGTGTAGAGACTAGAGTGTATATCTTGAAAAGATGTTCAATCAAAATAAATAGGAGATTACACCATATATGTGTACTTTTGTTCCATTTGGAATTTTGAAGAATAACTGCATGATATAAATTTTTATTTGTTTAGTATCTGAATCAATTGGCTAACTTGGAACTGGAAGAAAATGCTCTTAAAAGCTTTAGTAGGAAATACTAAACTTAGATTTTGTCGAGGATGTGGCGACAAGTTCCCGGGATAGTGGGAGAGATCCCCCAAATTTCAGAAGACAGCACAAAGGACCATGTACTTCATGTGCCCTGCCCACATACCATGGGTATCTCTGACAAGTATCAGGAATTGAAGACAAAATATGATCTTCTTTCTCAAGTGGATGAGAAGGACGAGACAATCAAGGATTTGTGTGACCTCGATCAGGACCTAGTTCAAGAAATCAACTAGTTGAGAAGTACTAAGGTAATTTTGAAACACTGCATCAGTAAGCTACAAACCTTTGTTTTTAAAAAGTATGATGACTTGATTGAGAGTTGGACAGTTCATATAAATGAACTAGATGAATTCAATGAAGAGGATCGCCAAGACCTTATGAATGACTAGGTTAAATGTCTTTGTTAGCAGCCTAATGATGATGATGTTGCTTCTCAAGATGTTTATGATGATAGTGTTGATGATTATAGCTCGGACAGGTGTGTAATGCCCCACCTAGTGGCTATAATAAATCTGTGCCTATTGCTGTAGCATTCTAACAATTTTCTGATTGCATATTTTTGTCAAACAGTTGGGGAAAATGGCCAAAACCCCGGTAATAACCCGTTCCCTATTTGCTGTAGCTTGTTCTTGGTGTAAGGATTTTTTCAAACACTTGGTAGGCTCACTCAAAACCCAAGGAAACCTCCTTTACTAACTGCTGTAGCATTTTAGGTGTATTTATGGTTTATGCTTTTCGTTGAACAGTTTGCTAACATAAAGAAACCCCACTGTAAATCTCCCTTTGTTGCTACTGTTTGTTTATTATGTGACTACTGGCTTGGTTCTAATCTTGTGGGTTATAATTGTTATACAAAGTTATTTGCTAAACATGATTTTATTGCATTCAAAGATAGAAACCATAATCACAAAATACCAACACTTAAACACATATTTACAACCAGCAAACAATGCCAACAAATCAGATCTGAGTTTTTATTACTCTAACCTCAAAATACAGCTGGATTAGAGATGAGAATAAGGACTGTACTTGCTGCTGTAAATCCCCAATTTGCTGCACAACAGGGCCTCCCCACAGAGTTTGGCACACAGGGTTTATTTGCTTGTGGTAGCAATCATACTTGGGCAGCATTCAAGGCAATGGATCGATCCTCTATTCCGGACAACATAAGTGGCAAAATATGGCATGGTTTTAGTGAGAAGAATAGAGGAGGGAAATGGTAGTTTGCTCTTCTCCACACAGCCTCCTTAAACCCCTGGACTGTAATAACTGTGTCAACTCCAAGATAAGCACTGTAAACAATGGCAGTGGAACCCTCTTGAAACCCAAGATCTGAAATGAAGGTCACAGCCTCCCTTGAATATGTAGAAATTATCTGAGGTCCTATGAGGCTGCCATCTAAGGTCTGTCCTTGACCTTAGTATGGCTCTAAGTTTCAACTGTATGGCTGTCTTCTTTTGCTGTTTTAGGACAGCAAACAGTCATCCCACTTTCTGCTCAATGTTTTATA
>ML777502.1:355871-393524 GCA_009831015.1 Picea engelmannii
TCACTTTTGACTTAAAACTCCTAAGTCAAAGTGAAATTAGAATCATAAAGTAAAGTACAAGGGTAATAGTCTTCCCCCTTTGTGCTTAGAGACTCATAAGCACATGGGGACCACTTTCCAAGGTACCCAAATCTCAACAGAATATTTATACAAACAGCAACCAGGTTCGTTCCAAATATTTCTGAACTGAAATGAGGATGTGCCCCCTATAAAATTCCACAAACAGCAGAACTGTCCTCTCTTTTAGATGCCACGACCTACATAAATGAGATGGTTGTCTTTAACAAGGATATCTCGGCCTTTCCACAAGTAGAATTCGGCCTACATAAGAAGGAATCAGTCCCCACATAATAAAACTCCAACAAGTCGGCCTCCAAATAATATCTCAGGCAGCAAAAGAAAAAATATGTCTTCTTCAAACCCCAAATTGCTGCAAAAAGGTAGATCAAACTACTCAACTGTGGAATCCAAATGGAAGACCTGAATGGCCTCCCAATCTATGGCTAGGGTGGAATATTTCACCACCGAAACCTGATTAGCTAGGGTAGAATCTTTCACCACCAAAACCAATCCAAACTAGGGTTTACTCCAAACCCCCAAAGGCTCCAAGAACTCTCCAAAACAAATCAATGATCATCAACATAATGAAAGAATACGAGCCCCTATCTCTTCTTTATACTCCTTTTCACCTTTTTCCCCTCAAGTGACTTTTAATTCATCTTTAATATTTTCTCATAAAAACACTTTATTAATTTAATAAACCTTTTTACTCCAAAAAGAGATTTATTTGACTTTAAAGCAATTCCGGCCACTGGAAGTCACTTTTTCATCATCTCAACCTTTAGAGATTTTCCTCCCAGTTCCAACGAGCTATTACAATAAGCTGTCCCCTCAAATAATATGATCCAAATAAGACCTTTAGTGCATTTAATTAAATTCAATATTCCACCAAGACTCCGGGACGGGGGGACACGAGTGCGGGGAGACGCACAAGGGGGACGTGTGGAAGTACCCCAAATTTTAGGGATTTTTGGGAAATGGGGGACAGGGGGACGTCACATATATAATATAAAAATAAATAAAAAATAAAATTTTAAAAATAAAATTTTAAAAATAAAAATAATAATGATAATATGATAAATCTCAACAATAACATAAATTAATTTTATACATATTTGTTTTAAAAAAAAAAAAAAAATTTAATTTTTTCTTTTTTAAGTCTTACTGGGCAAAAAAATTTGGGAGGGGATTTCCAGGAGTCCCCCTTTTGGGGAGGGGGGGCGTCCAAAAGTCCCCCTTTTCAAGGGGGGACGTCCAGGAGTCCCCCTTTTGGGGAGTCTCGTCCTCCACCTTGGGGAGTCACGTCCCCCCAAGTCCCCCCGTGTCTCCCCAAAAAGGGGACGTGGGGAAACATCCCCCCTGGAGTCCCCCCGTCCCGGGGACGTGAGGGACGCGTCCCCCACGACCCCCACCCTGGGGGATGCGTCCCCGTGGAACACTGATTAAATTATGTTCAATAATATTCCCAATTTACGAGAATTGTAAGAATGCCACGAAACCAAGAAGAAACTATGCAAAGGTGATCCTGATGATGAAAGATGATAAATGGACTAGGTTGGGCCTCATATAACCCCTCCAAACCCTCCGAACTCACTGGTAAAATAACCTCACCCCTTTTTCCTGGCTTACACAAACCCTAGAAGTCATCTCCAACTGTATAACAAGGAAGCCCAAAAAAGGGGACATGATAGTCCTCCCGTCCCAAAGATTGCTTGTCCTCAAGCAATGCCATCATAACCATAGGAACAACAAGTTGAACCAAACTGAAACTAATAATGATCCCTGGGCCCCAAACCAATATGGAAAACGTGAAGCACCCTCTACTCGAGGCACTATCGCAAAAGCCCTCTTGAATGCCACCTATAAACAACTGCAAAACCCCGGTCAACTCCTCAGAAACCAATCCCATGTGCCCTAGGGAAAAACTCATGCAAGTCGAGACTGGCCCTCTCATCTTTGTCAACCACTAAACTACAAGACAATGAAATCCTAGGGTCCCAAGATAATCTCAGAGAGGAACCGCTATTCTGACATCGCGCCACTCTGATCATAACTGTCTGACTATCATGCCGAGCCTCCATCCTCCTCTCCTGGTACTCCAAGCTGGAATACCTGTAAGGGTTGAACCCACTACCATGAATCGTACCCTGCAAATGCGTCCAGGTGAAGTCAAGGTATGCTAATCCACTGGCATACTCAGTCTTGGATATCGGAAAAAAAAAATCCCTGCCAAATAGAATCAATCTCAGCTTCCCCTTCCCTGACATCCCAAAAAGGTAACAGACCAATCGTCGTCACAACTCTGTGGGTCCCCACCAAAATCTGAAGCAGCCTGTCAATCAGATGAATTCATGGATCCCACAACCAAATTGGAAATCCATCACTCCCAAATGTTGCAAGATGAAATTTAGCCTCTGCATCAATGATCTCGGACCTACACCAAAAGAAACTCGATCCTTGTGAAAGTACATGACCTTCTAGGGGAAATGCAGCCCCTACACTAATAGATTCAGCCTCATGTTGTAATGGCGACCTCACAAGGAAGAGCTCGACCTCTACCAAAGGAGATATCCCACTACCTACTGACCGTTGTTGTGCCACACTAATAACCCTCAAAATCCACCTGGACCCAGTCTCAACACACCACACTCCCCCAAAATAATTGTCATTGTAAACTAATCTGCTACTACAAGCATGAGTGCAATCTGAATATAAGCAACAATACTGATGTGGGGCCCAAATCTCCAACCAACACACAAATTGATCAGCTAAGCCAGTCAACACATTTGTCTGAGACTCACAACTAACTCCACCCTAAAGCTGACCGGATTGAAAGTGCTCGAACCTCTAGTTTTGCAAGTCTGAGTCTCCTAGGTGCGACGATTGCAAAGAAAATCTTCCATTGTAATACAGAAAAATATGGATCAAGATAAAATCTTTGCTTATGTTCTTGGCTAGAAGTGTCTCCCTCAAAACCACCAACTCAATAGAATGCCAAGTCCTTCTCATAATCTCCCTCCAGTCCATCTACAACATATCAAATGAACCTCTATAAAATCTGCCAAAGAAGCTAATGGTGGTGATATCATCACTCCTAACGTACATAATCTCCCATGGAATGTGTCTCCCATCATCATTAGTCACATGTAGGCCCTGAAGAAGACATTGTGCATAAATGCCAGCACAAAGAGTAACTCCACCATGTTGTCGTTGCACTATTCTAACTCCCATGAGACACCTACCATGAATGTATTCATTGATGTTTGCAACACTAACATCAATGGTACCCATTCTAGTACTCTGTAAACCAAGGTGAATTGTCAGCCCAAAATGAACCAATCTACAATAGTCCACTGAAAAGGGTAAATCCCCAACGATCCTAGGCGTCCCACTATACATCTCAACTGGATACACCTCCTTACCACATATCCCAACTGGATCATCATAACTCCTCAAGGAGGAAAAAAATGCATCACACCTCAAATCATCAATATCAATGATTACACTACAGGAATTGAAGTGACAATCCTGTGCGTGCAAGCCCCTGCAATCAACTGCTAATAATACTGCAAAAATAGAACAGCCACTAATCAACAATGTGCATTATGACAATTTGTGCACCAAGACTGAAAATTTCCCAATTGGCTGCATACTCATGGCTTCATGCCAACTCAACAATCTTGGGATATTCCTAGACACAACCTCATGCTCAGTCACATAATCGTGAGCATAGTGATGCTCCTCACCCAAATCATCCACATAGAACACATCCAATCTATCATGCTGAACGAAATCATATGTGTGAAATGGTCTGTTGTTCATAATCTTCAAATCGAAATTTGCTTCATGCCTTTTGCTGGTGTCTTCATAGATCTCATGCATCTCCTCTTCTCGTTTTGGCAGCCCATCATATTTATTGTTAATTCTTCAAGTGTACCCTTCTGAAAAGTGCCTGTATAACCTGCTATATTAGCCACCTCATCGTCGCGATCTGTATCTCCATCAAAGTCCCGAAGTACACTTCCCTGTTGATCCTTCTGACCTTCCTGTTCCTTAAGTGTAGCTGCCATAGTGGTCTGATTTTCTGCTTTGTATAATAAGGAGTGAGCCATACTTAGTTGGTAATGAAGTTCCTCCACCTCTTTCTCCTTGTCTTCAGCAATTTTGAGGGCAAGGTCCCTATTCATGAACAACTACAAGTAATCTGATTTCATCTTTTCCATTGCTTCTTTGATTGTCTACAATTGAGCGCTAGTGACCCCACCTGCAACTCCCCATTGCCTTTCCTCAATTTGAGTCTACCAAATGACATCTTCTATGTATTTGTGAGTAGCATCCGCCCTTGTCAACACTTGCACAATCTTCTCCTCTGTGACCAATAATTGGTCCTTCAAGTCTTGCAATGCTAAAGGCCTTTCTTCATATTCATCATAGTGGCATGGGTTGTCCCACAACGGATTTTTTGTTTTGTTGTCAACTGTAAGAACACTACCCTCAACCAAACCAATTGGCTCACTAGATGATACCATGGAATATCCAAAATGGGGGATAGCATCATGATCAAGCACTGTTTCATCAAGGAAACTCTTCTCTTCACACAGCCTATCAAAGATGGTCTCTAAGTTAACATCAAAGATACTTATGTCCCCCATACCATCAGCAACCTTTGCTTCTTCTTTGTCCCAAATCATAGTGCCATTAATTGGTTCTTCATCCCAAACCACACTGTCACTCTGTTGGAATAAATCTGTATCAGTGCCATCTTCTTCCTTGTCCACTGATACCTAGGGTCATACCACTCAGGATGTTTGATGGTGCAAACATCCTTGAATGACATGGCTGCGTGAAATGTCTCACTAAACGCCATATATTCCCTCAAACAATTTGTAAACTCCTCATCTTGGACTTGTTGTCTTTGATTCCTTGTTCGTTGCTCCTTTGAAGCACGGGCACCATTGTTCCCTGCATTGTATCGATTGTTTGTCATAGCCAAGCTTGTATATCCTCACAGGCTGGGAGGATCACAAGCTCTGATACCACTGTAATGCCCCACCTAGTGGCTTTAATAAATTTGTGCCTATTGTTGTAGCATTCTAACAATTTTCAGATTGTGTATTTTCGTCAAACAGTAGGGGGAAATGGCCAAAACCCCTGTAATAACTCTTTCCCTATTTGTTGTAGCTTGTTCTTGGTAGGCTCACTCAAAACCCAAGGAAACCTCCTTTACTGACTGTTGTAGCTTTTTAGGTGTATTTATGGTTTATGCCTTTCGTCGAACAGTTTCCTAACATAATGAAACCCCACTGTAAATCTCCCTTTGTTGCTACTGTTTGTTTATTATGTGACTACTGGCTTGGTTCTAACGTTGTGGGTTATAATTGTTATACAAAGTCATTTGCCAAACATGATTTTATTGCATCCAAATATAGAAACCATAATCACAAAATGCCTACACTTAAACACATGTTTACAACCAGCAAACAATGCCAACAAATCAGATCTGAGTTTTTATTACTCTAACCTCAAAACACATCTTGAATAGAGATGAGAATAAAGACTGTACTTGCGGCTGTAAATCCCCAATTTGTTGCACAACAGGGCCTCCCCAACAGAGTTTGGCACACAGGGTTTATTTGCTTGTTGTAGCAATCATACTTGGGCAGCATTCAAGGCAATAGATCGATCCTCTGTTCCAGACAACATAAGTAGCAAAAGATGGCACAGGTTTAGTGAGAATAATAGAGGATGGAAATGGTAGTTCGCTCTGCTCCACACAGCTTCCTTACACCGTTGGACTGTAATAATTGTCTCAGCTCCAAGATAAGCATTGTAAACAATGGCAGTGGAACCCTCTTGAGGCCCACGATCTGAAATGGTCACGGCCTCCCTTGAATATTCACACGAACAGCAACCAGGTTCGTTCGAAATATTTCTAAACTAAAATGAGGATGCACCCCCTATAAAATTCCACAAACAGCAGCACAGTCCTCTCTTTTAGATGCCACGACCTGCATAAATGAGATGGCTGCCTTTACCAAGGATATCTTGGCCTCTCCACAAGTAGAATTTGGCCTACATAAGAAGGAATCGGTCCCCACATAATAAAACTCCAACAAGTCGGCCTCCAAATAATATCTCAGCCTACACAAGAGAAAATATGTCTTCTTCAAACCCCAGATTACTGCAAAAAGGTAGATCAAACTCCTCAACGGTGGAATCCAAATGGAAGACCTAAATGGCCTTCCCAATCTATAGCTAGGGTGGAAGTTTTCACCACCGAAACCAATCCAAACCCCCAAAGGCTCCAAGAGCTCTCCAAATCAAATCAATGATCATCAATATAATGAGAGAATATGAGCCCCTATCTCTCCTTTACACCCGCTTTCACCTTTTTCCCCTCAAGTGACTTTTAATTCATCTTTAATATTTTATCATAAAATCACTTTCTTAATTTAATAAACCTTTTTACTCCAAAAAGTGATTTATTTGACTTTAAAGCAATTCCAGCCACTGGAAGTCACTTTTTCATCATCTCAACCTTTGGAGCTTTTCCTCCCGGTTCCAATGAGTTATTACACTAAGGTGTCCCCTCAAATAATATGATCCAGATAACACCTTTAGTGCATTTAATTAAATTATACTCAATAATACTCCCAATTTACAGGAATCATTGGAATACCACAGAACCAAGAACGAACTATGCGGAAGTGATCCTGATGATGAAAGATGATAAATGGACTAGGTTGGGCCTCATATAGTCTGTCCATACCCCTTCAAGCTCACTGGTAACATAATCTCACCCCTCTATCCTGGTTGATACAAACCCAAGAAGTCATCTCCAACTGTATAACAAGGAAGCCCAAAAATGGGGACATGACAAGGTGCTTCTGCATAGGCTAAGTGGCAAGCATGCATAATGTAATGTTCCTAACTTGGCTAGTTTGGGAAACGTTGATAATCTGATGTATCTATTGTAGATAATTCACTGTTACAGCACATAAATGACTATATAGATGATAAATGAGACAAAAGACTGCAAATCTTATATTATTATATCTCTGCGAGTACAATGTCGAATGCGGCTGAATAAAAATGAATCACTCGGCTAGATCAAATGACAAAAGGATCTTAGCCGAAATACAATAAGCAAACTAAATGATAATACCCGACAATAGATGAGCACTACGGGATCAATGGATGAACTGGAACTATGGCAGCTCGCACGGTAACTGTTGAAAGTCCGGAAAGTTCGCCTTGGTGGCTAAACCTCTTGGAATGGCCTGGAAACTATCCCAAATGGTGCACCCTGCTCTAGCTCTCAATCCTGGTGACTGACCGGCCCCTCTGCTGGTGTGTCTGGACCCCAGATGGATCCCCCTAGAGGAATGCACCCCTCTCACTGGAAAATTGCGCCCTAGTGATTCCACCGTCGAAATCAGCTGAGATGTGTCTCAAAATGATCGCCTCAGCCTACTGTGAAATGGGTAGGAAGGGGGTCCCTGGATATAATCTGATGATCGCTCGGGAACCCCGGATGTGTCCGCCCAAAGTGTCGCACTCCCAATGTCTGGAAAACGCGCCCCAGATGATTCCTCCGTCGAAATCTGACGAGGAACCAGGCAAAAGATGTGCCTTGCCTTCCTCTTAACTGGGTCAGAGGGGAATCTCTAAACTCTCCCTGGATGGGACAGGACAAGTCAATCTACTGAACCTCCTCAGAAGTTGCGCCCTCACCCTGAATAAGTGCACCCTTGCTGCTGGAACCTGTGTAACTGTTGCTGAAGAATGATGGAAGACCTGTGTGATCTTCCCAGTGACTAGGGTGTGTCTCTCAACATCGAAATCAGCCAACTGGTGTCTTCTTCCTGGAATCCACTAAACTATCTCTCTTGAGATGCGCCTCTCTCCTCAATGACAAGTCAAAATCTACATAATGATAAATTAGGTCGTTGAACCTTCTCTTATAACTGCCTGAAACCCTAATTCGTTGTTGACTTCTAATTTTAGCTCGTCTGTTCTATTTTTAGCCCAAATTCACTTAAAAGCACTTTTAACCACTTTTAGCTCAATGTCACTTTCTAAATATAACACCTTTGACTGGAGTGACCTCTAGTAACCCTGTCTACCCCTTTCTGGCCCTGGCTATAGTCTAACAAGGCGGTTTAGACCATTAAACCTCCTCTCTAGAGCTCCTATTTGGAAAGGGACATTACACATAAGTTGTCCAAAGCCTCTCTATGTACTTGCTTAATTTATTAAGTGACTTTTATATGTCTTTCCTAAGTTTAACTTAGGAAAATCACATTAATTAATTTAATTAATTAATGTTGGCTATTGACTAGAGTTTTTCTAATGTTAAGTGAATTAGATCTAATCTTGACCATTGATCTTAAGTGAGGCTTAGGATTAAATCCTAGTCATCCATCACTTTAGAGATTAGGGGGTTAGGGTTTTGGTCAATGAAATGTTATAAAAGGAAGCCTAAGGGGCGGAGGCAGACACACAACATAATACATTTAGTTGACAGATTGAGAAAGTGATTTTCTCAAGTGAGTGATACTCAAGGTTGAAGAGAGAGAAATTGCAACAAGGAGATCAAAGGGCTAAGGTTGTTGAATACAAGAAAGGGTAGAGACAGCCACAGGGACAGATCCGTATAGTCACAGAGAGATCTATATGGATCTGTGCGGCAGTCGTATGAGCAGATCCATACCAGCACAATCGTATAGTCATAGGAGAGAGAGAGGCCATGTGCTGGGGTTTCAGTGGTGGGCCATTTTTTTCTGTGGGTCGAGTTCTCTAGAAAGGGCTAAGTTACAAGTTCTTAATGTTGATATTATGGTCGTTGCAGGAGGTATTAAACCTCCATGTGTAACCCTGAAAACACTAGAATATTCCGAGAAGCAAGAAGATGGACATAACCCTAGAAGACAAGTTGACTAAAGAAAATAATTAATATTGAGTTTTTAGCCTCCAAAAAGAGAAGTCGGCCCAGACAGCTAAGAAAGAGCAGTATAAATACAGGATGCCAGAGTTCATTTGGACACACACAACTCGCAACTACAGAGAATCAGTATGCACAAGTTTGGAGAGTAGTTGCAGTTGCAACTACTACAACTTGTATTTTTAGTTTTAGGTTTGGACCTTCTCTTGGTTATGGTTTGGACTTTCTGCCTTGTGCGCTAGCTCTGGAGAGAGGTACGCTACATTGTTTGGCTATTGGTTCTAGGGTTTGCTTTCGAAATTATTCTCTCTGTCAAGGTTAAGGTGCTTGGGGGTGGCTTCGGCCTATGGTTGGATGACAATATTGATATATTGTCTATGGTGAAACGAGCACACCTATTTTTCTAACAGGTTATGGGCCCACACTATATTCGGAGAGTCTAACCACTGGAAGATAGATTGGGAAGATTTTCTCAGTTACAGTTGCAGTTGCAGTTGCAGTCAAAGTTTTGTTGCAGTAACGAAACCCTAATCCTTGTGTTAAAGCACCTTAAGTGAAGATATTGACCAGATTTCTGGACAGTCTAGTGCGCCCTAGCCTAGCGCACCTCCTGGTTCTCTCAGCAAGCCAAGACGTCAAGTTTGAGTTTTTAGTCAAACTCAAAGGTTGACCAAGTCAAAGCAGTAATGACTTACTCTATGAAGACAAAAAACAAGTTAGAAGGGGCTTCTAACTTCAGAGCATGGAAGACAAGGATTGACCTCATCCCTGCCAAGAATAAAGTGTTGGATCTCATGAAAGGCAAGATCATGGAACCATAGTTTGAAGCGGGGAAAGAGAAGGAACCTCAGAACATTGCAGTTATGGAGAAGTTCAAGGACAATGACATCAATGCTATGAGTATCATAGTGGACTCTGTAAAAGATCACTTGATACCCTACATCTCTCATCTTGAATCATTTAAGGAGATGTGTGATGCCCTAACTAACCTCTTCTCAGTCAAAAACATTGGACAAGTAAGGAGTCTTAAGAATGAACTCCGCGACATGAAAATGAATGATGATGACATCATAACATCATACTTTGTAAGAATCTCTCAGTTAAGAGATCAAATACAAGCTATTGAAGAAATCATTTCATAAAAGGAACTAGTAAATATAGTACTCAATGGCCTTCCCAACACATGGGATGCATTTGCCGCAAGCATGAACACAAGAAAGGAGTATCCCACATTTGAAGAACTTTGGACTTGTTGTGCACGATAACAATCAAGGATTAACGCAAAAGAGAAATCCCAAAATAAATACAATGACCAAGCCTTCACAGCAAAGTTCAAGAATTTCAAGAATAAGAAGAAGTTTGGCTTAAGGAAGAAACCAAATCAAGAAAAGGATGTGTCAAAGATACAATGCTTTAACTGTCGAAAATATGGTCACTACATGAACCACTGTCATGAGTTAAAGAAAAGGAAGGAAACAGACAAAGCATCAGTTGTCGAAGAAAGGGAACCCTCAAAGAAAGCCAAGCAAGCAAAAACAGATTTCTTCTTCTAGTCAAGGTAACAATATTCTTCTATGTTTACATAGTTCCTGTACATATCATGCATATCTATTTCTTAGAAGAAAAGATGGTCAATGAAACAATACTTATGGAAGAATAAAGTCAAGGATTGATATCACGATAACTACAATACACCTAAAAAAGATGAAGTATGTTGACAATCTTTGGTGACAATTCCTGTGGAAGTCATTATATAAGTAACAAATGCCAGACGGGCCAAAATCAGAATCAAACTTGAAAAGACCAGAAAGAAGTCAGTAATCAAGAGGAAATTAGAAAAAGACTTGTGACACTTTACAAAAGGCAATAAGGATGCAGACGGAAGCGTGGATGGAAGGAGCTAATTACAGAATTCTAAAAGAAGAGCATACATTCATGCATGAAGCAAGGATTAGGAGGGAGATAATCCTAAATAATATGATCCATTGAAGATTATGAAATATCTATCCATGTTCCCATTGAAAGTAGCAGCCATGATAAGCAACACATATTCAGTTTGACTCTAGAAGAATTTTTCTTCAAAAAGAAGCCTTGAGTATCCTTGGTTGTCCATCTACATCCATGATCCTATGATGAAAGGAAGAAGTCGGAATCTTCGGGGCATGGAATCTATAGAAGACTCCATGGACCCAAGAGCTAAAGAGAAACATGAGGAAGAACATGAAGATTCCAAGAAAGAAAGAAAATCCAGAACAACCAGTTATTATATCGAGAATCACATGACTACCAGCTTGGTTTGAACCCACTAGAAGCAATCAAGCAAAAGAAATGGAAGTTATGATAAAGAACAGTGTATGTAAGAAAATGTGAAAAAGACTTATGAATGGAAGCATTGTGAGATTCAGAGGTTCTTCCAGAAGGAAGGAGAAGACTATGACAGCAGCTCGTTCCAGTAAACCAAATATACCTCCTGCAGTATCCATGGATTGGAATTTACATGTAAAAGATTGTTCTTCTCAATAAAGCAAATTGAGAAAGAAGCTTATACCAGAGAGAGACCCATGTATGTAGATATAAGAAGACCTTGTATGGATTCAAACAACTTGATGCAGAGTATCTCATATACAACAGAAGTGTGGTGAAAACTTTCTATGACAGAGATAGTGTATCAGAATGGTTACTCAGAAGTTTGGGATGATGGATTGTTAATCCATGGAAAACTCTCATGATGACAGAAGAAGTGCTACTTGGATATGTTTCAGTTTGAGCTTTGCCACGATGTCATGAGCTAGTAGGAAACAGAAGTGTTGAATTCGACCATGATATATTGTAATGATCAGAGATATGTGAAGCTTTCAGAGAAAATCAGTGTTCCATGACAGACCAAAGTACATTGAGATCAAGCATTATATTCTTCGTGATAAAGTCCAGAAGAGAGAAGTGGTTCTCCAGTATATCTCCACCGACAAGAAAATAGTAGATATTTTGATAAAGCCTCTGTTGAAGATGAAAAATTTGCATACTTAAGAAGCAAGTTGGGGCTCGTAGAGACGACTTCCTTATTGGAAAAGGAAGTGATTACACCCAGGTTGGGAGGGAGTACTGATATGTTATTGATTTATGGACAGTCATTTTCCAATTCAGAAAATGGTCCAGGATGGACAGTTCCTTTCCGGTTTGGAAAGTGGTTTGAGATTTCTGACGGACAAGCATTTTCCAGTTCGGAAAATGGTCCAGATCGGACAATCATTTTCGTAATGAAAATGGTTTGATATATTGTTGATGTACCATAGGTAGCGATTCCCCTTGTGGCAAGTGTGTAGGAATGGTCTAGGACAGTCATTCTTCTTGGCAATCACTCTGAGTAGTGATCAAAAAGAATGGTCTGCCTCGTCGGGCAATCATTCTTTCAAAGTTCACAGTTGTGAGCAGTTTCGAAGAATGGTCCGCTTTGGAGGTTGGTGGAGGATAGTCATTTCCATAGGAAATGATCCGAACAGTGTCATTCCCTAGGGCAGACTCATTCTCTCCAAGTTGCACTATGATTAGTGCCGGAGGAATGGTCCAGGCTCAGAAATCAGGGACAATGATTCTTCTATGCTTAAGAAGGATAGTCCAGATAGCTCATGGCTGATGTTTTACTTTCTAAGGGCAGATGCTCTTCCAAGTTCCAGATCTCACAGATGTGAGTGGAAGAATGGCCCAGATGACTCAGTTTATATCATGATATTGTTTTATACAGGTTGATATCAGATGATATGATTGTTGTGGAGACTATATGTCTCTAGACAGTAGTTGTATGCTACTGTGGTGGATGTGTTCCATTGGTTGTGACTATGTGTCACTGGTTAGTAGCCGTGTGCTACTTGGTGTGGTTGTGTACCACTGGATAGTAGTTGTATACTACTATCAATAGACACAATTGTGTTCTATTGGATGGCGTTGTTTTGATTTCCATAGAGACTATCACTAGTGTTGGAAATGATTTCCAGCTAGATGGATAGTCAGTGTGTTGGTGGACAGACATTCTTCCTATGGAAAATAGTCCAAGACAGACATTCTTCTAGGACGTATGTCCGGATTAGAAGAATAGTCCTTGTAGCCCATGACGAGGCTTCCAGCATCTGATTGGAACAGTTATTCTTCTAGGACATATGTTCAGATGAGAAGAATGATTCTTGTATCACTCTATGGAATGAGTGACTTATTCAGCATCATGCCTGATTACTTAACTATAGTATGGCTTCAAGAGATGATGCAGTTGATGCTATCAGATGATAATGATAGTGATGATGGTGCTTGTGATTTGATCATGAGATAGTCTGTGTGGCTATGATGATGCTACCGGTTGAATGGTATGTTTTTGCTCAAGACCATTACCTTTAATACCTCCCTAGTTAGGAGGGAGTATTGATATTATGGTCGTTGCGGGAGGTATTGAACCTCCACGTAACCCTAACAAGACTAGAATATTATGGGAAGTAAGAAGAAGCCCTAAAGCATTGGACATAACCCTAGAAGACAAGTCGACTAAAGAAAATAATTAATATTGAGTTTTTAGCCTCCAAAAAGAGAAGTCAACCCAGACAGCTAAGAAAGAGTAGTATAAATACAAGATGTCGGAGCTCATTTGGAAACACACAACTCACAACTGCAAAAAATCAGTATGCGCAAGTTTGGAGAGTTGTTGCAGCTGCAGCTACTACAACTTGTATTTTTGGTTTTAGGCTTGGACCTTCTCTTGGTTATGGTTTGGACTTTTTGCCTTCTGCGCTAGCTCTGGAGAAAGGTACACTACATTGTTTTGCTATTGGTTCTAGGGTTTGCTTCCGGAATTATTCTCTCTGTCAACGTTAAGGTGCTCGGGGGTGGCTTCGGCCTATGGTTGGGTGACAATATTGCTATACTGTCTATGGTGAAACGAGCACACCTATTTTTCTAACACTTAAGCTACTGTAAAATTTATATATTTCTTTGTGAGCAAAAAAATAATAAAAATCGACTGAATGTTGGTTTTCCCAAGTAGGGTTTCTAGGGTAAACTATTGTGTACGATGTGATTGATAAATTTTTTTACTTGCATTTCCGCTGCAATTATTATTAGAATACTAGTGTATTTATTTTCAGCAGTTACAGCAAATTAATTACTGGGTTAATTAAATTTATGAGTATTAAGTATTGCTAGAGAAAGTAAAACAGATCTGGTATTTGGGGGGGTTTAATAGATAGTTCTAATGATATGGCTAGTAGTGATGATGTTTGTAAAAAGGATGATATTGATGATGTGCCTTCTTCTCATGCTTTATTGGCTACCAATGCATTGGCTACCAATGCATTGGCTTCTCCTGAATTTGTGAAACAAACTAGAGGTATTATGTCCCGGTTTGTAATGTCCCTTTCCAAATGAGTCATCTAGACTAATGGACGAAATGGCCTAAGTAATTTCCGTGGACCATAGTCAGGGAAATGAAAAAAAAGGGAGGGGGGAATTAATTATTTTAGTAATGTCACCGGAGCGGGAATTAATTAAGTATAAAGGTGAGATTGAGAAGTCAAAAAAGGCACCTAAGTGACTATTGAGAATATGAAAAGTCACTTAAACTGATTAAAGGGGAAAAAAGTGGCAAAAGAGTCGACTAATGAATAAAAGGAGAAAAAGAGGGCGCCCTCTCCCATTCTAGCATTGGCAATTTCTAATTTCTCATTGAGAGAGCTCATTGTGGTTTTGGAACTCTCTTGGGACGGAAACCCTAGGAGGAATTTTAAGGGATTGGCTTCAGTGGTGAGACCATCCACCCTAGTTAGTCATTTTTGGGAAGAGATCATCCAGATTTCTTCATCGTGCTTCATTGTCAACAGATTTATATTCAGTAACTGAGTTTTTTTTCATGTGTGACTGCATTCCAAAGGAGGCGGCTGAGTTTGGTATACAAGGGGTCAAATAGCTTTAGGAAGGCCGAGTTTTCTTTAGTAAAATCGTGGGTTTCTCAACACACCCATTTGCTGTGAGCTGGGCGCATTCTATGTGATTAGAAGGGCAAATTTTATTGTGGGAACTGAGTCTCTTGTTCCTGGGCAGAAGTATCCTCATTGTGGAGCGATTTCCCACTTGTTTTCTAGCTGTTTGAGGCATTGGGAAGTTATACATATGTTGTAGTGGAGTTCCTTCATAAGCTGGGCGCATTACAGTGTTCTAGAGCTGAGTTCTTGTCCTCCCAGGTTGAATGAGACAGAAGACCAGAACACTCTTGTATACAGACTGCATATCTCTGTGATTGACCAAATCCTTGTGCTGGGACTGATATTTATTTCCAGATCGAGTTCTGGTATCAGACGACGCTTTTTCCTCAGTTGGGCGACTCTAAATACAGCAGCAAAGTCATTGGATCGACTTCTCAGCAATAGTATTCATACAGCAAAAGGGAAATTCACTCTTGGAATGGTATCAAGCCAAAATCGTGAGTTATCTCTAGTTTAGTGACTTATTTGTATGCTGAAAATAAAAGATAATACTTCTATTGAGTTTATCTGAAAACATCAGTTATCTATGTTGTGAGTTTCCTGTGTTTATTTTGCATATTGTTGCTGTAATATTGGCGTTATTTTGACATGTTCAACCCATGTGAAAACAATTGATACACCTCAAAAACCCATAAAGAAATCACACAGAAATATAATAAGGTTTTTGGCAGTCATAAGTCAGCTACAACATAAGTGTTTGTAGAAAGTCCACACTCAGAAATACTAGAACAATTGTTACAGCAGTAAGGGATATGAGTCAAATAATGGCAAAGACATTACAGTGGTATCAGAGCAGTGTATCATCCCCGTTTGAGGGGGTTTGCAGTTCATGAGGAGTGGGAATGGTAGGTATATCACCTATAGAAGTAGAAGACAGTGAGGGGCAAAGGACATATTTAACGAAGAAGGTGAAGTAAGGGAGAACCAACCAAAGGCGGAAGAAGAAGAAGTCATGGAGGATAATATTGAGGACACAGCTATACAAATCCTAGAAGGCTTAGCTTCTGGGCAGCAGCAATTAGCACAACTATTGACACAGTTAATTGCTAGTAAGCAGGCAAATCAGAACCATGGGAGTAACAATGGTGCAAGGGGTTCCAATGTGACCAATGGGAACAATGGTGAGGGAAGCCATCCTGAGATTCCCGCACCTAACCACACTAGGATTCCTGTTCAAGTGGGTGCTAGGACCAATAGCAGGACCATCCCCAGACCCCTTATGCCTTGGTTCTTGGAAAACCAATAAATGGAGAATCATGGGCAGCAATTTCCAGGTGAAACTTTTCAAGATTATTTGAGAGAGTATCAAGCTCTAGGTGATGAGTTTCAGGCAGCCATGTCGCTACAGGACTTTTGCACAATCAAATACAGGAATAGATCAAGGGATCACAACAGGGGGCAACAGAACAAGGATCTAGCACGGAAGTTGGGAAAGCTATCCATTTCGTCCTTCGATGGGTCTAGCAAGAGCATAGCGAGAACATGGGTACAGAATCTAGATACATACTTCTAGCTCAATCCTATGACGGAGGCCGAAGCAATCAAATTCGCTACCTTACACCTTGATGGAGAAGCCCATGAGTGGTGGTACCATGGATTGGTCACTCCGGTACATGCTAATATCACCTCCTATTTGGACTTCACTCAGAAGTTAATGGAGAGGTTTGATAAGAAGGACCATGAGCTACATTTCACAAACTTGGCACAGATCAACCAGGAGGGAACATTAGATGCCTACATTGTTGAGATTTGGGTACCTTGGAAAGTGGTCCCCTTGTGTTTGTGAGTGTTTAAACACAAAGGGGGAGAGTATTACCCTCATGCTTGTACTTTATGTTATAATTTCACTTTGACTTTATTCACTTAAGTCAAAAAGTGACATTAATTTCACTTAAGTGTGAATTAATGAACATAAAGTGAACTATGGAAACTTAAGTGAATGATGAGATCTAATCTCATCCATCATTTTGGAGAAAGGCTTAGATCTAATATGGGCTCTTGGTTTTCTAGGTTAGCCTTGAGATTAGGCTAAAGGAGGCTCATTGTCACTCAAGAGAGTTGAGTGAAGAGAGGAGAGGAAGTGAGGGTTTGGAGATGAAGCTTGGGTGCATTCTTGAGGAGAAGAAGTCGCATGAAGCTTGGGCGCACATGGTGAGAAGCTAAGGGCACATGGAGAGGAGGTGAGATTGAGCTTGGTGAAGAGCGCATTATTGGAGTAGGGGCACACTTCTAGCAAGCAAGGGGCACAAGGCTAAGTGAAGGGCGCACACACTTGGAGTGGGCGCACTCTTGTGAAGAGAGGGCGGACTATTGTGTGAGGGCACACTTGTTTGTGTAGCAGGCAAGCCAAGGAGAAAGTTGTGAGAGGAAAGGGGTGCACCATAGCATTGGGCGCATTCTCAAAGGCAAGGGCGCAAGTCTACATCACTTGCAGGCAAGCAAAGGAATAGCAAAGAGAGGAAGGCGCACCAAGGCAAAGGGCGCTTTGTTCAAAGGCTAGCAGGCACAAGTTAGAGGGATTCCATTGCAAGCTTGAGAAGAAGCTCGGATTGTATCAGGTTCCTTGTGTATTTACTTGTTGTAGCATTTGCTTTCATATCTCCATATATATATATCTATCTCTCTTACTAATTTTCCCCATGGGGGTTTTTCCAGGGTCATGTTGACCAAAAACACCTGTGTTCATTTGTCATGGTTTGATTAGTATTTTCAGCATTATAGTTGTTAAAGATTCTAGAGGAGTATTACATGTTTTGATGCATGTGAAGAGCTAATTTGGACAACAAAACTATCCTTTCTAACCCCTTCACAAAGAGGCACCAAAAGAGCATGCAATCATAAGCTTAAGGCAGAATTTTCAGTGGGTAAAGTTCAGATATGGTGGCTGTTTTGGACAGCAAGAAAACTGTCCTAAAAACAGTGAGAAAACAATTTGAAATTACATAGAACTAAGTGCCCAACAAGAGGTCATTTGACATGCATGTTGCCCTACACCATGAGAGACACATTTTATGTAGTTGACCTATCTGACGTAGATGTGGTGTTGGGAATCCAGTGGTTGATCACCTTGGGCAAGATCACCACCAACTACCAAACCCTAGAGATGGGTTTCGGAGACAGTGACGGGAAGAGGATTGTACTGAGGGGCATGTTAACAGGGGCACCCAAGATAGTTTCGACCAAGAGGATGGAGAGGATCTTCAGGCATGGGGAGGTAGCGTATGCCGCAGAGTGCTTGATCACTACACAGAGGGATTCAGATGCTCGACAACAGTATCAAACAGAGATCAGGACCTTGTTGGGACGACATCAGCAGGTTTTTGGTTCGATTCCACTAGGGAGACTACCTGACAGGGGATTTGAGCACACCATTGAGTTGGAGGAGGAGGATAAACCCATGATCAGAGCACCCTATCGTCATCCTCGGAGGTTCAAGGATGAGGTAGAGAAAACAATTATGGAAATGCTAGCGATGGGACACATCAGACCTAGCAGTAATCCATTCGCTTCTTCAGTTGTCTTAGTTCTGAAGAAGGATGGTACCATGAGGATATGTATCGACTACCGGGCCTTGAACAAGAAAACCATCAAGAATAGGTATCTGATCCCTCGCATAGATGATTTGATGGATGAACTGCATGGGGCATTGTTTTTCTCGAAGATTGATCTACACTCTGGATATCATCAAATCAGCATCCAAGAGCAGGACATAGAGAAGATGACATTTCGATGCCACTATGGTCATTTTGAGTTCCTGGTTATGCCATTTGGGCTAACCAATGCACCGGCTACATTTCAGTCTTGCATGAACCACATATTTAGGGATCAGTTGAGGAAATCAGTCTAGGTATTCTTCGACGACATCTTGGTTTACAGCAAGACATGGCAGGAACATCTGAAGCACTTGGATAATGTACTCGGCATCATGGAGGCACAGTCACTATACGCCAAAGAGTCCAAGTGTGAATTCGGCATGACAGAGCTACTTTACTTGGGCCACATTATCAGTGTGCAGGGGGGTACAGGTGCACCAGGAAAAGATCAAGGCCATTCTGGATTGGCCAACGCCCAGGAATGTGACAGAGTTGAGGAGCTTCTTTGGGCTATGCAACTATTACTGGCGGTTTGTCCGAGGTTTTTCTCAGTTGGGAGCACCACTTACAGATCTAACCAGACAAGCGGCCTTCATCTGGACCGATGAGTCACAGAAAGCCTTCGATCACATGAAGGAAGTCATGGGCTAGTGTCCAGTATTGGCATTACCAGACTTCACATTGTTGTTTGTATTAGAGTGTGATGCATCCAGCGAGGGCATCAGGGCAGTTTTGATGCAGGGAGGACATCTCATTGTGTTCGAGAGCATGAAGCTCAATCAAAGAGAGAGGTTGTACTCCATATATGACAAGGAAATGTTGGCAGTCATGCATGCCTTGACCAAGTTCAGACAACATTTGGTGGGAAGCAAGTTCGTAGTCAAAACAGATCATAATAGCTTAAAGTATTTCCTTGAGTGGAAGGATCTCAGTGAGCGTCAACATAAATGGGTGACAAAGGTGTAAGATTTTGACTTCAACATAGAGTATGTCAAGGGAAAGAAGAACATTATGGCAGACGCACTATCTAGTTGACCTGCAATGTGTTCTTTGATGGAGGTTTCAGAGGATCAGAAATCTCACTTGTTAGTGGAATATTCCAAGAACAAGTTCGCTTGTGAGATTCTGGATGGGCAGGCTCAGGACAACAAGTACAGGGTCATCGACGTCATCATCTTCTACAAGGACCGAGTTTACTTAGTACCAGGTTCAGGGCTCAAAAAGATCTTAGCAGCAGTCCACAACTTTCCACTACCCAGTCACCAAGGGTTTTTCAAAACCTACAGACAGATCAGAGAGAGGTTCTCTTGGAAGGGCCTCAAACAGGATGTTATGAAGTAAATCAATGAATGTGTGACTTGTCTGCAGAACAAGTCAGAGCATACCTTTCCAGCAGGATTGCTTCAGCAGCTTCCCATTTCGGAGCAAAAATGGAAGAGCATCTCGATGAACTTCATCACAAGCCTACCCAAGGTTCAGGGTAAGGACTGTATCTATGTGGTGGTCGATAGATTGACCAAGTTTGCACATTTCTACACCATTCTGATAGATTACAGCGAAATACAGGGGGCAAAGCTATTCTTCTGGGAGGTTTTTAGACTTCATGGGTTGCCACTGAACATAGTCAGTGATAGGGACAATTGGTTTATTGGCACATTCTAGAGGGAGTTGTTCAGATTGGTGGGGACGGAGTTGACACCCAGCACCAGTTATCACCCTCAAATAGATGGGCAAACAAAGATAGTCAACAAGTGGGTTGAGGGGTACCTGACGAATTACCTGAGCGGACAACATAGAACATGGGTCAGGTGGTTGCATCTAGGAGAGCATTGCTACAACACTGCCTTCCACATGTCTATTGGCATGACACCCTTCCGAGCATTGTATGGTTACGATGCTCCCACTTTGATAGACTTGGTTTTCGGGGATAGCAAAGCTCCCAAAGCCAAGGACTGGATCACCGAGAGTCAGGAGCTTCTCAAGTTACTAAAAGAGAACCTATAGACAGTGCAAAATTGGTAGAAGATGAGTGCCAACAGGAACAGCATAGAGTGCAGCTTCGAGGTTGGGGACTTGGTATTCCTGAGACTCCAACCCTACAGACAGTCATCTCTGAAGAAGAGTGGGGTCGAGAAGCTCAATCCTAGATTCTATGGACCTTACAGTATCATGCACAGGGTAGGCGAGGTTGTCTAAGAGCTAGAGCTTCCAGAAGGGAGCCAGATTCATAACGTGTTCCATGTTTCTTGCCTCAAGAAGGTCGTGGGGCAATTCATCAACACATCAGAGGAGCTTCCCCCATTGGATGAGGAGGGACAGTTGGAGTTGGTTCTGGAGGAGGTACTGGAGTTCCGAGAGCAGAAATTGAGGAGCGGGGTCATTAGAGAGTGTCTGATCAGAAGGAGAGGGCTTCAAGTAGAGGATGCTACTTGGGAGAGTGAGCAGGTGTTACAGCACCCTGAATTGGTATTGCTTGAGGACAAGCAATCTCAAGAAGGGAGGACTGTAATGTCCCTTTCTGAGTAGGAGCTCCAAAGAGGAGGGCTTAGTAGTCTAAACTCTAAACAGCCCCGTTAGACTATAGCCAAGGTCGTACAGGGGTAAACAAGGTTACTAGAGGTCACTTCAGTCGAGGGTGTTATAATTCGAAAGTGACATTGAGTTAAAAGTGACTAAAAGCGCTTTTAAGCCAAAGTGAGCTAAAAATAGGTCAACGGCAAATTAGGGTTTCGAGCAACTATAAGAAAAGGTAAAGCGACCTAATTCATCATTATGAATAAATTGACTTGACAGTTGAGGAGAGGGTCGCATCTCAAGAGAGAGCTTTGTGGATTCCAGGAGGAGGACAACCAGAGGTTGATTTCGGTATTGAGAGACACACCCTAGTCACCGGGAAGATCATCCAGATCGTCCATCGTACTTCAGCAACAGTTATCCTGTTTGCAGCAATGAGGGCGCACTTGTCCAGGTAGAGGGCACAACTACTGAGCATCAAATCGATTTGACTTGTCCCAGTCAGGGAGAATCCAGTGATTCCCCTCCGACCCAGTTGAGAGGAGGGAAGGACGCTTCTATTGCCTGGTTTCTCGTCAGATTCCGATGGAGAAATCATCTTGGACGCATTACTCAGCCATTGAGGGTGCAGTAGTTGGGGAGGACGCATTAGGGATTCCCGAGAGATCATCAGGTCAGATCCAAGGAAATCCTTCTAACCCATTTCAGAGGAGCCTAGGGTGCTCAGTTTGATACCCTTATCAGCCAATTTCGATGGAGGAATCACTAGGGCGCAGTTTCCAACAACAGTGGGGGCACATTTCCCCGAGGAGATCCATCCGGGGTCCAGACACATCAGCAGAGGGTAGATTGTCAGGTTGTCAGTCACCAAGACTGTGTTAGAGGGAAAGGTGCATTGTTGGAGACAATTTCTAGTCAAATCCGAGGTGTGTAGCCACAAGGGCACACAATCATGTCCCGCAGCAGTTGTCGTATGAGTTGTCGTAACACACATCAGATCATCCAGCTCATACCCTATCCAGCAGCAGTCTTCTATCATCTGGGTATCATCTTTCTAGTTTACTTCTTTATTGTATTCTGACTAAGATCCACTTAGATCTGATCTAGCCGAGTCCTTCTCTATTTTCAGCCACATACGACATTGTAACCAGCAGAAAAACTCATACTATATGATTTACAATCTTTTGTGTCATTCCCTATCTATATGCTTATTCATATGTTCTAAACAACTTATTTATCTACACACACATGCAAAAACACCAAGCATGTTAAAACCCACAGCTTAAACGCATCCAGAAACCCCCAATGTCTCAAATCAAACAAAAGACGCAGCAGATTAGCAACTTTTCCTAGACTAGCCAGATCTGCGATATTACATTGTATCTATGTAGTGGTCAATCAGCTGACCAAATTTGCACACTTCTTTTCCATATCCTTAGAGTTTAAGGCAGCACATGTAGCGGAGCTATTCTTTAGAGATGTATTCAAACTTCATGGGTTGTCGAAATATATTGTCAGTGACAAGGACAGCAGGTTCCTCAGCACTTTTTGGCAGGAGCTGCTCAGATTGGTTGGCACCGAATTGACACCTAGCACTAGTTACCACCCTCAGACTGATGGCCAAACAGATATTGTGAACAAATGGCTTGAGGGATATTTATGTAACTATGTGTCAGGGCAGCAGAAAGCATGGGTGAAGTGGTTGCACCTGGGTGAGCATTGTTACAACACCACTCATCACATGTTGGACCATCCAGGGTGAGCAGGGCAGCAGAAAGCATGGGTGAAACTCTAGGAGGAATTTTCAGGGATGGGCTTCGGTGGTGAGACCATCCACCCTAGTTAGTCATTTTTGGGAAGAGATCATCCAGGTTTCTTCATCGTGCTTCATTGTCAGCAGATTTATATTCAATAGCTGAGTTTTTCTTCATGTGTGACTGCATTCCAAAGGAGGTGGCTGAGTTTGGTATACAAGGGGTCGAATAGTTTGAGGAAGGCCGAGTATTCTTTAGTAAAATCGTGGGTTTCTCAACACACCCATTTGCTGTGACTAGAAGGGCGAATTTTGTTGTGGGAACTGAGTCTCTTGTTCCTGGGCAGCAGTATCCTCATTGTGGAGCGATTTCCCACTTGTTCATAAGCTGGGCACATTACAGTGTTCTAGAGCTGAGTTCTTGTCCTCCCAGGTTGAATGAGACAGAAGACCAGAACATTCTTGTATACAGACTGCATATCTCTGTGAGAGTGACCAAATCCTTGTGTTGGGACTGATATTTCTTTCCAGATCGAGCTCTGGTAGCAGAGAACACTTTTTCCTCAGTGGGTCGACTTTATATACAGCAGCAAAGTCATTGGGTCGACTTCTCAGCAATAGAATTCATACAGCAAAAGGGAAATTCACTCTTGGAATGGTATCAAGCCAAAATCGTGAGTTATCTCTAGTTTAGTGACTTATTTGTATGCTGAAAATAAAAGAGAATACTTCTGTTGAGTTTATCCGAATACATCAGTTATCTATGTTGTGAGTTTCCTGTGTTTATTTTGCATATTGTTGCTGTAATATTGGAGTTATTTTGACATGTTCAACCCATGTGAAAACAATTGATACACCTCAAAAACCCATAAAGAAATCACACAGCAATATAATAAGGTTTTTGACAGTCATAAGTCAGCTACAGCGTAAGTGTTTGTAGAAAGTCCACACTCAGAAATACTAGAACAATTGTTACAGTAGTAAGGGAAGTGAGTCAAACCGTGGCAAGGACGTTACACAGTTGTTATGCCAGATGGGATATACAGGTGGAGGACTTGGGAAGAGTGGGCAAGTTATTGCTATTCTGATAGAGCCTGAGATGAGACTCGTGAAAGCAGGACTTGGATATGGTGAGACTCCATTGCCAAATAGAGGTCACTCTATCATTGATTTGCAGGAAGGTTATTATGTACCCATTGTTGTTTTTTTTGTTGTTGAAGGTAATTCTATTGAGTTGTAGAGAGCACAACCAAAGCCGACCAACATTTTGATTGATGATGATATACCTAAATTGGAGATAGATGACAGTTTTGTTGATTTGTAGGGACACCCTGTACCTTTTGTTGAGTAGAAATCACATCTTGCACCTTATGTTTAGCAGGAATAGGACCATTTTCCACATCGACATATTCTTCGTAGAGACGAAAGGAATTCATCGAAAAGTCAAAATTCTTTGTATGGTGGCAATGATGCTTATAGATCTTTGTTGAAGAGGGTAAGGAGCAAAATCTTGGACCAGTGCCGACTTACCAGGATTGATTATGGTTGGATGAATGATTGGTCACAATGGCTTTATCACAAGTGTTTGAGGACTTCATACACATGCCTCTCATCAATTCTACACTAGTACAATGCTCCTCTTTATTCTCGTTTAGTGATTGATTGATCGACTGATGTCACAGTCCTTGTTGGACTACTTTGTTGAATAGTCTTGTCAGCATCTTGGCATGTTTTACATGTCAGAGGCCTTTGATTGGAAGCCTTGTATGTGAGCTTTATTCATTGGTGTAATCCCTCAACTTGTGTTTAAGGGGCAATGTTGTTGAGCTTGTTGGGATGTACAAACCCAACTTGATGTTGTTGAGAACCAACTAATGGTTTTGACTAGTCAACAAAAATCAACAAAATTGTTTGATGATGAGATGGTCAGGGAAAGTCAAAGAAGCGAATGAAGGCCTAGGGACTGCTCGAATCAATGACAGACCGAGGAACTTCTTTTCAATACACACCAAGAATTAGAAATCAAAAGAAATTTTTTGTTGATGTTTTGAAGCTTTGGGAGGTATTCCCACTAGTGGCATTCGTGTCGGGCATGTGGGAATCTTTGTTGGCACCAAATTAGATTTTTGTTTGATGAAAACCCCCTTGGATTGGAGCTTGGGGTTTCATGGGCTTTGTGGGCTTATGTTGGGTTTTCACACCCACATGTGTGAATAAGCAATTCTAATTTAATGTTGAATTTAGTGAAGGGCTCCTTAGACTAAGCTAAGGGCTTCTAAACTCACTTTGGACTCCTATAAAAGGAGAGGAGAGATGGTGACAATCTCATTATGACATTATGGAGTTAGCATAAGTGAATGAGCACTTGTGCTAGGAGGCTTGGTGATTTCAACAAGGGTAATTCTACACTTTGGCAAATCTGGCCTAGGGTTCTTGGACATTCTTTTGTTGAGATTATGTACCTTGGGAAGTGTTCCCCATGTGTTTGTGAGCTCCTAAACACATGTGGGAAGTACTATGTACTTTGTGCCTTGTACTTTATGTCTAATTTCACTTTGAATTAGGAGATTTAAGTCAAAAGTGAAATTTGGTCATTTATGCCTAAAATGACTATTAATTCACTTTGTGGGTGAATTAGGAGACATAAAGTGAACTTAGGGAACTTAACCCAAAGTGGGTTTGAGAGTGAGATTATTATGGGATGATCTCAACCTTTGATTAGACTTGAGATGGGATGATCTCAACCGTCTATCTTTTAGGTTTTCTTATGGAGGTTCAAGAGGGGCGCAAAGGGCAAGGAGGAGCTCATTCACTCATTTGTTCACTTGGAGAGTTTGAGAGAGAGCATGAGGATGAGGTTTGTTGCATGTGTTGAGGCTAGCTTGGGCGCTTCTATCCATGTAGGCAGCTAGCAAGCTTAGGGCCTCATTTATTTAGTGGATAGGTTCTTGCTTGGAGGAGGGTGCACTTGGTGAGGAGGGCGCATCATCATCAGGGATGACTTTCAGAGCTCAAATTGCAATGAGGTCTGTTTCAGAGGGAGGCTACTCATCAGTATCAGAGTATTGTGGAGGGGTTTCTTCATCAGAGATTCCAGTTGGCAATTAACTCCAGTTCGGTGGTCTTGTCAGCATTTATGGAGGGCACACCATCCTAGGGCGCTCTTGCTTCAGTTGGGCTTGTGTTGCAGCTTGGATCAAGTTGATATTGTATCAGGTTCTTCTATATATTGTACTTGTTGTATTCCACCTTCCATTCTCCCTATATATACACTTATATTCCAAACTGGTTTTCCCCGAGGGGGTTTTATCCAGGGTCATGTTGACCAAAAATACCTGTGTTCATTTTCATGTATGTTAGAGTTTAGAACTACAGTATTTTTCAGCAGTAAAGATCTCTAGGTGTGTTATATATATTTTGGTATGCATGTGCTAACCCTTGGTGACAAAAACTACATGCTAGAGCACCAAAATTGCTTATGTAACTGTAACAAATGAGCAAAGAAGTTCCTGAACTGTTGGTTGTTATAAAACAGCAGCAAAACCTTCATTGACAGTTGAAACTTAGAGCCAACTTGAGGTCAAAGACAGACCTAGTTGGCAGCTTGATAGGACCTGGAAAATCTTCATGGTATTAGAGCTTGGTGACTGATTTTTTAGTAGTTTTGGACAGCATATGAGTGGGCTGTTTTAGACACCTTTTGGGCAGATTTTGTGGACAGCCATTGACAAAGTTTAGTGGCCGTTTGTTGGCAGAATTTTGTAGAGGGTTGTAGAACAGTTTGTGGAAATTTTCGTCAATCTATTTTCACACCTACGGGGTAGGAGTGAGACTGATTTTCACGACCTCTTTTCACACCTATATTGCTAGGAGTGAGGTCGGTGTTCACTTGCCTCTTTTCACACCTGTGTTGACAGGAGTGAGGCAGTGTTTCTTTGCAGTTGGAGCATCAGTTTGTGTGCAGTTTGGCAGTAATGTTAGCATCTCAGATGCGTGTGGAGGATAGGCTAGCTGGTGCTAGCAATTGGTCGCCTTGGAAGGCCAGGATTGTCTTTGTCTTGGAGGACCTCGAACTATGGGATATAGTTGAGGCAGATGTTCCTGTTCCCCCTGCTACTGCTCCCGTCTTCTTAGCAGAGTTCAGGAAGAGGAACAACGAGGCAAAGAGGACCATATGTAATAAAATGCGGGATCATATCATTCCCCACTTGACTGGGAAAGCTTATGCATTTGAGATGTGGGCATCTCTATGTAAGCTTTATGAGAGCTCTAATGAGAATCGGAAGATGGTTCTTCATGATCGACTCAGGGGCATTCGCATGCTCAAGAGTGAGTCGGTGACTTCTTTCCTTGGTTGATACACACAGATCAGAGACGAACTTGGAGCCGTTGGAGAGGTGGTGGACCCAAATTCTATGGTGAGGACAGTCTTAAACAACTTTACCAAACCATGGGGTCCATCCGTTCGTGGCATTGTTGCCAGGGAGGCCATGCCCACATGGGAGAGGATGTGGGATGACGTCGTCCAGGAGGAGACTAGACTTGTAGCAGAGGCTTCTGGACAACAACAGCAGTAGTCAGTTCAAGGTGATGAGGATCTTGCTCTTTGGACAATGGGCAAGAAGAAGGTCGGCCAGGGAGGTTGGCAGGGTCCCAAGTTTGGGGCCCCACCACAAGGAGGAGAGAGCAACAGTGGTCAGAAGAGAGATATGAGCAAAGTGAAGTGCTTTGTTTGTAAGAAGTTGGGGCACTATGCTGGACAGTGTCCCAATAGGAAGAAGAAGAGGGGTGGTACCGTAACTACAGCAGAGGAGGCAGAGTTTCAGACTCAGTTCGAGAGAGAGTGTGCTTTCCTCATATGTTGCACTTCAGTTGAGACGGCACCCAGTGTCTGGTATATTGATAGCGGGGAACTTAACCCAAAGTGGGTTAGAGAGTGAGATTATTATGGGATGATCTCAACCTTTGATTAGACTTGAGATGGGATGATCTCAACTGTCTATCTTTTAGGTTTCCTTATGGAGGTTCAAGAAGGGCGAAAAGGGCAAGGAGGAACTCATTCACTCATTTGTTCACTTCGAGAGTTTGAGAGAGAGCATGAGGATGAGGTTTGTTGTATGTGTTGAGTCTAGCTTGGGCACTTCTATCCATGGAGGCAGCCAACAAGCTTAGGGCCTCATTTATTTAGTGGGGAGGTTCTTGCTTGGAGGAGAGCGCACTTGGTGAGGAGGGCACATCATCAGCAGGGAGGACTTTCAGAGCTCAGATTGCAGTGAGGTCTATTTCAGAGAGAGGATACTCATTAGTATCAGAGTACTGTGGAGGGGTTTCTTCATCAAAGCTTCCAGTTGGCAGTTAGCTCCAGTTTAGTGGTCTTGTCAGCATTTATGGAGGGCACACCATCCTAGGGCACTCTTTCTTCAGTTAGGCTTGTGTTGCAGCTTGGATCAAGCTGCTATTGTATCAGGTTCTTCTATATATTGTACTTGTTGTATTCCACCTTCCATTCTCCCTATATATACACTTATATTCCAAACTGGTTTTCCCGGGGAGGGTTTTATCCAGGGTCATGTTGACCAAAAATACCTGTGTTCATTTTCATGTATGTTAGAGTTTAGAACTACAGTATTTTTCAACAGTAAAGATCTCTAGGTGTGTTATATATATTTTGGTATGCATGTGCTAACCCTTGGTGACAAAAACTACATGCTAGAGCACCAAAATTGCTTATGTAAATATCTCCAGGTGTGTTATATATATTTTTGTATGCATGTGATAACCCTTGGTGACAAAAACTACATTTTAGAGCACCAAAATTGCTTATGTAATCGTAACAAATCAGCAAAGAAGTTCCTGAACTGTTGGCTGTTATAAAACAGCAGCAAAACCTTCATTGACAGTTGAAACTTAGAGCCAACTTGAGGTCAACGACAAACCTAGTTGGCAGCTTAATAGGACCTGGAAAATCTTCATGGTATCAGAGCTTGGCAGCTGATTTTTGAATAGTTTTGGACAGCATATGAGTGGGCTGTTTTAGACACCTTTTGGGCAGATTTTGTGGACAGCCATTGACAGAGTTTAGTGGCATTTTATTGGCAGAATTTTGTAGAGGGTTGTAGAGCAGTTTGTGGACATTTTCGTCAGTTGCTTTTCACACCTACGGGGTAGGAGTGAGGCTGATTTTTCACGACCTCTTTTCACACCTATATTGCTAGGAGAGGAGAGGAGAGATTGTGACAATCTCATTATGACATTATGGAGTTAGCATAAGTGAATGAGCACTTGTGCAGAGGCTTGGTGATTTCAACAAGGGTAATTCTACACTTTGGCAAATCTGGCCTAGGATTCTTGGACATTCTTTCTCTTCAGATTTTTAGCCTAGAAGGATCGCTGCACGTGGGAAGAGAGGCCGCACATGTGAACAGGAGGAGAGAGAAAGGCCACACGTGTGAGAGAGCTGAGCAAGCCAAACCTGTGGAAGAAGCAGTTCGTACAGCCGCATATGTGGTACAGAACAATCCGTACAGTCACACGTGTGACCAGAACAGTACAGCCGCACATGTGAATTTATAGGTAGATTAGCAGGTCCGTACGGATGCTGTCAGCAGTTCGTACAATCTGTACGGCTGACATCAGCAGGCTGTATAAGTGGTCTGCAGCAGATTTGGAAGTGGGAATTTTTCCGGGTAAATTTGTTGATATTTTGTTGGTTTTGTATTTTGTCAAGAGGACTGATTTTGTCCTCAAATTGACTGAATTTGTAGTTCGCTGAGAGGGCTGATTTTTCCCTCAGAAAATTCTGAATTTGACAAGTTTACAAAACAGAAAATCGTGTCTCATTTGCATGGATCATTTCTCTCTGATCTTTGTGTTTCCGCTGCTGTAATTTTTTCTTTCATAATTTCAGTGTAAAATTATTCAGTGATAACAGCGCTAAGGTTTATTGTTTGGATCACTTGGAAATAATTTTAAGATTTGAAATTAGTTCATAAAATTGACATTTTTTACCATAGAAAGCTAAGCTTATTTTGTTTTATGTTTTGTACTATTCTTGACAGCTCTATAATTGCTTATGGTTGATGCTCTTATTGCATGATTTGGGAGCACTGTGATTTTGAAGACTATTTTTGACAATACTTTTTGGGAAACCTATTCTAACAGTTTGTGCATAGGTCTTTGTTGCTCCACCTTTGTGTGAGGAGATGTTTTGGTGGTTCAAGTTCTAAAGAACTCTCCATTGTATGCCTTGTTGCACAAGTTTGCTTCACTACATTCTGCCGAGGATTGGGTAGAGGGGTTGAGGAGGTAACTATTATGTTGTACCTCATCATGGTCAAGTATTTTGGTTGTTAATTTTCCTAGCCCAATTGAGTTAAAGGTGGGGATGATGGGAGATGTGAAATCTCTAGAATTTTAACAAGACACGTTGCAGTAATGATGTTCGCTGCAAGAAACAGTGATTAAGGGGCTGTGATGAGATAATTCCACATTCAAATATCCTCCAAATTGTATTTAAGAGTGGATGTGAGAATACTTAATGGAAATCCAACTTGAGGGGTTTACTGGACCATTGGTACCGCTTGATCACTCCTTTCATTTATGGTTCACAACTTTAATGGTTATTGCAGCCACACCCTTTAGGGTAGGGGTAAACCCTAACCCTATTTATTGGTGAGGCTTTAGTCTCATTCGATGAGCACGATATACACATTACATACACATAATGCATTGTGCTCTTTGGGATCTTCTTATAATGATGTGCTTCATTGTTTAAAGTTGTTGAACACCATTGTTCCTCTTGGATACTTTGGGCTCATCTTGAAACCTTAACAAGCTAACCTATACATTTAATTATAATTACCCTATTCTAGCTTACATACGCTAGGCTACATAATTTCAAAAATTTCAAAACCTTGACAAAAATCCAACAATGTTCACAAGAGTGGGACTTATTAGGGACAAGGCTCATTACAGACAAGGAGGCTCTCAAAGGTGGGGAATTTGTTACAGCCTTGCAAATGCTACTTAATAAGAAGAAAAAGATAGTTACATTCTAGAAGATAACCTTAATAATAAGAGGAGTATTTATTATTATAAGCAAAAGCATGAATTCCTAAACAGGACCTCTTAATCACAAACTCTTGATCATGACCTACTAACTTTACGATCACCCCATACAACTAATAATTTCTAGTACATGTGTTTTTATTATAAGTTATAACTTTAAGTACACATGCTTTATATTATATTGTCCCTCATGAAGCACAAAACTTGAAATGATGCCCCCAATTGTGATGATAATATAAATTGAAAAAGGGAAGAGTCGAAGACTCAATATTCAAAGACATGGTACATACACAATAGTTGGAGACAAGTGCACGAACCCTCAACTAGTCATGTCTCGTAATTAGGACCCCTAATCATGGCTTCCAAATTAGGACCCTATGATCACGACCTAATCATGACTTCCTAACATAAATTTATAATCCCATTAAACTTATAACTTCAAAAGTATGTTCTGTTATTTGAATGTCAATAGACAGACGCACTGAAAGATGAAAAAGACTAAAAGGCTCTTTTACATCAGAATTAGGGTTACCAGTCCTTGATGCATTTTCACTAGTCACAACATATTTGCACTCAATAAGTACAGGGTGTACACAAGTTTCTTTGACTTTTTGCAGAGAAAGCATCAACCTCTCATATCTCCACATCCAAGAAATCAATTTTTTTCAGAGAAAAAAAACTATAAATAACATCTCTTCCATGATAGTGTTTTCTTTTCCATTTCCGTTTTTTTCAGCTCAGCATTCTTGTGGAGACGGCATAGTAAATGGATTCTTGACACACACTGGACCTCAATTTGCAGTAGGAATGCAAATTTTTTCTACACAATCATATTAATTCCAAACTAATTACCATGCAAGGACTAACAATCCCATCCACCCAGCTTTCCAGTGTTCTAATAAAAATTCTCAATCAAGAGAAATCTCCAGATTGCACCAATCCTACCTACCAATTCATTATCTTTTAGAAATATGGTTTTCCATCCATCTATTTTATTCTCTATATTAAAATGTACTAAAATGTCTTGCTCCTCTCAACCATATAAACTTGTTTTTCCATCTTGCAAAACTTGGTATTTGTAATATGCAGTATAATAATTAGGAATGAACAAAATCAATTTACAAAACAATTACTACCATCATGTTTCCTTCAGAAAAAGGAATTGAGTAATTTTCCAAACTAGAACATTGCAACAGGCAGAGGGGCTTTTTCACTTTTATGTCCCCGCTATTGACAACCATGACACAAACTTAAATCATACTGCATGCTACCATACTTGATCATTGCCATGGAAAGAAGCCATAAGTTGCACAATGAAATTGAACTCAGCGGCACCTGTAAGATTGCTGCCCGCGCGGCTTTTGAACAAGCAGTATTCGACCGCATGTAGTGCACAATATCCTGAAGAATAGACAGTTCACAGCAAATAAATGCTTTGATATTCAACATTTAGAATTGTTTTCTGCGGCCAACTTGCCAAGGATATCAAGTTACCTGACAACCTGTACTATGACCAAGCAGCACTACACCCTCCGATCCTTCTTTGTTAATAAGGTAGCTGATAAGTTGGTCAAGTTCCAAAGCATCCTTTGAAAAACAAAATGAAAAGAAACAGTGATAAAACCAGTTAGCAATCAAATCTCATAGTAATTTTATAAAAACAAAAATGATGCCTTCATAATCATAGGTCCTCTTTGGTCATCAAACATTAGTTTCACAAATGTTCTCCAAATTCAAGTTTTTGATGCCAAGTTCCAACAATGTTTATTTGGGAAAGACACTGATCTCTGTGATATTGTGGTAGTTTGCTCTACCTTCCTCAACTAATGCTCTACCCTGTTTGCTCTACATCCCATGTACACTATATAATCTGTTAGCTTGACAAGCAGAAAGTTGGTATGAATTATAAAGAAGCAAAGAGTGATGATAACCATCAATCTGCAGACATCCATATGCAGTGTTTAAAATATTCATTCAAGCCACATCTTGAAATATGGATGTTCTACCATGCCAGTATTTCCCTGAGAAAAAAGCTTAAACTGTAGCCATTATGAATATAACTCACTTACATGGCTGGCAATACACAAGTTACGACAATTACATATTACTGTGAAATACCACACACCAACTGCCAGATGCTCCAAATACGACAAGCCAAAACATTCAAAGCAACTGAAATTACAAGCATGCCTAGGCAATTTTGGGACTTTTCCAGTTTTGAGACTCAATAAAGAAAGCTATAAATCAAGCCAGACACAGGCTCTGAGTCAAAGCAGGCAATTCTTACCACAGATGTTCAAGAAAGAGCCAAAGTGCAGGCCACTATGTAGTTTATTCTTGATCCTCTGTATCTCTTAAAGTGTAAAAATTCTGAAGGAGTGGTCATCGTCCTAGATAAACTTACTCATTGAGCAACCAAATTCCTTTGCATTCTTGCATGTACTGCTGCCTACCGACTTTAGCTTGTGGATAAAATCACTTTTAATGTCCTCTTTTGCAAGCAAATTGCCACCTTTTAACTTGTTGAGAAAGACACTCAAACTCTACAAAATTAAGTTTGCGCACTTCAATGTCAATCTACTCCTGACGGGCAGTGGATTTATATTAATCATTATCAAATGTTGTGAGTTTATCTTATTTGTTTAAGTGAACCCCATTATTTATTTTATTTTTTTATGAATTAATGCTGCAAATAGAATCCCATCAAACTTGGCCAACTTAGAATCAAGGGCTCTATCCCTTCTGGGCTTTGAACCTGCATCATGAACATGGTGACACCCTGTCTCAACCACTAGACCACAACCCGACAGACTTATTATTATGGTGTGCCCACCCCCTTAATTACTAAGATATTGTGTATGGCAAGTCGGCCAGCATTAATTTAATATGCCCTGTGGGCATTGTAGGGTATAAATACCCCTTTATATTTTACATCTTACAATTGAGTGTGAAACACATAATTTATTCATATTAATATATTACAGGTGCAATTGTGCCCTCATGCAATTGTTTGATTGTTTTTGTGTGTGCATTTGTGATTCCCATCATAGTATCAGAGCTATTTGAGAATGGGTTGTGATTTGTGATTCAAGTCGTGGAGATTATGGTGATGTTAAGAGCACAAATGTATATGGAGAAGAAGATGTGTAGCATGTGAACCTGGAATATATCTCCATTGTTACACAACTCCTCAATTCTAAATGTATATTAATCACAGGTTTTAGGTTCTTACTTGAAAAAATCTGTGAACATTCACTGTGGAATGAAATATTAATGGGCAATGCAAAACGGATATGTGCAGAAAGTGTGGCATGAACATACCAAGCACGATGTAGAGATGCCAAATGGAACTGTTGGCAGTATGTGAGACAAGTAACACTGTGACAGTGCTCTTCTTTTGTTGTGCAGATGGTTGTAGCGAGTTCTTTGGTGGATAAGTGAGACATTTCTCCATGAACAGGTTGTGTCGTGCAGGTCCAATGCCAGAAAGAGAACTATCAATTCAGATCCGAAGTAAAAGATTAATACACCACCAATGAAGAGGCAGTATTGTGTTTTTTTCATATAAAAAATTGAGAGTCAATGGTGCACCACACCTTCACACTAGATATGTTTATGACCTGGGATGTTGATGGGAGAGCGTTCAAAAGTATCTAGATGAAGGGCCAAATGCTTAACTTGTTTCTTATCATGAATGTTCAATGTACAACCAAGATCAATCATAACAAGGACCCTTTGCTTTTTAAAATGGGCATAAAACTTGAAAGTTTCAAGTCTACCCAACCCAATCATTGCAACAAGGGAGACCAAGGGTTGTCCTATTTTTAATGGTGGAGGGGATTTGTCTTGTGGACTGGAGTTATTAACTGGTTCTTCCAGAAGAGTATTCTCTATAGGTTCATATTCAGAGTCAGATCAGTTTGGGTCTTTAGCCATAAAACGTTTTTGAGTAGAGCACACATGACTCTTAAACCAGATTTGGGACTCAAGAGCATTTACAAGAGCGGTTTGATGGGGAGGTGTTATCGCACAAGTTGTACGTTGGGCAAAGCCCGAACCAACCACCAAAATGGCGACAACTTTGAGAACACCTACCCACTGTCACCTTAGGCAGGTATTCCCGTCACTTTAGAGATGATAGAATCACCTCAAGGGGGGAATCCCGGTGACCCTAGGGGGAAATGAGGTGGAAAGTGAGATGTATGAATGGAAGCCCCTATAGGTCAAGTTAATAGATGGAAGAAAGCTTAAGAATGAGTTTCGGGAAAGGTTTAAGGTTGCCAAGTACTTGGGTACTTGCTGAGAGAGTTTGTACCTGCTCGAGACACAAGAAAAAACAACTATACGTAGTATATGTTAGGTGGAAAATCAAGTTAAGCTTGTTGTCCCTAACTGCAGCAGTAAACAAAGATGTTGTCATGTCCCCATTTTTGGATTCCCTTATTATGCGATTAGAGCCACTTTAGGAGGCTCGAGTTAGCCAAGTCAAAGGGGTGAGACTATGTCATCAATGAGCTTGGAGGGTTTGGATGAGTTTTATTGGGCCCAGTTTAGTTTAATTACCATTATTCATCATCATGATCATTTCCACACAGCTTGTTCTTGGTTTCGTTGCATTCCGACGATTTTCGTAAAACGGGGTTATTAATGGGCATATTTTAATTAATTACACTAAAGGTACTATTTGGAGCTTGTTTCTCGGAGAAATAACTTAGTGTAATAGCTCATTGGAACTGAGGCGAAAATATCTACAAGATGGGATGATGAAAAGTGACTTTCAGTGGACGGAGAAACCATAAAGGCAAATTAATCACTTTTTGGAGTAAAAAGGTTCATTAAATTAATAAAGTGATTTTATGAGAAAATATTAAAGATGAATTAAAAGTCACTTGAAGGGAAAAAGATGAAAAGGGGCATAAAAGAGAGAAAGGGGCTCATATTCTCTCATTATTGAAGATTGTGAATTGGAAATTAGAACCCAGAGAGGAGTCAAGCGACTTCCTTCTTGTTTGGTGGCTTTCCGGATGAAACCATCACCATTGACAAAATTCGATGTTGAAAGACACACCCTAGTCCATCGGGAGGACCATACAAGTTCTTCATCAAGCTACGGGATCAGATTATATCAGCAAAAAAGTCCAGTATCAGATAGGGTGCAGATTTTCCAGTTGCAGTGTGAAGTTTTTGGGAAGGATTTATCAATATTTTGGGTTGCTAGGCCCAACCAGACCGGAAGATACAAATTCCTTCCGACCCATTTGAGAGGAGACCGAGGCGCTTCCAGTGAGACAGTTCTCACACTTTTCCAGCAAGCAAATCTCCCAGATCGTGCCAGTTTGTCAGTTGCAGTGCGTGGGGGTTTGGACATCCATCTGGGGTTCCAACTGAGCAGTAGAGAGCCATTGTTTCATCTCAGAGCCTGGGAAAGTGTGCTAGGGAGTGGGGCGACCCATTTGAGATAGATTTCAGCCAGTTTCGACGAGTATAGCCACTAGGGTGAGTTATCCAGTCTTCTGCAGCAGTTTGGCAACGTATTTTTGGTTGCATGCAACGCTGCATTTCGTGCATGTAGCGGATCTTCATTGCCGTTACGAAATCCATCTATTTATCGGTATTTATCAATATTTTGTTTATATTCTAGTTAAGATCCTCATCTGTATAGATCTAGCTGAAGAGATTGAAATATCCCTAATGCAGTGGATCTGGATCTGATCTACTGAATCTGATGTTTAGGCTCTCGAATCTGATACTCTGGGGCAATGTTGCCAAAGCACGGAGCAGAGCAGGAGCTTTTTTAGGGAGCGGAGCGTCGGGAGCGTCATTTTCAAAAAATCCTCGGGAGTGAAGTGTCCCGGGAGAGTCTATTATATATATATATATATATATATATATATATTGCATTTATATTAAAAAAACATGTAGAAAGACAAATTAGCTGCAGAATGTATGAAAACATGAATATTTGTACATTGTAACATTAAAATGGCATCCATAGTAGTAAGTAGTAGTACATCAATGATTAATCATTTGAGCATCAACCATCTAGAATCTAGCAATTACAAACTTACAAACCAACATACAAATTTTTAAGCCATATAATAGAAAGTAGACCAGACCATTAAGTTATGGAATGAAATCAGTCATCTAGCAACTATCAACAATAACATGAGTCATAACCAAATAGTTATGATTACAAAATAGGCCATCTGCACTGAATTATGAAGATCGAAAGGTCCAAAACAATAAAGTTTAAACTGTGCTAGACTCTAGAGTCTAGTAACTAGTTGTTAAATGCTATGAATCTATCATCTATAGACTAACATGTAAAGTAATGAAAAAGGAGAAACATCAAACAACTATCCCATTGTCCTTCCACCAACACGATTATCGTGTGTGCCTCCACGTGGTGGTAGTGGAGGAACCTGAGAAGGACGAAACCAATGTTGCACGGAGCGGGAGCGAAATGGGAGCGTCGGGAGCGTCATTTTCCAAAAATCCTTGGGAGCGGAGCGTCCTGGGAGCGTCTATTATATATGTATATATATATTATATATATTACTTTATATTCAACAAAAACATGCAAAAAAACAAATTAGTTGCAAAATATATGAAAACATGCATATTTGTGCTTGTAGATGAATATTACATTATTATGAAGTTCAAAATGCCATCCATAGTATATTAATGATTATATTGAAACTT
>ML777502.1:395477-436661 GCA_009831015.1 Picea engelmannii
ATCACCATAGCAGCCAAAGCTTGTCTCACCTTCAATAGGCGCCTAAAAGTGAGGTAATAGCTAGCAAATCTAGTTGGTGCAATCTTAAGTATCTGCAACCTAGAGTAAGTGCTATAGAAGTAATTGACCCTTGTATGCCCGGTAATAAATTTGATAACTTGCTTCCCTCTCTTGTACAATTGATTAATCCATCCACATTCTTTATTTTTGACAATATCATGCATCAAAATGTTCAAGGTGTGCACCAAACACCCAGACCAAAAGAGAGGTTCCCCTATCTACAATTTATACCTTGACCTCTATAGGTGTTTCTTGATCAGATCTCCAAAATACTAATGTCAAACAAACAACAGTCAATACTTGAGATCCAAAAAGAATGTGACAAAATGGTCATAGACAAGGACGCAAAAATTTGTCACCTAAAAGCTCATAATCAAAGTTTACTCACCCAGATTAAGAAGATAAAGAGTGATAAGAAGACGGTAAAAGACAAGTTAGAACAACTTATCAATAAGGAATCATTGGTAGATAAAGAGACAATGACTAAACCTATGGAACTACAGAAGTCTTCAAATGGAAAAAACTTGATGGTGGATAAAGCAATTAATACAAACCCAGTCAACCTTACAGCTCAAAGGGATTCAGTTGATGTAAAGAGGTCTTCACATGTCGAAGTAGAAACAAGTCAGGGCTATGAAGAAGACTCAATTCCAAGTGTTAATCAAGAAGAAGCTACAAGTACACAAAGTAAAGATCAGGTTGCAAGGATGCCTTATAGACATCCTAATCACAAAAAACGATACTTCAACCAATCAATGTATCCACAAAAACAAATGACAAATATGTCAAAAATTATTACCTCCATTACAAATGATGCTCAAGGTAGAAGTTATCATGGGAGTCAAAATACATCAAATTGTCTACAAGAACCCCATAAAAGCCCCATTGTGCAGAAGATCGATTTAAGGTGGGCAGACTCCCTTACAATTCGACGATTCTACGCAGAGCTTAGAAGATCCTATCGTTTCAAGTCCTCAACGATCACTAATTCAGGAATAAAAAATAAGGAGATGATATTACAAGCCAGAGCAAGAGATAAGTCTTCCATAAGTATGCTTTGAGGACAAAGCATTTTTAAGGGGAAGGCAATGTTATGAACACAATATATAATAATAAATATAAATACATTATAATAGTTAATGAATAATTAATGAAGGGATTCAACCAACCTAGTAAAGAGCAGCTCGATGTGGATGAAAACATTGTCTGCACTATAGTGGAGAAGGAGGTGAGCCTTGTTATCGCACAATTTTTACATGGGCAAAGCCCACCACAAGTAGCCCAAACTTTGCGTAACTACAGGAAATCCTACTACTGTCACCTTAGTAAGAAATCCCCTTGTTTTAGGCCCACCACGGGGGAGGTTTCTCTGGTGACCTCAAGGGATCAAAGTAGCAAGTTTGTTAGCCAAGCCTATCGCCCCCTCTCTTGATAATCTAATGAGAAGTCTAGGTCTGTGAGATGGAGGAGGTATGGACATGTTTGAGTACCTGTTCGTAACAAGAACACTTATAGCATATATATGATTGATTTCCAAGTATAAACGTGCAATCAAAACCTCATAAGACACTAGACAATGATAATTTGCTATAGTTGGTACAAATTTGCAGCAGTACAACAGTTTATAACAGCAAGTATAAGTTTGTAACAGCAGCAATAAATATGTCTCAGAAATGCAACAATTGACAATATAAACTTAGCATAAGCTTAGTAGATTAATATCCAATTGTTATGTGCAATTTCTGGGTAAGTTAGGCCACCTTTAGATCAATGTATGCAGCAAATAAGAGAGTATTTAGATGGCTGTAGCAAACTTTTGCAACAGCAGCAAGTTTGCAATCAAATTAGCTCAAAGTAGTGTTAGTAAAGTTAGTAGGTAGCTTGAGAGATTGAGAATAAAGAGTTTGTTGGTCATTTTCACCACAAGAGAGATTTAAAGATTAGTGCTTTAGGGCTCTGGAGTCCTTACAACAGCATATACAACTTGTCTTGGAACTACATCTAGATGCAACCAAGAGGTAGGAATCAATCTCTAAGGTGCTAGCACATTAGGGCCTTAGAGATTGAATCTTGAGGAGGAGAATTTCTAGTGGGGAAGCATTTTGGGGCCCTAGAAACATTTTCTCCCTTCTTGTAGCTTCACCTAGGTCAACAATCAAGACTCTAGGGCTAAAATCCTAAAGTACTAGCACTTTAGGGCTTTAGAAGTCTAACCCTAGGTAGGATTTCCTTCACAAATTTATGGATGAAATCAACTTTGTAAGAGGAGGAAGCACGTATGCTCCTCTCTTAGGGTTTTACCAAGCAAAATATTCAATATTAACAAGTAAAATTCACCATGGAAGATTTAATAGCATGAGATAAAATTGCAGAAATTTACTTACTTCACCAAGATATGACAAGAATAAACCCTAATTGCAGCAATACCATCCAAAAATCAGCAAAGAAGCATCCACACTTGACCTCCCTAATTGCAGCAATACCATCCAAAAATCAGCAAAGAAGCATCCACACTTGACCTCCCTAATTGCGGCAATACCATCCAAAAATCGGCAAAGAAGCATCCATACTTGACCTCCAAGAGATAGTGCAAAAGAGCCAATAACCCTAAAAGGGTGAAAATTTCAGATGTCTTCTCTCACAAAAGGTGAGAAGTTGTGATCCTAAAATGAAATGGCAAGGTCCTTTATTTATATGAGGCCTTGCAAACCAGTTTGTCCACTTTAATTTGTCAACAACAAAACATAAGAGGGTCGACCCCTCTAATTTATCTTTCATAAATTCAAAATATAAAATTTACATTAAAAATAGCCCTAAGAAGGTGATGTCATACCCTAGAAGGGTGACGCAGGGCTCATAAGTGTGACATCAAGGCTAAAATGGTGGAATGTTGGGCCTCCAAAGGCCATGTGTCATTTCCTCAAGTGCCAAAGTGCCATGCAATGTGTCTCCCCTTGTCAAACCACCTCTGGAACCATCTCATCCATCAAACCCTAGCCCCAAGGATGACATCAAGGGCTAATGATCACATTTTAGGCCTCCAAAGGCCAACGTCCAAGTGGAGAAGGGTGCAAGCTCGTCCTCCAATGATGCTAGGATGCCTCCAAAGGAAATGTCCTTCATCTTCCATGTGCAACGCTCATCATCAATGGTGCCCCAAACATGGGCTCTAGCATCCATCCCATGGGCTTCCAAGCCCTTATGAAGGTCCAAGTGGCACAATTCCTTCACAAATAGCTTTCACCGGGCAAGGTCCTGCAAAGACAAACAAATACGCCCTCCAAGGGTCCACAAGTCATATGAATCATGCCAAGTAAACCACATCTAATAAGAGAACCACCCAAACATGTGCATCAAATCCCCCCTTTTCAAATTAAACAAATGCTCAAAGACCTTATAAACTTTGTCAAATTTGGGTATGGGAGGGGTGTCATGGTGCCCTATAGGATAGGCAATCCCCAAGTCAAGGAATGTTTCCCATGAAGACCCCATCTAAGTCATGTAATGAGTATGAAGTGGATAGGGGCAAGACTTCTAGGCATGGGGTTCTTGACATATCAAGGGTTCGTATTGTCTCATTTATGGGTGCCTTTGTGGAGGGTGTGCTGCCCTTCATCCGCCATGCAACATTTTTCCAAGTCCTTTTATTGCCTTTAATTTATTATGGTCCGAACATTGAGTACTATGTGTAATGGAAAGTAAAGAGTACCACAATGCCACTTGAAAATAGAAACACACGGAATGCCATATGCAATGGAAAGTAAGAGACACCGCAAAATTCGTTTCCCCAACAAGTGGGCCATTTATTAATTATGTGTTTATTATTAATTATGTGTTTAGAAGGTCCTTGATTTTTATGAAGCGTTTCATTCCTCTCAGGACCTTAGGGCGAGCATCTGGAAGGATAATGTTTGGCTTTTAACTTTTTCCAGCTACAACACCTCTGGGCCTTTAGCCCCTTCTTCCCATGAAATGAGGTACAATCCCTTCTTGGGGTCAATGAACCCGGAAACCCAAAAGACGAGGAAACAAAGGGGCAGAAGTGTGGAAAGTGGTAAGTATGAATGGGAATGGTATGATGACCCTTCAAGGAACCACTGTTGAAAAGTCGGCATCGGCAAAAAGTCGACGAGAGTTCGGAAAAAATCATTTCGGAAAAAGCCGGCAAAAAATCGAAAAACCACGACAAACATTAAAAAATACAAAATATATTCAATTTTTTCAAATTTTAAACATATAAAGCAACAACAACATCAGATAAACACATTGGCACATAAATATGGAGAAATCATTGATATATATGTAGTGGATGCCAAATAAAAAATTATTCATCAAAGTCGATACTTAATCTTGAAGGGCCAGAAGTTAGAATCAATACAAAATGACATCACATATATAATTATAAATGTACCTCATTATCATGAGGTAGATGTCTGATGTACAATGACAAATGAAACAAAACTAGCAGCTAGCTATATAATATCAATGCATTCTCCCTCTTTTACGAGAAAAGATAATGGGTTGTTTGTTAGGCCTGCCCCTGACAGTAGAAGGCCCTGATTCTGACAATGGACGACGACTGGTGTGTGTAAGAGTAGGTGTATCGATAAGTGTAGAAGGTTGTGCTGATGCTAGCACATCACCATCCATGATGTCTTCAAGCCGCTCCTCCTCCTGCTCCTCCTCCTCCTCCTCCTCCTCCTCCTCTCCCCTCCCCTTGTTGCCCCTCCAAATCTTGTTGTTGGTCGGGTTCCTCCTCTAACCATGCACGTCCTGCTATTGTTCGGGTTCCTCCTCTAACCAAAAAAATAAGCAAAATGTAGGCAAGAAAATTTGCATGAATCTAAGAAAACAAACATTAACATTGTGGGATTTAAATACATATATACCTATGAATGGAAGATTCAACATCGGTTGGAAAATGAAATTGAACCCTTGATCCACTTAAAAATCCTTGATGGTGATAGTGATGGTTGTTTAGCCACCTCCACAATGATTGAGGAAGACCACAAACCCTTCTCCTTCCTTCTCCAACAACAAACAAGTCAAATGACCAAAAAGAAATGCCAAAATCAGCTTTATCCCCACGGACTGGGCTTGTCCCACGACTTTTTCCATCAACTCGCGCTTTTTTAGAAAAAATCGTCGATTTTTAGTAGAAGTCGTGATTTTTACCTGCTGAATTTTCGGGAAGGGGTAAAACTCTCGATTTTTTCAAAAACTCGTGAAGTTTCGGCGATTTTTTCAACTATGCAAGGAACCACCCAGTAGCAACCCTTTTCTCGAGGGTGACAAACTTGCTAGGACACAATGACAACCACCAAGGAGAAATTAGGAAAAAGGTACAATTTCCAAGCAAACGTTCCATAATCAAGAAAGGATTCTTTGCAACATGCTCAAATGCTTCAAATATTAAAATGACACTCACCATGACACCAAACTTATTACCTCATGAAGCAAGACTCATTGTCTTCTGGGATCCAAACCTTGTAGTGGGTGTTGCTCTGCTACTAGTGATGATTGGCGATCAACATGAATAGGAGGGACCCTGCAGGCTATGCTAGTCAATCTGACTCTCGGCACTCCATGTCTACTAATTGTGGGCTTCGAGACATGATCTCCTTAGTTACCCCTACACTGAGGGGGTAAAAGGCCTAAGTAGCCTTCATCACAAGGAAGAGAAGGAGATGACTAAACTCTTACATATTAAGATCCAAGTCAAAAAGACAAAGGTGGATACTATATTTGTAATGTCCCCATTTTTGGATTCCCCTGCTCTGCAATTGGAAGTGAGCTTTTGGGTTTATGTCAGCCTGACCAAAGGGGTAAATTGAGGTTAACAGTGAGCTCGGGCAATTTGGAGGATTTATATGATGATCTCAAAGGTCTGCTATCATCCTTCATCATCGAGATCATTCTTGCGAAGTCAGATTTCGATTTCGTTGCATTTCGACCATTCCCATAATTTAATGGAATTCGCTAAGGTTGTTATTTTAATAAATTATCTGAGAGGAACACCTTAGTGTAATAGCTCATTGGAACCGGGAGGAAATGATCTAAGGTAATAAACTACATAATAAAACATTTCAGAATATTGTAAGATATGTTGTGACGAACTGTTTTAGTGGAATATCCACAACAATTTACATATCATAATGAGAGTGAGGAGATAAATGTACATCTCACTATGTTTTGTGTCGACAAAAGGTATGTTGAAATAACTAAGACAAACACTTAGTCACAAATCAGATTTCAACCTCCAATAAAGACTTCAGTAAACTACTATACTTTATGAGCAGAAACACAAAATGACTAAGATCTGGAAAATATAGCAACGGAAATATAAATGAATAGCAGACACATTCACACATTTAACACAGAGCATTTCTGGGCAATGCCCCTAGAAAAACCCACAAGGGGAAAACCAGTCAAGAAGATTTCTTCTTATTGAGCTCTTAGGAAAAACTTATGAGTTTACAACAGCAATATATTCAGCATTAAATACAGTTGTACTTATCTCAAGTACACAGTCCAGCTCCTAGAAATTTGTGCCCAAAACAACACCTCATTTTCTGTGCAGCAAGAACAGTCAACCAGCAAAGTAAGGCTGACCCATTAACTGTTGTAACAACACCTCAAAATCTATGCACTGCTTTTGTAATTTTAGGTATGGACAATACAGATTTACTCACAGCAGATGCCTCAAAATCCGTGCCGCTGTCTCAAAATCAGCAACCAAAAAACTGCCTCGATTTCTATGTAGAAGTACTCTGTACAAACAGTCTTTAATGGTTGTATAGTCTTCTTTAATGCCTTGTTGTACGTACTGATTCAATGGTTGAATCTTTCCTAGGGATGTGTGCCCCCTCTCCTTGGGATGTGTGCCTATCCCTCTTTGTTGTAACTCTTTTCCTCTAGCTCAATCTTCCTCTCTTGGAAATTGTGACCCTTCAACTTCCACTCAAGCTCTCCTTGGGAAATGTGCTCCCCGCCTCTCCTCTAGTTCTCCTTTTTTTACTCATTAATGAGTAACTGCCCTAACCCTTGGTCTTCCAATGAGATAGACGGTCAAGATTAAATCTTTCCCTCATTAGATCAACGCTTGTGACTTAATCGTCCGTTGAGTTCACTTAAAAGTTAAATCACTTAAGTGACCCAAAATTCATAGTCACTTTTACCCATTAAATATTAAAAGGCCCAATTTGACTTTATAAAATCACTTTATAAACTCACTTTATAAAGTCATAGAGAGAGACATTTGCTCGATCTCTTCTAAATGATGAGCGTCGGCAATGCAAAAGTATCTCCAAGCTACAAAATCTAACACTCCCTCTTATCGAGGGAGGTACTTCTGGAGCCTCCACCTGGATCTGTCTCTAACCCCATCATGTCCTCTGTTGTTGTAGTCACTCCCACTGCATTGGAAGCCTCTGCTCCCTCTGAACTCGAAGCATCTCCAGCTACATGCACTGAACTCTGATCAAGAGACCTAATCATCCAAGGTCCTCTCTCTGAAGCCTCGCAACTGTCAGACTCAAGCTCCAACCACCCATTGGATCCAACTACAGGCTGACCAAGCACTCTATACAATCTCTCTGACCGGACACCAAGCAACACACTTGGGTTAGAAGAGATTCCCCTCTGGATATAGGTACACCAGTCCTTGAGAGAACACAATCCCACATCCATCTATCTCAAAAGACAACACATAGAGCAAGTTCACCAGTAGTTCAGGAACATATAATACCTCAGCCAACTCCAGATATCCTCCCCACTCCAGTTGGAATCTAACACTTCCAACTCCCTCCACAGCTAGAACATTTATGGTGCTAACCCCACACCCCACATAGTTGCCTGAGTCGATCTCTGAAAAACTGAGGAATACAGACTTCATCCTCGTCATGTGCCGAGAGGCCCCACTATCCAAGAACCATGCAAGAGTGCATGTACACCCTAGGCACCCAATGTCTGCAAGACAAGTCATCAAGGAAAACTCCTCGAACTTTTTTGTGAACTCGGCAACCTCAGCTGATGTTGATACCTCTGGCTCCTGCATCTTCTTCTTCTTATTCGGATATTGACCTGCATAATGTCCCAACTCATGGCATGCATAGCATCTAACCTTGCTCATGCACTTCTTCCCGCCATGAGAAGACTTCTTGTCCTTCTTTGCTGTTACGAGGGCAACATTCTCCTCATTCTCCTCACTCTTTAACTGTCTGCTACTAAGAGCCTCCTCATGAGTCTCTTACTGTATGAAGTCATCCCACAATCTCTCCCGGTTGGGACGATTCTCACTATAGACCACCTTTAACAAAGGTGTTCCACTTCTCTGAAAAAACATTAGAGCAGTCCTAACCATTTCTCCATTTGATATAACCTCTCCAACTGCGCCAATTTCATCACAAATTTGAGTGATTATGGTGAGATATGAGAACACTTTTTCAGTCTCAGTCATCTTTATGTTTCTCAGCTTCTCTCTCAATACCATTTTCCGATTCTCATTGGAACTTTGGTATAGCTTGGTCAAAGATGCCCACATCTCGAAGGCGTTTGCTTTTCCTGCAACATGGGGAATGACATGGTCCTTGATTGCATCAAGAATCATCCTCTTGGCCTTCACATTCTTCTTCTTGAACTCTGCCAAAAGAGTTGCATCTGTAGGAACAGTGACGAGATTCGATTGTGTGTTGTTCACAATGTCCCATAACTCAGCTTCCTCTAGCAACAAAACTATCCTCTCATTCCAAGGACTAAAGTTCACTGCCCCATACAACCTATCTTCCAACCTCAAGCCAATAGCCATGACCTTCTCAACTGAAAATTGTCTCTTCCCCTTCCTTCTTCCAGGAAAAACCCCTATGCACTTCACTAAAAATCTCTGCCAAATCTCTTGTCTGTTGAACCTCAGAGCTCCAACTCTGATACCATGTTGAAATAACTAAGACAAACACTTAGTCACAAATCAGATTTCAACCTCCAATAAAAACTTCAGTAAACTACTGTACTTTATGAGCAGAAACACAAAATGACTAAGATCTGGAAAATATAGCAGCGGAAATATAAATGAACAGCAGACACATTCACACATTTAACACAGAGGACTTTTGGGCAATGCCCCTGGAAAAACCCACAAGGGGAAAACCAGTCAAGGAGATTTCTTCTTATTGAGCTCTTAGGAAAAAATTATGACTTTACAACAGCAATAGATTCAACATTAAATACAGTTGTACTTATCTCAAGTACATAGTCCAGCTCCTAGAAATTCGTGCCCAAAACAGCACCTTGTTTTCTGTGCAGCAAGAACAGTAAACCAGCAAAGTAAGGCCGACCCATTAACTACTGTAACAGCACCTCGAAATCTATGCACTGCTTCTGTACTTTCATGTACGGACAGTATGGATTTACCCACTGCATGTGCCTCGAAATCCATGTAGCTGTCTCAAAATCAGCAACCAAAAAACTGACTCGATTTTTGTGCAGAAGTACTTTGTACAGACACTCTTTAATGCTTGTACAGTCTTCTTTAATGCCTTGTTGTACAGACTGATTCAATGGCTGAATCTTTCCTAGGGATGCATGCACCCTCTCCTTGGGATGCATGCCTATCCCTCTTTGTTGTAACTCTTTTCCTCTAGCTCAATCTTCCTCTCTTGAAAATTGTGATCCTTCAACTTCCACTCAAGCTCTCCTTGGAAAATGTGCACCCCACCTCTCCTCTAGTGCACCTTTTATTACTCATTAATGAGTAATTGCCCTAACCCTTGGTCTTCCAATGAGATAGATGGTCAAGATTAAATCTTGCCCTCATGAGATCAACGGTTGTGACTTAATTGCCCGTTGAGTTCACTTAAATGACTTACGTGACCCAAAATTCATAAAGTCACTTTTACCCATTAAATATTAAAAGGCCCAACTTGACTTTATAAAATCACTTTATAAAGTCACTAGAGAGAAACATTTGCTCAGTCTCTTCTACATGTTGAGTGCCAACAATGCAAAAGTACCTTCGAGCTACAAAATCTAACAATGTAGGTCTGAAAGGAAGTGGGGGAATTAATTGGGGTAAGAAATGCTTGCAGAGGCAATACTGTTGATGAAGGTTTAAAGCTTTGGTGTGAGATCCGAATGCAAAAAAGTTCAAAGCATTGCCTCTGATCCTAGATTTGGGTATTTGGCTCGCAGGGAATGCTAGTTTGTTTGAGCACAGATTCATTCCTCCAATCCAATGTGCATCTTAGGGTTTGTGTATTCTCTGTAGTTTCAGATGGCAGAAGATGGACAAACCCATTTGACATGTTGTTGTTGAGAAGGTGGACAAGTCAAAGGTAAGGGCTTACTTCGATGGAGCCTCTCAAGGGAATCCACAGATATGTGGTGCTGGTGGTATTATCTTTCTTGAGAAGTCACATTCTCTAAAGTTTAGAGCAGGCTTGGTTCAGGGTACTAATAATTATGCAGAGCTAATGGCCTTCAAGCTGCACCTCACTTTGGCTAGTGAAAAAGGAATCACAAACCTACAAATTTTTGGAGACTCCTTGCTTGTAATGAAATGGATGAGGGGAGAGAATGTTATGTCAAAATATTTACTGCAGCCTTTATATGATGAGATAAAAGGAACTATTTCTGAGTTTAATTTGATTTTCTTTCAGCACGTCTACAGGTAGAGGAACCAAATTGCTGATGTCCTCCCAAAGGCAGGGATTCAGTTAGCCAATGGTCAACGGATAATCCAAGAGGATGAAGAGGGTCAATTCGCTGAGTACTACCACCCTCCTTTTCATGAACATGGGCATTCTCTGCAATCCGCTGGAAGTGGATTATAATCCTTCTATTTTGGTTGTCTTTTGAATTTCTGGATATATTATAGATGCTGGTGTAATATGCCTGGTCTTTAGGTGCTGTTATTATTAGTGACTGTATGGCTGGACTGTCTCCTTTATGGAGGAATTTGCCTATATAGGCTTTTGGAAGAATGATGATGACTATTTTTTGGAGATGTATAGATATGTATAGAAATGCAAAAGCTTGCTTTTTTTTCCTGTTCTTTCCTTGATGAACGGGACAGACATCTGATAAATGCAATTTTGTCTTCGAATAAAATAACAATTTTTTTTCGCAGAAAAAAAATCGAAGAGAGTGGGTGTGTGAGTACCCAACTCAAATACAACTAGGAGTGAAGGCGCCTGAAAAACAAGTGAGGATTCGTGTGTGGATAACCAACTCAAAAACAGGATCAATCATAGCCAAAAAGGAGTGAGAGAGTTAATGAATACCCTTCTCAACATAGAGTTGGCCCTATGCACAACATCCTCCCTGAACATGGACAAGAGGCTAAAAAGAGAAAGCATAAGATTACACCTTCCCCCCTTAATGTTGAACAGATTACACCAACATGGTTCCACAACATGGCAAAGGTGGCCACTGATTGAAGTCTGAAAGAAAGAACCATAGAAGTATGTTGGTAGGCTGAAGGACCAATAGGAGCACAATCTATAAACAAGCTTCAAGTTGCCAATGATAGCGCACCCATGAGAGACCAAGATCACAGTGGAGGAGCACAAAATCCATGATGGAATTTACTAAAATGTACTACATATAGTATGCCCCATAAGAACAAATATCATAGTGTGGAAGACCAAGATCCACACAAACAAACTGAACCACTGAAAGAAGTTGAGAATCATGCGTAGAGTCATCTAGAGAATAAAGTGAGACAGATCCTGCAGACCTATGAGTGGAAACTGCAGCAAAGGAGTAGAGAGGAGTGTCCCGTAGAAAATATATCTTATTTCAGACATACACATAGACTCAATCAGATTTCAGCCTCCTACAAAGTTTCAACAGCCACTCTGCTGTACTTTATGAGCAGAAACACTAATAGAATAAGTTCTGAAATAAAATAGCAGTGGAAATAACTCTTTAACAGCAGACAAAATTACACATTTGGCACCATAAATTCTGGGCTATGCACCATGAAGAAATCACAGAAAAGAAATGACAGCTTAAGGAGTAATTTCTTATTCAGCTCTAGGGAAAATCAGAGATTTACAACAGCAATAATATCAGCATGAAATACAGACTTATCTCACTTTCCAGCAAAATATCCCTCTAGAAATCACTGTCAAACTGTGTTCTGGACAGAGTGCCTTGGCTGTACGGCCTGTACAGCCCAGTACAGTCAGCAAACAGTGACAAAATGCCTAGAAAATTGTGCCAGGGAGATGCTGTACAGTACAGTACCCTGCTGTACAAAATACTCCAGCAAAACTGTCTTGGAAATCGTGCCAAACTGTAACAGAGCTGTCTGCCTCGATTTCCATGCCTTTCTCTTGCTGTATAGCCAGCATTCACTGCTGTACGGCCTTTCCTGTAGTAGTTGTACGGACAGTATTTAATGCTGCAATTTCTCTAGAGATGCGTGCCAATCTGTCACCTAGGGATGTGTGCCAACCTCCCTTGCTGTTGCTCTTCCCTCCAAGCTAAGAAACCTCTCTTGGAAAACCTGACCCTTCACCTTCCCTCAAGCTCTCCTCAAGATGTGCACCCCTCCTCCCTCATTAGCTTCCTTTATGCATTTTCAAAGTGTAATTGCCCTAACCCTTGGTCTTCCAATGAGATTGACAATCAAGATTAGATCTTGCCCTCATGAGATAAATGGTCACGACTTAATCATTCGTTGAGGTCACTTAAGTCACTAAAGTGATCCATAACATCATAAAGTCACTTTTACACTTTAAAATTAAAAGACCCAATTTTATAAAAGCACTTTATAAAGTTACTTTATAAAAACACATTAAAGACACTAGGGAGAAAATGTGCTCGGTCACTTCCACATGCTGGGCACCACCAATGCAAAAGTACCTCCGAGCTACTAAATATAACATGTCCCTTCACAAACAAGCAGCAATAGGCTTGTTAGAGAGATAGGGGCCCATATTCTCTTATTACGTTGATGATATTTCTAATTTGATCTGGAGAGCTCTTGAAGCCTTTGGAGATTTGGAATAAATCCTAGTTAGATTGGTTTCGGTGGTGAAAGATTCCACCCTAGCTAATCAGGTTTCGATAGTGAGAGATCCTCCCTAGCTGTTTGGTGGGGAAGATCACTCAGAGCTTCCACTTGTTTCTATTGTGAGGAAGAGATCTATCATTTTGCAGTAGTCTTGGGGTTTTGTGGAGACCATTCCTCTAGAGGAGGAGAACAAGTTGATATTTTGCAGGGATTGTTGCTTGAGGGAGGTCGATTTTTCTTGTTGAGGCAAAGCACTCTTCTTGTTGGCCGAGTTCTTGGACAGTTGGACCGATTTCTCTCATTGGGGCCCGAGTTCTTGCTGATTAGAGGCCAATTTACCTTGTTGGGTGAGTTCTTCCTTGGCTGGACCATGTCATCTTCTGGGTGGGCAGAGTTCTGTGTTGTGGGGAAAATCTATCAAGAGAAGCCGAGTTTACCTTGCTGGGGCAGAGCTCCTTCATACTGGGCCGAGTTTCCTTGACAAGTGGCCAAGTTATTTGTTGTTGGGCCCAGTTATATAGGGTGAGGAGACCGAAATCTTTGTGGAGGAGGCCGATCTCTGTAGTAGCAGCTTGTGGAGTTTAGAGGGCTGTCACAACAGTCATCTCAGATCTTGATTTCAGCCAGCAAAATCATGCCATTGGATGTATGTTTATTTCCAGCCAGACTAATACTCAATCCAACCAGATCTGTGAGTGTTTGCTTTTGTAATAAGTTCAGATTGGAATAAATAATGAGCAGAGTTGTATTTCCAGCAACCATTACAGTCCTACACTCATCTCTGTTTCAGCAATCTATCCCATCAACTACCAATGCACTTCATATCAGTTTTGTGAGTATTTTGCTAAAGTTTTTGTTCCTATCTGAGTTATAATAAAATAGAACAGTTTGGGGTTGCTTTCCTTGCTATCTTTGCATTATTACCCTTTTGTATTTCTGCTGTTATAAATGGCGAATCAAATGCTCCTTGAGATGTTGCAAACTGTTTGACATAAATGCTAAACCAACATACACATGAAGATACAATCAAACAGCCATCATAAAACTTAATAGCAGCAGCAGGGTTGAATATAGTGGGTGTTGAGTGTGTCCACTAAGTGTTTGACAAAAAACCCATACACCACAAACGGTACAGCAGCCAATAAAGGAGACTCACGCTGAGTTTTGAGGTTGATAGCTAAGTGTTTGACGAAAGTCCAATACCAAGAAAACACCAAAACATCAGATCAGTAAGTAGAATTTTATATCAGCAGTGGTTGGGATACTACAGTGGTATCAGAGCTTGCTGTCAAAGTGTTTGACAAAAGTTGTGAACCAAGAAAACTCATAAAATATACCGACAGAAAGGTAAGAGTTATTACAATATTTGATTCTGGTTCATAGGCCAACCTCATAGCAAAAGATCTGATCAACAAGCTTGGATTGGAAGTTCATGATCATCCTAAGGTAAATAAGGATGTAGATCTCAAGGTCACTAAACAGTGTAAGATCAAATTTGCTATAAGTGTAGACTATATTGATGAAGTGGTGGTACATGTAGTACCACTTGATGTGTGTGGTGGTGTCTAGAAGCCTCTACATGTATATGAGGGATGCAATCTTCATGAGAAGGGAAAAATAGTACCACCTGATCAAGGATGGGAAGTCTTTCATCATCAATTCCCACAAAGGTAAATCCAAGATCTATTTGGTAAGTGCTAACCAAGACAACAAATTGATCAGTTCTACTAGGAAGTTTGTATTGTTTTTCTTAAGAGAGAACCAGCTAGGTGATGAATTGGTAAAAGTAAAAGCATCTTTGGAGGAATCTACTAAAGAGCAGAAACGTTAGTTGGAGTCGTCGTTGCAGGCATACAAGAAGTGTTTCAGCCTCTTTTAGGAGCCTAAAGGGATACCACCTCAGAGGGAAGTGGAGCACGAGATACAATTGTTGCCTGACACCCCTTTGTCAAATATTGGGTTGTATAGACAATCTATATTGGAGGCAAATGAAGTGAAGAAATAGTTGCAGTCGTTGATGGAGAATGGAATAATTCGACCAAGAACCTCACCTTGTGGGTCCCCTATCATCATAGTACTCAAGAAGGATGGGAATTGGCCAATGTGTATCGACTACAAAGCTTTGAACAAGATCACCTTCAAGAATCAGTACCCTCTACCCAGGATTGATGATTTGTTAGATCAATCGCAACATGCCAAGTACTTCACCAAGTTGGATCTCAAATCAAGATACCACTAGATACAAGTTAAAGTAGAAGACACCTAGAAGACTGCCTTCAAGACAAGGCAAGGTATATATGAATGGCTAGTGATGCCTTTTGGTTTACGTAATGCACTAGCTACATTTATGTGTTTCATGAATGATATATTGCATCCCTTTCAAGATTCATTTGTGATAATGTACTTAGATGATATATTGGTTTATAGCTCTACCTGGGAAGAGCATATCTCACATGTCATGCAGGTGTTAAAGACTTTGAAAAAGAATCAACTATTGGCTAACCTTAAGAAAAGTGAGTTTGCTCAGCAATCGTCAGTGTATTTGGGGTATGTGATTGGTTGAGAGGAACTTAGGATAAATCCGGAGAAGATGGAGGCCATCCTCAAGTGGCCAAATCCTACTAATGTCATTGAAGTTAGGAGCTTAGTTGGGGCAGCGCAATACCTATGGAAGTTTATAGAATCCTTTTCAGTTGTAGTTGCACCACTTCATGCCATAACAACCAATGGTAAGAGTTTCTAGTGGAGGAAGAATCAACAAAAAGCTTTCGATGAGCTAAAATGGAAGATCAGTTAAGCACCATTTCTTGCATTACCTAATTTGTTAAAGCCTTTCGAAGTGGAGAGTCGAGACAAATACAAGTGGATATGCAATGGGATCGATCTTTATGCAGGGAGGTACATTGGTATGCTATCATTCTAAAATGTTTCATGGAGGAACCTTGAACTACCCTACTTATGATAAGGAACTTTACGCCTTGGTTCAAGCTATTAAGAAGTGGAAGCACTATCTGATGGGCAAGGAAACCATTATCCACATCGATCACTAGCCACTGCAGTATTTCCAATCCTAGAGTAAGCTTCAACAAACCAGACATTACAAGTGGATGGGGTTTTTGCAACAATTTCATCTAGTCATCAAATATAAGAAGAGAAGCACTAATAAGATGGCACACATGTTTTCAAGGCCACCCACATCCAAGACTACAACTTTGGGAACTCTTATGCACATGGAGCCTTTTACCCATGACGCATACAAAGAGGCATACATGAAAGATGAGGACTTTAAAGAGGTGTTTCAGTAGCTATAGGGTCGAATTTGTACAAAAGAAGATGATGGTGAGGCTGACTATAATCTCCAGAATGGATTGCTCTATAAGCTAAACAAGCTCTGTGTTCCTAAAGGTGAAAGATTGCAGCTTATCAAAGAGGCTCACACCTCCAAGGTTGCAGGAGATTTTGGTGTTGGGAAGACAGTTGCAAACTTACAGAGGTATGTGTATTGGCCTAGAATGCAAGAAGATGTACCTCAGTTTATTAGAGGATGCATACTTTGTTGTACCAGCAAGCCTAGTAATAAAAATCAAGGTTTATACCATCCCTTACCTATACCCACTAGACCCTGGGATAGCATCTCCATGGATTTTTTGGGTGGTTTGCCAACAACCAGGAAGGGACATGACTATCTAATTCTGATAGTTGACAGGTTCAACAAGATGTTCATTCTTATGCCTAGTAAAAAGGCCATCAAAAGACGAAGCAGCAAACATGTTCTTTGAAAAAGTATGGGTGCACTTTGCATTACCAAGGAGCATCATCTCCGATAGGGATACCAAATTTCTCAATGCCTTTTGGACTACACTTTGGTAGAAGATGGCCACCAAGTTGAAGTGATCCACAACTTTCCATCCATAGACAAATGGGTAGACAGAAGTAATCAATAGGACATTGGTTTATCTTTTGAAGGGTTACAATCAGAAGCATTCAAAGACTTTGAATGAAAATTCGATTTATATTCAACACTCATATAACAGAACAGTCCACACTTCTACTGGTAAGTCCCCTTTTGAAACTTGTTTTCGGTATTTGCCACCATCGCCCTTGGATGTTGCATATGGACAAGAAGTAGAAGTGATGGAAGACATCACATGAGATGCATTGAAAGAAAAAAAAATTGTTAAAAATATTAGGCAAATCCATTTGCAAGTACAAGAGACATTGAAGAAGTCACGAGAAAAGTACAAGGCCCGACATGGTCAACACAGAATTGAGAAAACATTCAAGCTGGGAGGCAAAGTTTGGTTGTATCTTAACAAAGAAAGGCTACAGGGTCCTAGTAAAAAGACCAAGGATTTACAGTATGGTCCTTTTGAAGTATTCGAGAAGGTGGGTGATATGCGCACATTTACTCAGTAGTGAATGTGGAAAATTTAAAACTCTATGAGCCTTCCATGTTGAATCAGCAAACTGAAGAGCGGGTCCTACCCTACCATAGAGGACTTGGCACCAAAAGCTTATGCATAGTTGGCAGAAGATACAGTTTTGCAAAATAAGTCTAGAACCACCAGACAGGGGCAGCATGAACTCTAGAGGGTAGGTTAAAAGGGCAACTTCTAGGCAAGGCCAAATGGTACTCCAGGGAGAAAGAAAAAGAAAATTTTCCTCCAAACAATTAGTAAAAGCTTTTGGGGACCAAAATACTTCCTAAATGGGGAGGTATTGTTGACCGCCCATTTAGCACCGGTGGTCAACTCATGTGCCATGAAGAGATGTATCGTCAGATGTAGTATTATTGAAGATTCTTGGTTCTACAGGGTTGTGTTTGGCCCAGCACTTATTTTTGTACTTTGAATTTCCGCACCCCTGCGTGGGTTAATAATGTAATAGGTTTGCATGAGTCATGTCTAGGTCAGTTACCTTGGCATCGGTTCACTGGGAGAGTTCCTTTCACCGAGGGTTTTTTATCCTCAGGTTATCATTGGGCCTTCCAGCCTTAATGATTTCCCTTGAGTTTTTCCCTCGCACTTTACATATGTCCTCCAAAGTGGTGAACGGCGTTGCAGTGGGCTTATGTTTTGGTAACTATATAGGGAATTCATTGTAAATGACCATGCAAGACATCATAGAAATTTTTGCGGAATTCCATCGAGTCTAGGTTAGTTTTTTTTAATTAATTAATTTTTAATTAAATTTTCCTAAGTTTGGAGGTTTAATTATTTAATTATTTAATTATTTTTGAGCTATAATTGTAAAAACTGGATCCTTGGACTTTTGATAAGGGTATTTGTGCTCAAAAGAAATGGAATAGCACCTCCTACATCCTTGGACCAAGTTTCAGCTCGGTCGGACCACTTTAGCCATGGGTTAGTCCACCTAGAGTGTCAGTCAGTCTATAACAGCAATTATAATTGCTAAAGTCCAAACATGGGGACATTACAAGTTTTGGTATCTTTCATTCAAGCTTTTAATTTTCTCTTAAGCACATATATCTTAATCTCATGTTTTATATCTCTTAAAGTGCTTAATCAATAAGTGGTTATTGTGTTTATGGTTTAATATCTACTAATAGCCACGTCTTGGGCTTGAGTTTATTGAATGGTTTAACTTGGCAAACACATTAAATCTTCTTTCTTTTCATCTCATAAGGCAAGTTGTTCTTGCCATTGAATTCATGGTATCTAATCAAGTAATATGATGTGCATGTGATTTGAATGTATCTATCTCTTTAAGCCTTGTATCTACTTTCTTTCTTATGTGTTGATTCACTTTATGGTTTAAGCTTTAACAACACATTTTTGAGCATTTTTCAGTTTTGGCCATCTCATTATTTTGCACTTTAGAAGTACCTTAAAACTTTCAAAACACTCTTTTAATCACCTAATTGTTATATATACTTAATAGACTATTTTAGGGTACCTTAGACCACCATCTCCACCATCTAAAACGGGTTTGAGGAAAACAACGGAGGGTAGTGGCAGGGGACNTGTACAGTACAGTACCCTGCTGTACAAAATACTCCAGCAAAACTGTCTTGGAAATCGTGCCAAACTGTAACAGAGCTGTCTGCCTCGATTTCCATGCCTTTCTCTTGCTGTATAGCCAGCATTCACTGCTGTACGGCCTTTCCTGTAGTAGTTGTACGGACAGTATTTAATGCTGCAATTTCTCTAGAGATGCGTGCCAATCTGTCACCTAGGGATGTGTGCCAACCTCCCTTGCTGTTGCTCTTCCCTCCAAGCTAAGAAACCTCTCTTGGAAAACCTGACCCTTCACCTTCCCTCAAGCTCTCCTCAAGATGTGCACCCCTCCTCCCTCATTAGCTTCCTTTATGCATTTTCAAAGTGTAATTGCCCTAACCCTTGGTCTTCCAATGAGATTGACAATCAAGATTAGATCTTGCCCTCATGAGATAAATGGTCACGACTTAATCATTCGTTGAGGTCACTTAAGTCACTAAAGTGATCCATAACATCATAAAGTCACTTTTACACTTTAAAATTAAAAGACCCAATTTTATAAAAGCACTTTATAAAGTTACTTTATAAAAACACATTAAAGACACTAGGGAGAAAATGTGCTCGGTCACTTCCACATGCTGGGCACCACCAATGCAAAAGTACCTCCGAGCTACTAAATATAACATGTCCCTTCACAAACAAGCAGCAATAGGCTTGTTAGAGTCACTATGAATCACCACTAGTAGCTAAGGAGTAGGCTTAGCATTACCAATTACAGCATGCAAGAGAAAAGTACTGACCAACCCCTAGAAGATGAAGAATGTCTCCAAATAAGGTGGAGAAAATACCCAAAACAACATTATCTAAAACCAGTAAGCTCGATCAACAACATACACCGCCATATGTGTAGCAAAAAGACAGTCCATTTGGTCCATGGAAAAGACAGTCCATTTGGTCCATGGAAAAGACAGCTCCATGAAGACATCGAGAAAACACACTGAAGGTGCCAAGGAGGGTTTTGAAAAACCCTTTAATACAAGATGATCCAAAAACCCTATCTCTACAACCCTTAGGGAAAATACTACTAGCCAATAGTCTCATGGATGAACTGAATAACCCAGAAAATTCTGCCACCAAGCGATTCTCTTGATCAAGTATAAGAGGTCGGCACCCCTAGAAGCATTAAAAGGAGCAATCCTAGAAATCCTTCAGATTTCCTGGCAAAAACATTGGATTATTCTTGACTTAATCAAGATCAGGGTCAAGCATAGATGCATCGGATTTAAGATACAATTGGATACAAGTGAATAACTTCAAAAGGTACAACTCATGGTGATCTCTATTTTATAGAAATTTTCCTGTTGAACTTATGCACAACTTTGACTGCTATAGATTTTACGAGAAGACAAAAGGTCCTATGCTTTGAGCATCTAGACTCTAAAACACTGGTTACAAGGGTAGCTTATAGAAATCAAATAAAACATTAGAAATCATTGTTATCACCAAGAACGTATAAGTCAACTAATAAAACCAAACACTATTCTATCAGCAAATTGCTACAAGCAACACTATATGTCGACAAAACAAAGTTAAATGCTTTATATTGTGCACAATTAATTAGCCATCATAAGCCCAATCTTTCATTCTTAAGTGGACTGAAGGAAAAAGAGAACTATACTTGTTTTAGACTTGAGGTGCCATATCCTGAATAAGATGATGATAACAAAGGTTGTACTAAAGACCATTTCTCAACCTCTAGTGCCATTGATAAAGGCTGCAGATACCTACAATATGGAAAAACACACATCCACCATTTAAGAATAATCAACTATAAGAAAATAAATAAAAAACAAATTAGATGCCATGCCTAATTTTCACACTAAAAAGGAATGACTTGACTAAAACATTCAAACCAAATAGAAAATTGTAGATCTGAAAATGTGGTGGTCACAATAGTACTATGAGATTTGCTTTTTACCATATGCAATCAATATGAGATTTGCCTTTTACCATATGCATTCAATAAAATGATAGATCCTATATTGGCCACAAGGCCCTTTATAGAGTTCCAATACCTGGTATGGAACTAAAACTACAACCAAAGAAAAAACTGAAACAAAACAAAAAACAGAAATAAAGAGAAACAAGCAAAGAAAAGAGTGGGGGCACCTGCACACCCACTGATGGACTGCACCTACAAATCCAAGCAATGGACGAAAAGTTCTTCAATAACAGCAATACAATGGTTGATTGTATTCATAACAAGACATGAGAAACATATGAGAGTGGCGGAAACCCCTGTTTATAACAATAATGATGCAAAAACCCTAACATAAGACTTGAGTCACTAATAAAGTCATTAGGCCCTTATGATGTTAAAGTGACATATTTACAAATACAAAATGATTACAAAATCATGAGTGTTACCCCTCATATAGCATGAGGATTTTGATCCAGATTGAAGACCCTGCCCAAGCACGCTACGCTGGAGTATGATGGCTTTGAATTATCTCTTGCTATTTGATTGCACAGATATCATTGATTATGAGAAGAAAAAAGTTCGTTCACACATAAATTATCCAAAATATCTGGAATACAAAGTAACCCATTTAGGATGAAATAATAATATATTGAGTAAATGTATAAGAATGAATGAGATTACAATGAGAATGAGAGTCGTAGGCCCGTATATATACCCACACAAGGGTGACCTTTCATGAAGAGATGTGACCCTTCATCATGAGGTGTCTCTTCATTAGTAATTATTAATTACTGATTTATTGATTATTCATTTTTATATTTATATGTTTGTGTTCATAACATTGCCTTCCCCTTTTGAAATGCTTTGTCCTCAAAGTATAATGATGGAAGGATTGGACGTCTTTTTCTTTGGCTTATAATGTCGTCACATCCTACTATGTTCTGTCGTTGTTGAAGATACGAGATGATATGAACCTCTGAGTGTTGAGCAAAATTTTCCGTAAAAGGATCAAACCATCCTAATTCAATTCTTTGCGGAACGTTGCACTTCAACGATGAACTGTTATCATGAGACTTAATTGCGTCATTATCAATATTTTTCGAACGATAATTTACTATTCAGTTGTTCCAAACCTAAGTGATATTGATACTCGGATTGTTTAAGATGTCTGCTTTTATGATTTGAATGTCGATAAGGAGTTCTTGGAACATTAGTTTCCTTTATCATGCTTGTAGTGTTTTCCTGGTTTAATTTAGGTATATGATTTTCTTTACGCATTGGTGTTGCTTGGTTAATTGATGACCTTACACATGGAATTTCCATTGTTTGTACTCCAACATCCGAGTATGTCCTTTCTTTCTCTAGATTGGCATCTTCATGAGTTGTGATATTAACTAGATCTGTATTTGTTCTTTTCTCCTCAACTTGGATTCTTTCACTTGAAGACTTCGATGCTTCCTCTTTGGTACATTGTTCTAACTTATCTTCCAACAACTTCTTATCACTCTTAAGCTTTTTTATTTGCGTAAGTAGGTTTTGATTATGATTTATACGTGAAAATTCTTTGTTTTCTGGATTGTTGACTTTATTCTTAGTATCTTTATTCTCATCTTTTAAACTTTTGATTTGTTCCAATAACCTTTGATTAAGGTTCTTTAAGCACAAATTTTCTTCTTCTTTCTCTGAGAGGATCTTCTTGAATTCTTCCTCGAGATCCCCCTTTTCTTGAATCTAGCTCCGATGTAGTGTCATGTAATGTTATCTTTTTCTTCTTATATGAGAATGTCAAAAATTTATTCTTCGTGTTTAAGATGAAAAACCCTAGTGTTTTCATCTAGGGTGAACCTAAAAGTATGTCACCCTTATCGCTCCATAAAGATCCGACAGTGAATTGTGATACAAAGGCATAATCCCCAATATTGAGTTGTAAATCGGTTATGTCATATTGTTTCTCATTCCAAAAGTCTAGTTTTTCAATTATATTTGACTCGGGAATCGCTAACTAGTTAACAAATTCAATACTAATATAATTATTACATCCGGTGGGTGCAATAGAAATAGTGATGTATTTCCTTCCAAGTGTCCCTTTCACTCTAAGTAGCATTGAAGCATAGTTCCCTGAAGTTTTAGGGAATCTTCCTTTCTCATTACTAGATTCCATTTTGCTTTGTCAAAAATTCGTGATAAATGAAACCTTGATTTTGAAGCTTATATACTCCTTTATATATATATATATATGAACTTTAATATTCTCTTTTTTTTCCCTGTAGGCTTCTTTGTAAATATATATTTTTCTTCATAAAAGAAAAAATCCTTTTAAACCATTTAAATTATATGATGAGGGATATATATATATATTTCAATTTTTTTTATTCATTTTTTAAATATAAATTTACACCTTGTTACCCTCCAAGTTGCACTAGGATGAACTTACAGTTGAGCCGCCAAAGTTGAACAATTACTTGTTCAAATTCAGAGTTCAGAAGTCCATCCAGCCATTATGGCCCTTCAGCTTCTTCTTCTTTTCTTCATCACGCATTTTCCATACCCCATGGGGGATTTGTAATAAGATGAGCTAACATGATGAACTTTGTAAAAGACAACCCCCTAAGACTCAGGCATTAGTACATTACTCTAGACTGTTTTTTTTACTTGTTAATTATATCTTGTTGCATAAGCCAGTTATAATTTCTAAGTTTTTTCACTCAATATCCTCCAAAGTTGGAGTATGTCCTAGTGGCTAGGCCTTAGTAACTTGTCTGAGTCTATTGTCTAATGTATATTACCATGCTAGTCATCACTCTTGAGTCTTATGGAAATGCACTAAATCCCCCTTAGGATTTTTTTTAATGTTTTTAGCAAATAAAAAAAATTCCGGCAAAATGGGATATTTTAATTGTAATTTATGTTTAAATTCAATAAGTGGTACTAGGAGGCATCATATGCCTTGGGGGTACTCATTTTCTTGCTTAGAGTACCCACTTTACCTATGTACCCCCTTTGTTGAGTGAAAATAGTGATTTTAAATCACTAAAAGTCAATTTCTCTCACAAAAGGGAAATAAAAGGTGAAAAAAGACAAAAAGTCAGCATTGTTATTTTTAAGGAAACATGTTGAAACATGTTTCTAGCTTGTCTTCAGTCAACTGAGCTTCACTAGGAGTATGTGGCACATGAGGGCGACTTGATTGAGAGTTATGTTGAGTTAAGTGGCAGCCCACAAGTGATAGAATGAGTTTCCAAGGGAGAAGTGCGCCCCCCTCTCAAGAGGTGGCGCACTCTTGGAGAGAGGCGCCTACCTCTGGAGAGGTGGCGACATCTCTTCCCTTCTCTCTTGCTAAGGTGTCAATCTCTTGGACATTGATGATATGTGGCAGCCATTTCCCTCATCCATTTGTCCTCACTCTCTCCAAGTGGTGTGCCCCCCCCCCACTCCTTGGGATCTTCACCCATTTTCCTATTTAAGCAAGTTATCTCTCCCTTTGTCAAGTTAGAAGTTGGAGCTTGGGAGAAACTCTTGTGGTATTGCTGCTGTAATATTGTTGTAAAACTCTTGATATTTGGAATAAAAAGACTTTGGAGGTCATATGACGGATGGTACTACTTGTGTGGATCTATATTGTTCATTGGAATCATTGAAGTAATTGTATATTAGTTGCTTTCCATTTTATTTCGTTAATTGGCCCTTGAGTAATGATATCTCTTTAACTAGGTTGTTGATTTGATCTTATTACTCTTTACATATGCAATTACAGATCTACATGTCTATTTATGCTAATTAACATGTGATCTAGATTTCATGTGTAGGGAATTTCCATATTTAACGAAATTGTTGACAAGTTTGGCTAAGTCTTTCAAGTTCTCAAGCTTGGATAGGTGGAGCATTTGAGTGCAATTCTCCATAATCTTCAAGCCTCTTTGGAACAAAAGTCCCTCAACTTTCCATCAAAGAACTCCATTGCCCAAGGATTCCTCGTAAGCAAGCTTCTGTCTTATTCATTCTTCTCAAAGAATCAAAATATTTTCTTGTCACTTATTTTACTTGCATGCAAGATATACACTTGGTCTTTTAATGTTAGATCTAAATAAAATCTTGATTTGCATGCAACTTAGAAGTTAGATTGCTTTCAAAGCTCTCTTTATTTGCACTAGATCTAGCTTGGAAAGTTTTCTTTTGGCAATTTCATTCTAATTTGAAATCTGAAGGCTAAAAGAGAGAACATTTTTAAGAGCTTTAAATTCAATATTTGGCTATCTTAGTGCCAATTATTTGTTGTTCCGAACAACAAACAAAAGACACTAAGGGAGCTTGCTTTTAGCTTGCTCTTTTAGCTGTAGTTTACTAGTTTTAGTGGTAGATATTTTATTTAGCATTTTTCTAGTTCAAGTCTAACACTTTTTGCAAGTTGTCCAAAGGAATTTTGGACATCTTTGTGGCTCTTTTTACTTGCTGTTTTTGCAGGTTTAGTGAGAAGATAGGAGGAGGTGCTGGCGAATTTTCGTGGATCCGGAGCTTCCGGGACCACCCAAGACATCTTACTTTCCTCCTTATCATTTCTTCTTCTCATTTTGTAAGTTTGTAGTTCTCCAATCTATAAAGGACCATAAACATGTTGATGATTATAGCTTCGTGAGACATCCTCCAGGACACAGACTGAGTGAGTCGCCTGTGAGAGAGCCCATGAGTTGGGTGTGCCCATGAGATGGGTGTGTCGTTCCTCTCTGAGACTGAGATGAAACGATGTGTGCCCCTGTGCAGGGTGAGGATGCCCATGAGATGGGTACGTCGATGTGTATGCCCCTGTGTGGGGTGAGGATGCCCATGAGATGGGTGTGTCGTTTGAGATGAAACGATGTGTACCCCTGTGAGGGGTGAAGGTGCCCATGTGATGGGTGTATCGTTCTCCTCTATGTAGAGAGTTGAGACGATGTGGTACTCCAGATGATTCTCCTGTGAGACTCAGTAAGATAGAGATCTGTTGAGTAGGAATTCCCCATGGCTGAGCACGGGTGGGCATGCCCCTAGTGGCTGAGCACTAGTGGGTGTGTGAGATCCCTTGCTATATTGTCTAAGAGTAAGATTTACCTGTAACCCTAATTGTGATGTAAAGGGTACAGGTCGACCCCACCATAAACTGAAAGATAATTAATATTGTAATTATTAATTATATTCTGAGTTATTGAGGTCAGCCCTGTTGTGCCAATAAACACCACTTTTGATGTGTCCAGTCTAGTATAAATAAAGGTGATTTCCGCATTGAGGAAACACACAACACACATGTGATTTTGGAAATTTCAGCAAGTGCATATTCTAGGGCTGAAGTGCACACCTCTCTTGGGCGCTAGCTTCTTAGTTTTGGAGAGCACCCTTTTGTGTGCTAGGTTTATGGTGTGGGAGGTCTTTCTCTTGAGAATATAGCAAAGGATTGTTGGGTTTTCTTCCCTTGTTGAGAAGGGTTTCCCACGATATTTCTTGTGTTCTTGTGCATGGTATTTCTTCTTCTGATCTTGGTTATTGCAGCAATTGTTAATGGTGTAGCTGCATTTGTTTATGGTTCAATTACATGACTAAAATGAAATAAACCTCATGCTTGAGCCTAGCATAGTGAAAATTCAACATGGGATCAGAGCATAGGTCTTAAAGAATCCATTGCACAAGCTTCAAGCAAGCCATCCTCTCACTTCTGCAGAACCGTACAGCCCTCCTAGGGTTTTCAGAAAATTCGTACGGCCCTCTCTTTTTGGGTGTTTCAGCATCTTAAACTTGGACATCGGGGCTAAAAATTGTATAGGAGTGTACGGCCTCCTTCAGTGCACCTCCAGCAAGCTTCATATTGCAATTTCGAAAGTTTTTTATTTTTGGCCCTAGGGTTTCGCAATTTTCTACAGAAATTTCAGATTTAGGGTTTCTACAGCTCATTGAAGGAGCTTTTCAGCTCACCAGTGTTCTTCTGACTTTCAAGGCTTATTGTTGGTAGTCATAAGCCCAACAAAACCTAAGTTTGCTAGCCTAGCCTAGCCGTTAGGTTTACTAGCCCAGTTGACAAGGATTTGTGAAGAATTTGAAAATATGAAGAGTTGAACCTTGGTGGAAGATAGGCTTGATGGATCAAGCAACTTCAGTTCCTAGAAGTCAAGACTTCAAGTCACCCTTGAAGAGGAAGATTTATTGTGGGTGATACAAAAAGCTTTACCAGAGACAGTTATCGATGAAGAGAAGGAAGGAAGATGACGTCAAGGCAAGGAAGATAATCATCTACTGTAATGTCCCCCACCTCTTGATGAAGAGGTTTGGAGAGACTCAGTAGTCTAGCCATCCCCACTAGACTATAGTCTCATGCATCATGGGGACAAAGTCAACCAGAAGTCACTTTCTAAGCACAACATTATATTACTGAGTTGACTTTGTGTGAAAAAGGGTAACTCAGCAAAAGAAAAGAAAAGGTGGAGTAACGCTAGGAGTTAACCCTAGGGGTTAACTAACTCAATAGAAGAATAGACTGGAGGTATAAAAGAAAGGAAGGGCGCACTTCTAAGGCATTCTGGATTATTATCATATTTTACATTTGGGCTATTGAGCACAAGCAGTTTTGAGGGTTTTGGGACTAAAACCTTAGAGATCAACTCGGTGGTGAAAGATCCCACCTTTATTGATCCAAGCTTGGTCTCGGAGGTGCAACAATCCTCCCACACCATTCTACAGTGTTACAGAGGTCAGATCTATTGGCAGAGGCATAATAGTGTGCAACCTATGGGGGTTTCCAGCAGGAGGGTGCACTACCTTGTGAAGATCAGTTCAATCTGAAGTAAGGAGGGAGCTTTTGGGCAAAGGAACATCTAGGTTTTCTTCGTATGGTCCAGGGCATCATTTCTAGTCTATTCAGGAGGAGGTTTTCCCAACGAATTATTTCCTAGAGCTTGGCACGAGTTGGAGAAGAGAGGGGAGCACTACAAAGGAAGGTTTTCATCATTTGGTGGCCCAGATCTTTATAGATCATCTTGAGACTTCACCAATGGGATTGTATTGGCCCGATCTATCATTCCAGTGATTTTTGTAGCAGTTCGAGGCCTCTAGAGGTGAGGTCGAAATATTGGAGATTCAGTCAACTAGGGAGGCACAAACCAGTTGAGGGTTTGCTCATTTGGAGAGCCAGAACTTCACCCTTCAGTCTCATACTTTGCCAAGGGGGTTCTAGTAGCCCGATCTACATTCCAGGGGAATTTTGAGGCATTTGGAGCACAGGAAGAGGAGGGCTGAAACCTAGGGTGTCTACAGCTACCAGGACAGTGCGCAACTCAGCCAGTTTGGAGGGTTTGGCACTGCATTGGACCAAGGTTCCTTCTCATTAGTCTTCTCTTGCAGCTATTGGCCTTTGGAGGCTTGTATATTCTCTTTAGAGTGCCTGTGGAAGGCTATTATCATCTGTATTGGCTATTATTGTAGCAGTTGTCATCCCATTTGGATATTATTGGGGTTTTCTTCCATATCTGCAAATCTCTTGTTACAAGATCTATCTACTATCTAAATAAAGGTCAGATTTGACATTATTGGTGTTCCTTATTGCACCTTGTCTTTGTTTATGATATATGCTTTAGATATGTTACTGCATTGCTATAATCATGATAATATAAACCCTAATGCGCAACTCCATGAGTAAACCTGCAAACACAACCAAACACAAACAAACAGTGAGCAGTTAATGTTCCAAGCAAAAAATTTGGCTTGGGAACATTACAATGGTATCAGAGCGTTGATCCTCCCAGCCAGTGGGGATTAGCGCATGTAGAAGTTCAATGGTATTTACATGGGAAGACGCAAGAAGCAGACAGGTGAAACAAAGGCAGACATGGAGGGTTCAGGTGAGGACAGTGAGCCACAAGTTCTAGCAGGTTTTGCAAAGGAGTTACAACACTCCATAAATCAGACAGAAAGTGCACTTGTGAACCATCTAAAGGAGAACCAGGAAGCAATGCGCAGGGGACAGTTTGAAATGAGGGAGACCCTGGAAAGAGTAAATGCCATCCTAGAGAAGATTGCACAACTCCTATTACAAATGACCCATGCAGGAAAGGGACCAGAAATTTATGCAAACAGGGAAGCCAGTGGGTCTCATGGGGGAACCAAACCTCATCAAGAGCATAGCCCTCACTATCACACTGAGGGGCAGAGTTATGGAGGTGGAGCTCCTCAGGGACCAACACACAGTAGGGCCACCCCTAGACCCTACCTACCCACCTTCTTGGATAACCAGCCACAGCGCAACTATGAGGATGAAATTGAGGACAACTTTGAGCAGTATGTCAGGGAATATCACGCATTGAGTGCAGGGTTCCAGAGACAAGTCACGCTGGATCAATATTGTGGAATCAAGTTCAGAGGTAAGCCTAAACAGTATCAAAGGCTTAACTGTGAATTGAAGCGTAGGGCAGGCAAGATGGAAATCCTCTACTTTGATGGATCTTCCAAGGTGACTATGCAAGCATGGGTGAAGAAACTTGATACCTACCTACAGCTTAACCCTATGATAGAGATGGATGCAATCAAGTTTGCCACCATGTACTTGGAGGGCAAGGCTCATGATTGGTGGTACCATGGTTGACTACACTAGGTCACAATTAGATCACATCTTATACAAAGTTTACACAGAGGCTCATTAACAGGTTTGACCAGGGGGATCCAGAGCTACCTTTTAGGGAACTCACCCAACTTAGACAGACAGGATCACCAGAGGTATACATAGAAAAGTTTCAGAGGATAGCAGTTATGGTGCAGGATGTGTCTCGAGCGAGACTTATGATGCTCTTCACAGAGGGGTTGATGGAGCCCTTAAGGGGTTGGGTCAAGGCTTTTAAGCCTGCCAACTTGCATGATGCAATATGGAAGACTAGGGACTTGGGATCAGCAACAAAGACGAGATTTACCACTAGACCTCCTCTAAACCAAGGGGGTAGAGACCAAAGACCTCCTATGAACCAAGGAGGGAGAGACCAAAGGGGGTTTGACTAGGGAAGAGGTAGAATGGATGAGACCACTAGGAGGAAATTGAGAAGGAAGCAGTTGTGCTTCACCTACAAAGAGCCTTGGGATCCAACACACAAATGCATGGGCAAGGGAAAAGCTCACTACATTGAGGTGATCTCGGATGATGAGGAGGAGGAAGATTTCGGCCATCTACAGAACATAGAGGCAGATCCCACAGGAAACCAGAAGAGGAGGATGCAAGTCACGACCTTACAGTGGATGAGAAGGTGACACTAGCATCCATCAGCGGGGTACCTAAATTCAACACTTTCAGGATGAGAGGGGTGCTACAAGGGCAGAAGTTCTCAGTTCTCATCGATAGGGGTGCTTCACACAACTTCATTGATTCAACTCTACTGCAAAGGAGACACATACCTACAGTTGAGTTTGAGGGATTTCGTGTGGAGGTAGCAAGGGGCGCACTATGCCTTGTGACAAATACATTCCGAGAATGAAGCTTACCATGGGCAAGCATGATTTGGCACAGGATTTCTATGTGATGGACCTTCTAGACACCAACATCATCTTTGGAGTACAGTGGCTTAGTACATTGGGGCCAATCACTACAAATTACAAGACCATGGAGAAGTCTTTTACAGAGGAAAATGGGAAAAAGGTGGTTCTGAGGGGCATGACAGGGAACACATCGAGAGTGGTGACAGCAAAGCGCATGGAGGCCATCTTCAGGAGGGAAGACATTGCTTATGCAGCAGAGTGTAGGATATCAGTTAGGGTGGATAAGAAAGGGGAAACTCACTACTCATCAGAGATCCAGAGAATCATTGACAGGCACAGCAAGGTCTTTGAGCCCATACCACCAGGAGCACACCAAATAGAGGATTTGAGCACATCATAGAGTTGGAGGAGGGTGCGAAACCTGTCATTACCACTCCCTACAGGCACCCCGAGAAATATAAAGACGAGATTGAAAAGGCCATTAAAAAGCTATTAGACATGGGTCACATTAGGCCAAGTTCCAATACCTTTGCATCTTCAGTGGTATTGGTGAAAAAGAAGGATGGGACCATGGGCATGTGTATTGACTACAGGGATTTAAATAAGAAGACGATCAAAAATAGATACCCCATCCCGAGGATTGATGAGCTATTGGATGAGCTCCATGGGGTTGTATACTTCACAAAGATTGATTTGCGCTCTGGCTATCATCAGATAAAGATGAGGAAGCAAGATGCCCCCAAGACTGCTTTTCGATGTCACTATGGACACTATGAGTTCTTGGTGATGCCTTTTGCGCTGACTAATGCGCCAGCCACCTTCCAATCTTGCATGAATCATGTTTTCAACAAGCAACTGAGGAAGTTCCTCTTAGTCTTCTTCGATGACTTGTTGATCTATAGCAAAACTTGGGAGGAGCACCTTCGGCATGTAGAGCAGATTTTGGCTATCATGGAAGAGCAGATTTTGGCTATCATGGAAGAGCAATCCTTATATGCTAAGGAATCCAAATGTGAGTTTGGAATGACAGAGGTTCTTTATTTAGGGCACATCATTGGAGTGAAGGGGGTACAAGTATACCAACAGAAGATACAAGCTATACTTGACTGGCCCACACCTAAAACACTCACAGAATTGAAGGGGTTTTTGGGCATTTGTTGCTATTACAAGAGATTTGTCAAGGGCTTCTCTCAACTTTGCGCACCTTTGACTGATTTGACCAGGAAAGGGGCATTCAAGTGGAGTCCAGAAGCACAATTGACCTTTGACAAAATGAAGAAGGTGATGAGTACGTGTCTAGTATTGGCCCTACCAGATTTCGCACAACCTTTCACAGTAGATTGTGATGCCTCAAGAGAAGGCATTGGAGCAATGCTTATGCAGAATAGGCACCCTATTGTTTATGAAAGCCGAAAATTGAGAGGTCCTGAGCTCCTCTACACCATCTATGACAAAGAGATGCTAGCCATCATGCATGCATTGGCTAAGTTCAGGCAATATTTGGTTGGGGCAAAGTTCGTCGTGAGGACAGATCACAACAGCCTCAAGTACTTCCTGGATTAGAAGGACTTAAATGAGAGGCAACAGAAATGGGTGAGCAAAATCCAGGCTTATGACTTTGACATTGAGTTTGTCAAAGGGAAGAATAATGTGGTGGCAGATGCCTTATCTAGAAGACCATCAGTTTATGCCATGACCGACATCTCAATGGACTGGAAGGCCCACCTATTGATGGAATAAAAACAGATTTGCATGCGAATTGATGGATGGACAAGTACAAGATGACAACTTTAGAATCATGGATGACATCATATGCTACAAGGGCCGAATTTTCTTGGTCCCCGAGTCAACCTTTAAGGCCAAGGTGCTACAAGCATGTCATGATTCACTAGTAGCAGGGCATCAAGGGTTCATCAAGACATACAGGCAGATACAGGAGAGATTCGCTTGGAAGGGCTTCAAAGAAGATGTGATCACCACATCAAGGAGTGCACCACTTGTCAAGTAAACAAAGATGAACACACTCACCCAACAGGATTACTACAACCACTTCCCATCCCGAAGCACAAATAGGAAAGCATATTTGTGGATTTCATCACAGGGTTGCCCAAGGCTCAGGGAAAAGATTGCATTTTCGTGGTAGTAGACAGGTTGACTAAGTTACGCACTTTTTCTCCATTGCCACAGACTACAATGCAGCACAGGTTGCAAATATGTTCTTCTGGGAGGTCTTCAGATTGCATGGTTTACCCAAAACCATTGTGAGTGACAGGGACAGCAGGTTTATGAGCACAATTTGGCAAGAACTCTTCAGGTTGGTAGGTACGGCCTTAACACCTAGTACTAGCTATCATCCTCAAACAAATGGCCAAACAGAGATAGTCAACAAATGGGTTGAAGGCTACCTCAAGAATTATGTGTCAGGGCAGCAAAAGGCATGGGTTAAATGGCTTCATTTGGGGGAGTATTGCTACAACACCACCCATCATATGTCCATTGGTATGCCACCATTTAGAGCCTTATACAGCTATGACCCCCTCTCATTCGTGGAGATTGTCTTTGGCGTCAACAGGGCTCCCATGATTCAGGATTGGATTCAGTAGAGTCGGGACATACTCAAGGAACTTAAGGACCACCTGCAAAGGGCACAGAATCAACAGAAGGTACAAGCAGACAAGCACAGGGTGCAGCGCACATTTGAGGTCGGTGACTTGGTTTATTTGAGGCTTCAACTGTACAGACAGACATCCATTAAGAGAAGTGGCGCAGAGAAGCTCCAACCTCGCTTTTTTGGTCCATACAAGGTCAACAGGAAGGTAGGGGTCGTGGCATATGAGCTTGATCTACCACAGGGCAGCAAAATACACAATGTTTTCCATGTGTCTTGCTTGAAGATAGCCATTAGTAAACACATCATTCCTATTGAGAAATTGCCACCTTTGGATGAAGAAGGACAGTTCGTACTAGTATCGGAGGAGATATTAGAAGTCCGGGAGAAGAAGTTGAGGAAAAGAAGCATCAAAGAATATTTGGTCAAGTGGAAGAACCTACCCATAGAGGATGCCACTTGGGAAGGGGAACAGATGATTCAGGAGACAGGTCTAGAATTGCTTGTGTGCAAGCAATTTCTAGCAGGGGAAACTGTAATGTCCCCCACCTCTTGATGAAGAGGTTTGGAAAGACTCAGTAGTCTAGCCATCCCCACTAGACTATAGTCTCATGCATCATGGGGACAAAGTCAACCAAAAGCCACTTTCTAAGCACGACATTATATTACTGAGTTGACTTTGTGTGAAAAAGGGTAACTCAACAAAAGAAAAGAAAAGGTGGAGTAAGGCTAGGAGTTAACCCTAGGGGTTAACTAACTCAACAAAAGAATAGAATGGAGGTATAAAAGAAAGGAAGGGCGCACTTCTAAGGCATTCTGGATTATTATCATATTTTCCATTTGGGCTCTTGAGCATAAGCAGTTTTGAGGGTTTTGGGACTAAAACCCTAGAGATCAACTCGGTGGTGAAAGATCCCACCTTTCTTGATCCAAGCTTGGTCCCGGAGGTGCAACAATCCTCCCACACCATTCTACGGTATTACAGAGGTCAGATCTATTGGCAGAGGCATACTAGTGCGCAGCCTAAGGGGGTTTCCAGCAGGAGGGCGCACCACCTTGTGAAGATCAATTCGATCTGAAGTAAGGAGGAAGCTTTGGGCAAAGGAACATCTAGGTTTTCTTCGTATGGTCCAGGGCATCATTTCTAGTCTATTCAGGAGGAGGTTTTCCCAGCAAATTATTTCCTAGAGCTAGGCACGAGTTGGAAAAGAGAGGGGCGCACTACAGAGGGAGGTTTTCATCATTTGGTGGCCCAGATCTTTATAGATCATCTTGAGACTTCACCAGTGGGATTGTATTGGCCCGATCTATCATTCTGGTGATTTTTGTAGCAGTTGGAGGCCTCTAGAGGTGAGGCCGAAATATTGGAGATTCAGTCAACCAGGGGGGCACAAACCAGTTGAGGGTTTGCTCATTTGGAGAGCCAGAACTTCACCCTTCATTCTGATACTTTGTCAGGGGGGTTCTAGTAGCCCGATCTACATTCCGGGGGAGTTTTGAGGCATTTGGAGCACAGGAAGAGGAGGGCCGAAACCTAGGGTGTATACAGCTACCAGGACAATGCACAACTCAGCCAATTTGGAGGGTTTGGCACTGCATTGGACCAAGGTTTCTTCTCATCATTCTTCTCTTGCATTTATTGGCCTTTGGAGGCTTGTATCTTCTCTTTAAAGTGCCTATGGAAGGCTATTATTATTTGTATTGGCTATTATTGTAGCAATTGTCATCCCATTTAGATATTATTGGGGTTTTCTTCCAAATCTGCAAATCTCTTGTTACAGGAGCTATCTACTATCTAAATAAAGGTCAGATCTGACATTATTGGCTCTATATTGGTGTTCCTTATTGCATCTTGTCTTTGTTTATGATATATGCTTCAGATATGTTACTTCATTGCTATAATCATCATAATATAAACCTTAACGCGCAACTCTATGAGTAAACCTACAAACACATAACCAAACACAAACAAACAGTGAGCAGTTAGTGTTCCAAGCAAAAAAATTGGCTTGGGAACATTACATCTACTCAGTAAGAGATCATCTCCTGCCTCGTATTGCCAACCTGAAGACGGCTTACGAAATGTATGAAGCATTGAAGAATATGTTTGAGAGTGACAACACCCTCAGAGCTCTTACATTGAAGGGCCAGCTTCAAAATATCAAGATGACAAAAGGTGACACCGTTGCTGCCTTCTTTATGAAGATGTAAGAAATCAAAGATCAGCTAGGTGCCATTGGAGAAATCATATCAGACAAAGAACTTGTTTTGACCACTCTCAATAATCTTCCAAAACATTGGGAACCATTTCTTCAAAGTATCAGTGGAAGAGAAAAACTACCTACTTTTGATTGTCTATGGACAGACTGTACCCAAGAAGAAATCAGACTTATAGCTAGAGGAGTGGAAGACTGCCCTCGTGATGACAATCATGCTCTTGCACTCCATACAAAGAAAGGAGGAAGAAATAAAATAAACTTCAAGCAAACATTCAAAGATGAGAAGACTTCATCGGCTTCAAGTTATGATCAGTGAAAAGACATGTCAAAGATCCAATGCTTCAGATGTGAGAAGTATGAACACTTTGCAAGAAAATGTCCTACCAGAAAGAAATTTGGGCCCGACTTGTATCGTTCATCATCAGGAATCATTCTGCACAGTTGGGCTTTGGTTTCGTTGCATTCCGACGATTTCCATAATTTTGAGTTATTATGGGTCATATCTTGATTAAATTCACTAAGAAGGTCATAATGGGCATATTACTTGGAGAAACCTCTTAGTGTAATAACTCATCGGAATCAGGAGGAAGAGCATTACAGGATAAGATGATGAGAAGTGACTTTCAGTGGCCTCAGAAGCCATCAGGATGGAAAAATCACTTTTTAGAGGTAAAATGTTTAATTAATTAATTAATTAAGTGATTTAACCAAGGAATAATAAAATAAAGTAAAAGTCACTTGGAGAGAAAAGGTCAACAATGAATTAGGGTTTCGGGAAGCTATAAAGGAAGGGTAAAGCAACCTAATTCATTATGCATTGTTATGATTTGATGTTGAGAGTTCCCAAAGAAGGAAGAGAGTCGACTTTACTGTTTTGTGGATCTCTGGAGGAAACCACCACCATTGATCGATTTCAGTGTTGAGAGACACACCCTAGCCCATCGGAGATACCATCCAGGTATTTCACCGTGCTATTCAGGAGTATCCAGTTGCAGTGTGCGTAGCTCAGCCGGTGAGGGCGCAAGTCAGATTGAGGATTTGTGGAGTTGCACGAGGTCTGAGCTCAGATTGCATTTTCCTTCCGACCCAGTTGAGATCCGGCCAGGGCGCTTAGATTGAGCCACTTTCCATCAGATTCTGATGGTGGAATCTTGCAGGGCGCATCATCCAGCCATTTAGGGCGCAGCTCTTCCGGCAGGACATTTGAGGTTACAGACGGAGCATCAAAGCAGATCCGGGGAAACCCTCCCAACCCAATTCCGCATTTGGCGAGACGATCATTTTGAGTCCTATAGCAGTTGATTCTATTGATGGAATCATTTGGGGCGCATCCAGTGTCCCAGGAGGTGCGCAAACCCCCCAAGGGTCGAGATCCAGTGCCTCAGAGACCAGATCTAACATCCGGCACTCATCCATTTCAGTCTAGAGGCTAGGGCGCTTCTATTGGGACAGTTTCCACCTCATTCCGACAGGTCTAACCTTCCGGACGAGTTTTCCAGCTTGTAGCAGTTACCGTACTTCTCCGGAATCGCCGATTTTTCCGATCTATCCGTGCATGCATCAGATATGCCTTGATTTTCCGATCACGGGTATTTTTATGCTATTTGTTTGTATTCCAGTGACGATCCATGAGATCTAACTGACGACTATACTCTATATTTCCAGTATGTTATTGTATTTCCATGCTTGAGTCGCATAAGACTATTATTGGGCAATTGATGTTCTTTATTTCCGCATGCATCCTCTATATACTGTTTAAACCATAAATATACAACATGCACATGCAATAACCATAAACATCTCAAACACACAACTGAAACGCATCCAGAAACCTCCAGAGTATCAGATCTGAAGATAAAACGCATCCAAAAACCCCCAGTGTATCAGATCTACGAGACAGAACATTAGATCAATAGCAAATATCTTGATCAGCGTGATCGGGGATATTTCAGTGGTATCAGAGCTTTAGTCCTGCCAGCCTGTGACTAAAGTCGATGAGTTCAACGGGTGACCCAGAGGGTCGTGAGCATGTGGATGAAGAATACAGATTTTCCTCCTCTCCCTCTCGGTTCTAAGGAAGAGGAAGAGGCACACAAGGAAGCCAAGAGAATGGCATAGCGTGAGGCAGAGAGGATGTGGGGAGACAGATATGAGCGACCATAGGGCAGTGGTAAGGCCCCCATGGATCCAAAGGCAGCCTTCATGCAGGTTATCAACGATATGTTAGCCAGTCAACAGGCCATGACTCAGTCCTTGGCACAAGTGGCTGATAGATTGGCTATAGTGCGCACCCCGGGCACACAAGCCCCACATACAGCACAGGGGAACTCGGGGGCAGGCAGTAGAGCCCAGACACCTACTCGCACATACACATCTTCGAGTAGGATTCCCAGACCATGGTTCCCTAGTTTTCAGAGGGCACAACCTGCAGCAGCACAGCAGTCGTTAGCACAAAGGCTGCCCAGTCAGGCGGAAGACATTGAAGAGTACAGGAGGGAGTATGCAGCGTTGGGTCGTGACTTCCATCATGACATGACACTGGTCGAGTACTGTGGACTTAAGGGCATGGACCATCCCAGAGAACCTCAGAGAGGAGGACAACAACAACAACAGGGGCATAACATAGATTTCATCCGGAAAGTCGGTAAACTCACAATACCTTCTTTTGAGGGATTGTCCAAATGCACTGCCAGAGATGGGGTACAAAAGCTAGACATGTACTACAAGCTCAACCAGATGACCGAGACGGAGGCTAGTGACTCTTGCACATTTCATGGACAGTTGGATGGACAGGATGATAGTGCATGTCCTTCATCTTCCCCGTCAAGCAATGTTGAGGATTCAACACTTCAGCATAGTGGTGACACTTGTGAGGATTCATATGTGTTGGCACTTAGACATGATCAGATTAGGAGGTTGGATGACCTACCTATGGGTGTAGACATGGCTTCCAAGAAGTCATGTATGGAGGATGATGAGCTTCCTATGATGAGCGAGCCACATTTTTCATCTTCTCAGTCACCTATGCTAACCACGACACGTGAGGATATCAGTGGCATTCCTGATATGGTAGAGGAGCCTTGTGTGGGGATTGTACACAAGGGACATATGGATCTACAGACCCAGGAGGAGAGGTATGGCTTGGAGATAGTTGACCTTACACATACCTATCAGTATGAGGAGAGTGAGTCACCACTCTTGGAGATTCCATTGATGGACCAGGTTGTGGAGACCGATAGCTTGTTGGGACACTTACTTCCAGGATCGATCTACAGTGATGAGGATGCACTTCTTATGGGACGGGATGACCATAGCCCATGTCTGGACACATCTGTAATGGATCCAGGCGCAGATGATATTAGTAGGGTGAGCGCACAGGAGGATACAACTGCCCATACAGGATACAGTGTGATTCATATGGGGGTAGCAGTTGGTGATGATGTGCAGAGGCATACAGGAGGACTGAGTAGCATAATGGACAGTGGGCAATTCAGTGCCTTATCTTTTGAGGAGTGTGTTGTTGGGGATTCCATTGTTGACACTAGTAGTAAGGGGCATGAGGTAGAACCTCGGCGGGACTGTGATCAGGAATCATGACACTGGACGAGACAATTGAGAGTCAGTGAGGACATGATCATGGCAGCCACTCGATGCATTGATGATACACACGCATTGGTGGCAAGTTATTGTTGGAGGGCCTCGATGGCACATGATAGTTCAGATAGGGGACTTGTCATTGATGACTTCCATACACTCAGGGAGAGAGTGATTGTGATGAGGGCCGACTACCAACAGTTGTTGATGGATAGGGATTACCTATTGGAGGTTGGCAAGATGTATCACAAGGCACTGAGGGAGCAGGGGATTGAGGTGTACCGACTCACTCATGAGTTGGTGAACACAGAGATTCTTGGAAGGCACACAGACAACCCTTCAGGAATCAGAGTCCAGATCAGAGGAACTCCTTGAGGAAATTAGATAGAGATCCACTACATTTATTTCAGCAAAGAGTCAGATATATCCCTCGACCACATTGCAAGAGGATGTTGGTGGTTTAGTAGTGGAGCACCAGTTGAGGGAGGAGCATGAAGAGTACCCAAGATCACTGATGAGTATGGAGAGATATGATCAGGAGACACCGGAGGATGTCCATAGGTCACAGGGACAACCCTTCATGAGGGGTGTTGAGACAGTTGGGCACACACATACACATGGGGATTCCAGAGCCAAGGGCAATTATGAGGACAGTTCCATTTGTGTTCCAGGATTGGTTGACCTTCATGTAGAGGATGACCCAGTAGTACACTCAGGATCCATGATGTTGCAGGTGTATACAAGAGATCACAAGAGTATGCAGGGGCATATAGTGATGAGTGGTAGTTCACAGAGACATACAAAGGTGTACAGTGGGATTTAGGGGGACACACTGGATTGCAAGGAGGAGATGTACTTAGTAGAGCAAGGAGATTCCTCTCCCTTGCAGTAGTATACAGATCTGGGAGATCACCTTCATCGTAGCAGCAATTACGTGAGTGATGATGGATGGAGAATGATTGACCCTCAGTTTGTGGAGATACCTACTGTTGTACGCGATGGTTTGTGTTCAGTGATGAGTACAGGCGATTATTTACCATGGGTGTCGGTGGACGAGCTTTTGGTCAAGTCCTTGGGATTGACCAAAGCATATGATACTTTCCAATCCTGCAGTTGGTTGCATATATTTATGGTAGCCTTTCCCGATACTTTTATCATTGACAACAGCACAGGGGGAGCTAGACCATGGCGGGGGACATGGAGAATTGGTAGGTTGAGACCACCTGACAGTAGTGTCTTGATTGCATACAACAGGATAGGGGTGGATCATCAGGGGCAGACAATTGAGGCCCTAGGCGTGATGGGGAGTATCCTAGGTCATGGGACAGAAGATATCTCAGAGATTGCTACATATTTAGACTCTCATTGGGATGAGGGTGGAGGGACTTCGACAGTTACCAGTAGGGCACATCAGCAGTTAGTGGGGATTGGAAGTGATGAACTTCCAAATTTGACATGGGATCCGGGAGTTCATTGGGTCAAAAGTTTGTTTCATCTTATGATGATCCAGGAGTGGAGGGTCCAATATGGATAGTTTGAGCAGACATTCACGATCAGAGTAGAGCAACATCAGCATGATGGTCCCTATCAGAGACTAGCATGGGACCCTGGGATTACAAGGCTGGGCATTTCATTGACTGATGAAGACGAGCGAACATTTGCAGGGGGAAGTCACTTTGATTTTCCATTGAGTTTCAGTATTGGGGAGAGCACATCATTGGCTGGTGATTCTTTGAGGTCTTGTAGTACCTCACTATGGAAGCAGCAAGTTCAGTCGGTGGGGGCCGTGCTGAGTTTGGTATGGTTTGGTAGGATAGACCCATTTCGGGTTGAGGCCATGTGTTATTTGTAGAAGACTCGTGGTGTTGATATGTTACAGAACTATACTCCACAGGGCATTGCAGTTCACATTCTGATATGGGATCAAGGGATTGGAGTGCTTGGTAGTTCAGCGTTTTATGGAGTTGAGTTTCGAGTAGAGTGGTTGCTCGGGGAGTTGACTCAGATTCTTTGGCCATTGATCATTCTACTCATCAAGAGCATGTGGGTGTCATCTGTGGTGAGCACTTGGAGAGACCACATCTTGAGGGGAGTCTACCTTCTGTCACACAGGTGGATATGGGACCCCGGTATCATAAGTAGTTGGATTCAGTTATTGCTTGAGGACAAGCAATATTCCGGCAGGGAGGACTGTAATGTCCCCATTTTGGGACATTATAACATTACAACATTTCAGAGCGTTATACCTACCCGAGTAGCCAGATAGGGGTGAC
>ML777502.1:446498-496320 GCA_009831015.1 Picea engelmannii
GAAAAAAGGTTAATTAATTAATTAAAGTGATTTAATTAATTAATTAAATATTAATAAAATGAAAGTCACTTTGGAGGGACAAGGTGAGCCAAAAGTATAAAGGAAAGGCAAGGGCCTCTTCTCATTCATTCATGTATGATCTTCTTTTGTTATCTGGCTTTAGCTAGTGAGCCCATCTCTTGGGGGTTTTGAGGGTTTTGACTTAACAAACCCTAGAGGATGATTCGGTGGTGAAAGATTCCACCTAGCTTGTCCCAAGCTTGGTCTCGAAGATGCAATACTCTCCCACACCATTCTAGTTCCAGATCTACTTAGTTGCAAGGGGATTCTACATCAGTTTCATGTGCAGATAGAGAGAGGGTGCACCAGTTGAGGGTTTCCAGCAAGAGGGGTGCACCATCCTTGGAGAGAGATTCGTTGTAGGAGATTGGCAGGGTTTTTGGAGATTCCATCACTTGGGTTCTTCTTGCAGGGTCTTCACCATCATTCCTAGTGCTTTCTGAGAGAGTTTCATGGTTCAGATTATTTCTTAGAGCAGTGGGACGAATTGAAGAGGAGGGCGTTTCTGAGATTCAGATCTAGTCAATTTGGAGGAGTTACACTTCAGATCTGACCCTGAGACTTCACCTAGTGACTTGCAGTGTCCCGATCTATATTTTTGGAGAGTTTGAGAGCATTTGGAGGCCTCCTTCAGCAGGGCCGAATTATCTAGAGCTTCAGTCATCTAGTGGGGCGCACCATTCAGTGGAGGATTTCATATCTACAGGGTTTGAGAGTGGATTTGGAGATTTGGACACCTGGGTTGTCCTTACAGTTGCCCGATCTATCAGTTGGCATATTTCTTCGGGTAATTGGACTCCACCTTTGACAGCAGGGCCGAAATATTGAGGAGCTTCAGCACTGCAGCAGGGCGTGGCATCTTCTAGCTTGAGGGGTTTGGCACTTGGCATTGGTCTTCATCTCTTATCCAGCCTTAGGAGGCTTGTTTTGTATTGTCGAGAGCATTTTGTAGCAGCTCTATTGTATACCTTCTTGGCCATCTGTTGAGCATTCCAGATCGGCATCTTCATTGTAGCAGGTTTCTCTATTTTATGAATTAAGCAGTTTGAGATGTTTTGGCTTGTCTATCATATTGCATATGGTTGAGGTATGTTCCATGGTTGTCTCTTTCTGTTATTTGCTGCCTACACACATATAAACACATCAGAAAACCCTAAGGCCGAAATCAAGAGGCCATTCAACAAGTAAACACAAGTAAACCAATAGATCAGCAAACTATTTGACGAAATACCTCACCCAGTAAAAGTTTTTAAAAGACACCAAAACCGTGATGATCCTTGCATAATGGCTTGGGATCATTACAAGAGAGAAGCCATCTTACTACTAAAGCAGTTTTATTGAGATATTTCTTCACTAATCTCCATCTTTATAATATATAAATAATATATTTTGCACAATTCATTAATTATTCTCTCTAATAGGAACAAAAATTGTTTGCATCCCTATGAAAAACCCAAATCAACCCTTAATAGAGGGTCATTGACAATAAACTAGAAATCACTATTGAAAGACCATTAAACCCCTTTAAAAGCATCATCCTTAGAAATCAAGGCTTTATTAAACATGGCATCCATTAACTCGGTGTCAGCATTCATTCTCGAGGAAGCCATACATCTAGACTACCTATTGGAAGAGACCATTCATTGCTGAACTCTAAATCTCAGGTTCAATTGGGTAAATTTGATGTTGATTTCTCTAAGGATTTGCAAGTTAAATCTATTGCTACCCGACTTAAGAAGAGAGTTGTTAATGTCCATTTTTTAAGAAAGATGCCTCTTAAAAAGGAGCTCTATAAAATGGTATATCAATAATTAGGGGCCTACAGGTTGGAAGGTGGAATCCTCCTAGGGATTGGGCAAGGGACATATCTGTGTTATCCTTCACATGTCAATGAGAATGAATGTTGAGAGATTGCAATGTAAATTCGAAAGCGTGATATTGGCTTATTACGCTAACAAATTTATTGTAGGATGGCACAACAAAAGTGTTGTGGCCATAACCCATAGGTCACCCAAGAAGAAGAATGATGTGAAAGAGAGTTACATGCAATTTAATTTCATTATCGAGGAAGGTATCGAAGAAAGGTGGGCCATAACCCACAGGTCTGGGACTTGAAAGTTGCCTAGAAGATCCTGTATTACCTGTAAATAGCAAACCATAGCACAAGATCAAAGATTATTGAAGTGTTACCTCCCAAACCTACACTCAAAGATATTCAAGGTCCCAAAACCTAGTGCAACCCTATCACCACAATAACTCTTCCTAGAGGCACTTAGGAAGGTTGCCCACTATCACCACAACAACTCTTCCTCTCACTTTAGGATGGCTCTCCTTCGGCTCAAGGGGGACTTCCCTAGAAAAGAATGTGTAAGATATTCTTTAGAAATAAAAGAGATGATGGATTGCCAAGACCAATGCCTATCCAATGGGCAATGGAGTCAAGATGAACAATCAAGAGCGTTCGAACAATATGGCAAAAGGCATAGTTAGGCTATTACAAACATGCTCAAACTCACCATATGTGTTTACTTCAATATGCCAAAGATTAAAGGAGGGCCCTTCCAAAGATGCTTCTCAGAACAAGTACAAAATCAGCTAAGTAATAATGTGTAACCATGAATCATTAAAGGACAACCACAAATGAAATCATAAACGAAGTAAACACAAGTAGGAAGCCCCTTTATAGAGTTATCATCCAACAATACATCTATTTCAAGGTATAATTTCACCCAAGATAAAGAGAGCCTAGACATGCCACACTTAACCTTGAAAACCTAGCTAGAGCAACCCTCAAAATAGAGTGAACAACCCTAACCAAGACATTACATCAGCTAATATCCTTCAAATAAACTCAACGATTACAACAAGACGAAGGGAGGATTTCACCTCAACACTAGGTCCCGAACATCCTCATCCTCTTACTGGAGCAAAAATGCCCGTCTACAAATTTCATTCCAAGAGATTTGTACTAGTAATTTCCAGCCATCGATTCAACCCAATAAAACAAAAAAAAGATGAAGAATCTCACATTAAATACCCCTTGACTTCTTCCTCCAAATAGATCTTCAACTAAGCTTGGAGGGGATCTCCCATAACTCAGCCACGACTTTAGCAAATAAATCTCTCCTCTATTTACACCTTTCATGACAAACCCTATTGAATAAAATAATAGCAAATTAAAGCTAAAACCTTCGACGTAGGGCGCTCCTCTTAGGATGCTTTTTAGGGTTTGCTTTAACCACTAAATCACATGTCCTCTTCTCGTTTGAGGCAACTCCTCCAAATATGTGTCAATGCACCTAGAACATGTGAAATGCCCCAATAATGCCCCCTTATCATGCTTTTAATGCTCTCTTGAAGAGGGCATCTCTCCTTTAGGGGATAGATTCATGATTAACTTGTTAAGCAATAAAATAGCATTTATTTTCAACCATTGAGTGGAACTCCCTTCATCAATAGACATTCTTTGATCATACAAGTCCTTCTACCACCATATGGCATCACTCTAAGCTAGGGAATTCCTCCTTTGTTCACTTTCTTTGACATATGTCAAGCTCCAAGTGCCCTCCATGTGGGACATTTTGCTCCTTTAGCCTTTCAATGCATGCACATGATCCATAATGCCACTTTTCATCTTCACGAGAAAATGCCTTTCCTTTCAATGGTCCAACAATGCCAAATGACACCTCCTCATGTAAAGGGTTTGCTTCCAAATATGTAGAATAGGCCTCAAACAATGGATTCTTGCCCCCAAATACCCCAAAAGGTGACATATGCCTCCAAATGGGCAAAAACTCCTCCATTAGGGTTTCTTCATGTCTCCTTGAAGAGGGCATTCAACCTTTGAAGCTCAATAATGCCTTTGCTTGCCTTGTATCATGCTCTCGAACCCAAAAAAGGTAGGGCGTTCATCTCCTTAGGGTATGTTTGACCCTAATCTCGCCATAAACCATGCCCTAGACCTCTCTTGAAGAAGGGCGTTCATGCTCTAGTGTTTCCTTTCAATTGTGCCAAGTGTAATCCTAAGTTGGCCTAGGAACAAGGCTCTCCATCAAACTATTGCTAGACTCCAAGGATCCCCTATTGTGTTGGTGAGAGAAGAAAGGCCCTTGAAAATGCAAAATGAACTGTGCATTTTCAAGGGGTGTAATAGAAGGTAGAACAGATTAGCAGTAGAGTCTACTACAAATTCATCTATTAAAAATTAAAAGGTTTCTACAATGGAGATTGTCTAGCTGCAGCTTTTGTGAATTCCAAATCACATGAGTAGAATGACTAAGTATTGAGAGTAAGAATTCTCCTATTTGTTTGTTGGTTCACTTCTTAACTTTGAGAATGCATGACAAGAAATGTCTATGAAGCCCACAGGAGTGTGATCTAGCAGCAAGCAATGAGCTGATCAAGCTTGTATTAACATGGAGACACGAGTTCAAATCCCCCCTAGTGGGTGTGGATGAGGCTAGGTGAAAGTCCTGGGTAATTTTGATAGCTTAAATGCGCCCCTCATAGCACGAAAACTTGGCCAAAGAGACGGTTGTAAGTTTCTATAAGTAGTATTTCTCACAAACAAGAAGAGACGCATGTGTGTGTCGTAGTTGAGTTTGGTGCCATAGAGCACCAAGCATTGGTGGGAGTGCATTCTGCTTGAGAGTATAGAATGTGAATTTTCTCTAAACCCAACACTTTGATCAATTAAATTACACTTATAATTGATTATGCTAGGGTATTTCCACAATAATTACTGATGCATAGCAGAATATTAAACCAGGAACATAAAAGTAGAAGACAGCAGCAATCACATTAGATGTACACAAAGATTTTTGGACAATAGTCCCTGGAAAAACCCCAGAAGCAAAATCAGTGCAGTAGATTTGGAGATTTTTATTATTCAATAGGAAAATATAGAGATATTCTTACAATGAATCGGCCTCAATAAAATACTGAGCCAAACCTCAGTGTAATGCTTCCAAGATGAAGTACGACTATTCCCTCAACCTCTAGAACCCCAACGCTTCAACAGAACCCTGCACAAGTGCCTCTGCGCAAATCATACGGCTCCTACGTGAGCCCTGCATCACCCTTGACGACTCCTCTGCGTGGCTGAAGATTCGGCCTCTGCTTGACCCTGAAAGTGAGTCGATCCTCTGCTAGATTTCCTCCTCTGTCTTCCTGCAAAACGCTCTTCTCACAAACCCTAGATCAATGCTTCTCTAATAGATCTCTCACTGCTCAATGCGCCCCTCTAGCCAAGTCAATCCTCCTTATACCAAGATGAGCAAACGAAAACCCTAATATCATAAGCATGGAGGGCTGAGATCAACTCTCCCTCACTCATTGAGATGGATGGTCTAGATTAAAAGATCCATCACTTAAATTATTTTCACTTTAACCTTAGAAAAGGTGCTCAATAAGTCAACTAAAGAATATAACACATCAACAGTCCTTTTCCCTAAGTTAGACTTCAGGAAAAAGTTTAATTAATCAACTTGACTAATGTTTCATTATACCCCACCATGCTAGGACGCTGCAATATGTGGAAGACCTTCCTTGCTACATTCTCAACATAGAAAGCTAGTGGGCCCATGCCTAAGAATGTTCCTACATGAGATAAACACGAGAGGATATACTAATGATGTTTATTGAGTCTGAATACGATATCTATGTATTAATGAGTGCTGCCAAAGTATGTATATGTCTGAAAGAATATGAGGATCCATACCTCAAGAAATAAGTGTTTATACATTTCAATACCTTGATACAAGTATGAAATCTGTGTGAGTATCCTATACCTGCTTGTGACAAGGATGCATGTAAGTGGGATACACATATAGTGAGAATGGACCTGAATGTGTGAAGTTTGAGTGGGATGTATTCATGGTTTAAGCATGTCTATGTAAATGGTTCTGTATAATGACAACGAGAAGCCTTAGTGTGTGAGGATAGATGACTTGCCGTGTATTAGTTCACTGATGTTAACCCTTGGTCGCAGAGATATTGCAGAGTCTTAAAGATTAAAGAGCCAGGCCATGTAGAACCCGATTGTGGCGTTTCACAGCAAATGTACATGGAACAAACGGGTCCTAATTTTGGGCCTACCATGGCCCACTGCATTACAATCCTCCCTTAGGGGATTTACATTGTTTTTGATGGGGCAAAAAAGAGGAATCAAAGGACCAAGGCAAAGGGTTTGTCTAAGACCCTGATGGAGAAATCAAAGTGCAATTTGCCTAGGGTCTGGAGCACAGCACTAACAATAACGCAGAAGTGCACAAGCTTTACAAGGGCCTGGAGTTGGCATTTTTATTGGATATCAAAGAGATATAAATGAGCGGTGATTCAAAGCTAATCATGGACATAATGGATGGGGGATTTGGCTCCATGGAGAATTAAACTCTCAAGGATTATTTCCAAAGCTGAAAAATTGGCCTTGTCCTTTGGAAGGATCTCTTTCCATCATGTTTTGAGGGCCTTCAATGCTGAAGCAAACTCTTTAGCTAATGGTGGGACAAATCTCCAAAAGGAGATTTGAATAATTTTGGGTAGCAGTGACTCTCCCTTCTGCATCAGTTTTTATATGAGCACAATGCCAACAATGCTAATATTCACACACAAGAGAATATAAGAGAGCGAGTATGCAAGTATTAAAGGAGATTGTCGAAACTATACACATGTTGTACATTCATTTGTAGTACTATATATACAGTACAAAATTGTGGGAGAGTGATCAAATTTAACCATGTCTCCAATAAAATACAATAAAGTGGGTGAGTGATCAATTTAGACTAAGTCACACAAAAGAGATACAGATTAAGTACAAATATAATACATGTTAACACATGCTCACTAGATTAAGCCTCATCAATCTCTTAGTTCTACACAATGATGCGACTCTTATTTATTTCTTCCTCCTCCCTCCTCTTTGTGGCATCTGATTCAGACTCTCTGCTCATTCCTCCTCAGCACCTAATTTGTCACTTCCTTCAGTCAATTCTTCTAGGCATGCCTCCATCAAGACTCTCACTCTATGTTGTCAACCCACAAAAGTGGAGGCTTTAGCTGTTTTCCACCAATTGAGCAGCTTCTGTGACCAGATGGAGGGCCTGCATTTGGAGCTCCACTCCCTGCATGAGTCCATGGCAAGCCTGAAGACCACCTGAATATTTTAGTTGGCAGACAGGCTAGTTTTTACAAGTTCGAAAGAATGGAAGGGATTCAGAAGATGAGGCAATACTGGACTGCCACGTATATCAGTCTTGCAATGCATGTGGGAGCTCCATGGAGCCCACTGAAGACTCGTTGGTGATGAACAGCAGTGATGGTACCAACAAAGAAGAAGACCTGAATAGTGGTAATGACGATGAAGATTGACTTGCAGTTTGACCCAGTGGAAACCGTCTCAGCCCCAACTAAGCATACTTTGCACTTGGCTGGTAATCGGGGAGTAATTTCCCTATAACCGAATTTTCTTGTGGAGTTTGGGAGAATTTTATTTTTGGGTAAACTAGCACCCCTTTGCTGTGGTAGATGGAAAAGCCTTGTCCAGGACACAGTACCTCCCCAGATTCAAAGAAAATGGTTAATTTTGTTAAGCTTCAGTAATGAAGGATAAATCTGATTCTTTGGGCAATATAGATAGGTGACTACAGACTATGTGAAGTCGAATATAACTGCCCCAAAGGTATGGCCCAGCTGCCTAGGGTGTTGTATAGTTTTTGTAAATTAATGAGATTTCAGTTTAGATTAAATAAGTGTAGATAGGGGTTATACAACAGTAAGTGGGAGTCAGTTTCATTCAGTTCAGATCTTCATTCCCCTTGTTTCATCTCTTTGGGCGTTTGGCACGTTGCATCATGTTGACCTGGAAGAGGAAGATGCCAGGTTGTGCAAGCTAAGGGCTGCCTGTTATCAAAGTTCCTAAACACTACATCGCTACTCATTCGTTTCTACCTATTTTCTTTGTTTCCAATGTTTTTCCAATCCTCAGAAGTTGTTTATGATCAATGAGATTCTCGGTAAGACAAGATAAGATAATTTTATTAATGTCCAACAAATGACCACAAATAGAACCAAGAATGTAAGAAATGGATGCAAAGCAACACACCAGAAGTACATGTGTCAAACATTTACTAGAAAATAAATGTATATATATGTATGTATGACATACTCTGTTGCCAAAAGGCCATCAGTAAGACCCCCAACAAAAATGACTTGCTGCTTAAAATCACCAGTTCTGAAAGCAACCTGCACACAGTCAAATTATTGTGTTAACCTTCCCTAGTTGACCATCCATGGATTTTACAGACCATCGATGAATCTTTGGTATGGTGTAAGTTAACATCCATCCACTCCAAAGAAAATATACATTCAATCTCTTCATAAAGTAACAGTCAGTCTCAAAATAACAGATAGTATAGGTGTCGGGATATCAACCAAACATGTATCAAGATGAAAAATAAGACTCGGGGGTCAGGCGGTTCCTCCGTATAGCATTCTTCTTGCAACTTTTTAGCCAAGGAGCAATGCAAGAGCATAAATATACAATAAATATAACTACATGTTGAAGCAACCGACAATAATTCACTTTCATTCATGGTGCATCTTCCTCAAAAGAATAAGTATCCTTGAAATTCATTTATTCTTAAAATCACCCTCTGATCAGAAAAGGTCTATTAGAGTTAGTATTTTTCTAATTGATTTAATTGTCATTCAAAAATTAAAAATCGAGTGTACTAAACAAGTTACGATCCATTATAAGCCGTTCAGTAAGCAGGCAACAGGCATAGATTTTTCGCTTATTTTAATTTGTAATGAGGCGTAGGTTAAATTGATGGAAACAGCGAGTATCAATCATCAATCGGGATCAGAAAACTCCAGATCTTAGCAGATTGGGACGTACCTGGGCGGGCTTTGTACCGTACTTGAAAAGCATGCCGCTAAGGCGGTGGGTGTGTTGAGAGGTAGGAGGCATCCTTCCACTGCTACTGCTCTTTCTCTTGATTGCAGTCCTGTGATTGCTTCGGCTTTGTATCAGAAGGTTTAAGATCCACCCACCACTCTTCTTATCGCGAATGTTGCAACTCTGATTCGGTGTGATCAGTTGCTCTAATATGCCATTCGTCCTGGGAATTGAACTCTGGACCAATGTACAACATTTGGTACTCAACATCCCTATCGCAATATATAAAAAAAAAATTAAAAACTTAATTTGTGTATTTGACAATGTCAATGTCTACATTGTTACACCACCCTCGTATGAGAAATTTGGGCAAAAGAATCCGGAAACTAAATTAAATTAAATTACTTTATGGAGTAGAAATGGTATAAAATGCAACTAATGTTTTGGCCACCAAAGTCTCAAGCCTCCACTCAAACTAAATTGCACTATTACTTTGGCCAATTACAAAAGTAACGAAGTTATTCTATACTACTATTAAACAATAAAATCAAAACTAAACCACCACCGTAGTCCAAGTGGAAGCCTTATGGTAGCTGGATCATTGTAGAATCAATTGGATTGAGTGATTAATGTGGACTTTATATTGTAAAAGATAATTAATTATATCTTGGAAAGTAAATTATGGACATTTAATATAAAGTTGACTAAAAGATAATTAATTATATCTTGGAAAGTAAATTATGGACATTTAATATAAAGTTGACTAGTGATGTAATAGTCAACTAAAGCCTAAATCTATAATAATTTTATAAATAAAATCTCTTAAAGATGGACCTTATTGATAATATATGACCAAGTTTATGATTCACTCTATAAAATTGCATAGATAAAACAAGGGCAGCGTGGCTGCGTGTACTGCCTCCCCACGCTGCCACGCTAAAATCAGACTCCAGTCTTTTCTTTTATTATTTTATGTTTATGTTTTAGCGTGCATTGAGAATCAGACCAAATGGCGGACAGATATGGCAGAGTCCGTCCATCTGTTCCTAGTCAGGCCCGGCCCATATGTGGAAGGGATGGAGATGGGGATGGGAAGTTACGATAGTTGTACATTTAGCAACAGAACGGGGAGCACATTGCACGGCCGTCAGTCATGGCTAAAATGCATTCCAACATCAAACAAGGGCAGCGTGGCTGCGTGTACCGCGATTTGAATTCCAGAACCCACATATTTAATGCCAAGACCAATCTGTGCAGTGAGGGTACTGCCAGTCTGACAAAGAATTAAATATAAATAATATAAAATAGAAATTTAACTTACCCAGTTTGTAGTTTGTAATGTTATTGAGTTAATTTTTATCTCGAAATACGTGAAGGCTGCAATAACACTATAAAGTTATCAGCCAATGAAAGGTAAGAAAATTCAATTTTTTTACATATTAAAAAATAAGAATTTTAGTTTCTTATGTTATACATTAAGATTTTTACAAAAATTTTAAAGTCAGACCAAATTAATAGAAAAGTCAACCCCAACTCATCACTATGTATACTGCCTGGGAGGCAGTACAATAAAAGAGACACGATTTCAACATAGTACAATACATGCATTTTTTAAAGAAATTTGAAGATAATGCTTTGTCATCATTGTGTGGTCAATTCTCCAAGTGGGATAGCAAAAGCATAATAGATTTACTAATCACTAAGCTTGTGTAATGTAATTGTTTGGTATGAAAATATGATAATTTTTATTTGGAGAGTGTGTTTAGAGATTTGTGAGTTTATGTGAGAGTAATAAGATAATATATTCCAATCCTAGAGTTTTACTTTGATATAATGTTTCTAGAGGTAAATAAATGTGTATTGGTGTGTTTATTGTTTTGTTTCATTCCATAATGTTTAGATTCCATTGTCAATTAGGTGTAGCTCAAGTGGTTGTGAGGAAGAGTTGTTACCCTTCCCCACACAAGTTCAAATCCCAATTTGTGACATGCTTGCTCTTAGTGAGTCATTATATATGATATATTCATGACTTGTTGACCTAGCCATATGCCTTGAAAAATCTATAATTTATCATGGGTATCATCCTCAGAATGAGGGGAAGTGCCTAGGAGGGTTCCCCTAGGATATATTACTTAAAAATAAAAATAAAAATAACTAAAAATGTTTATATTCGATTATTGAAGTTTTATTAACATTAAGAATGGCAAAGTTTATGTCTTTATGGGCATAAAAGTGGATTGCAGCAGTAACAATTTGAAAAACATTAAATTTCCACAAATTAAATCTCTTATGATGTAGTACTTAGAGGCATAGCTTCAATTGTTTACAATCACATTGGTACCATACCACCTTGTTCCTTAAACATGTATGGTAAAGACTCATTATGCATACAAAGAGAGTGTTGAGGCATTACTACTAAGAATAGATAGGAGCATAGAAGAAAAGTTGGAAGGGTCTTCACATGAAGAAGAGGCTTAGAATACTCAAAAGCAAGAATCACTAGATTGGAGCATAAGATTGTAACATTCACTAAGATGGTGATACAACTCATGGAGACTAAGTACAATAAGGAAGAAGAATACTCAATAGAAGAAGAGTGGTCCAAAATGGATCTACGGTTACCATATTACTTCATTAATGCTTCAAGGAAGGGAATATTGCATTTGGCATTGGTTTGATTTAGAACCTAAAAACCACATGTACAAACCAAGACAGTAAATAAGTCGAATCTAAAAACAATCCATATAAGATTCAAATGAAGTGAAGAAGCAGTTGTAAGATTTGTTGGAACAAGGAGTCATATGACCAAGTACCTCACCATGTAGGTCCTCGGTCATTTTGGTACCAAAGAATGATGGGACTTGGAGAATGTGCATTGACTACAAAGTTATGAACAAGATCACTCTCAAGAATCAGTGCCCTTTGCCCCAAATCAATGACTTGTTAGATCAATTGCAGTGTGCAAGTTGAATTTAGGATATCATCAAGTCTGGATCAAGGAATAAGACACTTTGGAAGACAACCTTCAAGATGAAGCAAGGTTTATATGAGAGGTTAGTAATTCATTTTAGATTAAACAATGGACTACCTAATTTTTATGAGTTTAATGAATGATGTGTTGCGTCCATTCCTAGATTCTTTTGTCATAATTTACTTAGGTGTCATTTTGTTCTTTTTTCTCCTACATTACCTAACTTACATAATGAATTTGAGATAGAAATTTATGCTAGTGGATATGTTATGGGAGGGGTGTCAATACAGGGGGGGGACTAATCTACTATCATTCAGAGCTATTCCAAGGAATGTTACTAAAGTATGCCACACATTACATGGAATTCTATGCATTAGTTCAAGCATCGAAGAAGTGGAATCATCATATATTGGGTAAGGAAACCAACATCCACATTAGTCAACAAACTCTATAATACTTGCAGACTTAAAGTAAGGTCCATCAAGTAAGACACTATATAATTGGACGGGATTTTTGCAAAAATTTCATCTTGTGATTAAATATAAGAAGGGCACAAGCAACAAGTTGGTTTGCTATCCAAACCATGAACATCAAAATCATAACCTTGGCAACCATTATGCACATGGATTCAATCACTCGTGACGCATAAAAAGAAGAGTTTATGGAAAATGAGGATTTCTAGGAGGTGTATCAATAGTTGCAAGGACAATAAGAACAAGCAGATATTGTTTATTGTCTCCAAGATGTACTATTTCACAAAGTGGGAAAGCTTTGTGTACCAAAGGAATAAAGTGTACAGGTGATATGAGAGGCTCACACCTCGAAAGGTTGTTGAGCATTTTAGTGTCAAGAAAATTGTTACTAACTTACAAAGGTATGTTTATTAGTCCAAGATGCAGGAGAAAGTAGCTAGATTTAACAAAGGCTATATACTATGGTGTAACAACAAGCCTAATGATAGGAAGCAAGGACTATATAATCCACTTCCAATCCAAATAATTCCATGGGAAAGCATATCCATGGACTTTGTTAGAGGCTTGTCGAGGACAAGAGGCCATTGTTACCTGTAGGTGGTAGTAAATAGGTTCATTAAGATATTTTTTATGATGGCTTGTAAAAAGAGTATTAAATGACAAGAAGCAACAATTGTGTCCTTCGAAAGGGTTTGGATGTGTTATCCACCAAGTTGCACTAGGATGGACTTCCAGTGAGCCGCCAAAGATTGAACATTTCCTTGTTCAAATTTTAGAGTTGAGAAGTTCAGCCGGTCAATAAGACCAACATTTTTCATATTTTCCATACCCTCTGGGGAATTGTAATAAGAGATGTTGCAGGATGAACTTTGTAAAAGGTCTTAGCCACCTTAGACTTAGGCATGAGTTGTTACTCTGGAGTGTTTTTTTTACTTGTTAATTATATTTTGTTGTCTAAAAGCAATTTATAATTTCACTTAATTTCTTCAAAGCTGGAGTATATACTCATGGTTAAGCCTTAGCATGGATCTAGGCCTAGTTTCTAATGTATATTACTATGCTAAACATCCTCCTAAAGTTTTATGGAAATGTGCTAAGTCCCCGAAGGATTTTTTAATTTTTTCAGTTAATTAATTTTTTTTTCCGTAAAACGTGAATTTTTAATTGAAAAATAAAGTTGTATTAAAAAAGTGGTACTAGGAGTCTTCCTATGCCTTGGGGGTGCTCATTTTTGGACCTAGAGCACCCACATTACCTAAGTACCCACTTTGCTGAGTGAAATTAGTGATTTTAATCACTAAAACATTAAATTTTCTCACAAAACCTGAAAAAGACATAAAAAATCAGGAAAGATCAGCAAATGTTATTTCCTAAAAAACATGTCATAAACATGTTTTGACATGTTGGAGGTCAAATAAAACCTAAAAATCTATGTGTCAACTAAGTGAGACTTTCTATTGGTTGCAGAGTGAGTGAGATCGCATCTTTCATGATTTAGAGCATGTGGGCAAAGAAGAGGTGTGCCCCTCTTGCATTCTTAGAGAGGGCATCCTACCTCTTGAGAGGTGGCGCCCCTCTACTCTCTTCCTCCTTCCCACTTGTCATCCTTTGAGGTAGTAGGAGAGGTGGCATGCCTTAGCTTTACACTTGGCTCATTTCACCTTACACATGGTGTGCCCTCCCTCTCCAAGTGGTGCGCCCTCCCTCTTCGCATCTTCACTCTTGGCTATTTAAACGAGGCTTTCTCCCATTTGCAGGTTAGTTGGAGCTTGGGTTGTATTGCTTGTTGATGTAAATTGTACTCTCTTTCTCATTTGGAATAAAAGGCTTTGGAGGCTACTACATGGTGTAAAGCAAATGTGTGTGGATCATCTATGTTCATTTTGTATATGAGGTATATGTTTTCTTATTAATTATTTGCAATTTGTTTGTTAAATATTGGCCTTGAAAGGGGAGCTATCTCCCAATAGGATAGAAATAGAAAGTTTGTTTGCTTCTTATTTCTATTGATTCATGTATGCTAGATAGTTTGAATTGCATGCTTATTTAGCTTAATTTTCATGATTTCATGCTTCTAATTTATATGACACCAATGTTTTTAACCCCTTTGCAAGAAGTCTAAAGTTGTACAAGGTGTCTCACTTGAAGGAGAGGTTGAGCTAGCTTCCATCTTCCTCATTCTTCAATATTGTAGTGAGTAATATAGTCCCTTTGTTTTCTATCAAAGCAAGGGACTCCATTTCCCAAGGCTTTTCAAGGAATCAAGCAAATTATACTATCTCTTTCTCTTTAAATTCTCTATCTTCTTGGTTACTTAAATCTATAATCTAAGATCTACCATATTTTAATTCAAATACATAAGTAGATCATATTTGTAGAAGCTTTGTTTAGATCTTAGCTTAGTTTCAATTCATTTATCTTTCAAGCAAGATCTAGCAAATAGGAAAATCTCTTTTGCAAGTTAAATTGTAGTCAAATTTAAAGGCTTTAAAGAGATTTCTGATTTCATGCTTTAGCTTTCATATCTAGCAAGAAAAAGTGCTTTAGTTTTGTGTTTTATATCAGCCATAAAAGACCCTAAGAATACAAGCTTTCTGACTTGATTTCCTTGGTTCCTTTTGCTCATTTATCATAGTTTATACTTAGAAATTTTTTGGGTTTATCTTCTAATAACCAAAGACACTCTTAAAGTGTTTTTGGCCATCTTTGCTCTCTTGTTGTTTGTTGTTTTGTGCAGGTTATTGAATAAACAAGGAAAGATTTTGGCCAATTTTGGCTAATTTGGAGCATTTGGGACTTCCAAGAGCACCTAGTTTCTTCCTAGTTGTAAATTTTCATTGTAATAAACTCGATCCATCTTTAAAATGGTCCATATCTCTATTTTAAAGAGATCAAAAGCCACTTCAAGAGACAATTGTAACCGATTTAATAAAATAAGTGAGCCAAGGGAGGCCTCACTTTGTGTTCCCCCTAGGAGCAAGTTTCTCAATTTTTTATTCTTTCTTGCTTTTAAGTTTACAACAACAAACACATAGATTAGATTTCAAGTTGGAAAATAATACTTTAATTGCTATCTTAGTTTTCCCCTTTTTGCAAAGTAGAACACTAATTGCTAGATTAGACTTTATTTCATGCAATTTCAAAGTTGGCAATAAATAGTCTCCTCAACTCCTCGAAAGAGGTTGGTCAATGAAGACTAGTAATTAAAAAACATTTACTTTCAACAATTTTATTTCTTGTTTAAAATAAACAACTCCCCTCAGCTCCCAATGTTGTTCCTGACCCTTCCAGTTGCGAGCTTTTCTCGATCTTTTGGGAGTAAGTTTCATACACGCTGGGCTAGTTAGTGGTGATAGATTAATAGGAAAATCTCAAAAAAGACTTGTTGCTCGGCTTTAAGAACCGCCTAGGGGGAGTGTGCGAAGTTTCATTGAATACCTCGGGCTTGTTCCCCTCAGTGTTGGACATCCAACACCTCTAGTGGGCATGTTGGTGGAACCATTGGGTTTCAACAAGTTCTCAACAAATCTTTGTGCTAAAGGGATAGCCTATTGAGAGGCCAAATATAGCTTAGTTCAAACACTTTATTTTCCTGCAATAAAATTAATCTCATTAACCTATTATCAATAAATCTAATAAAATGCACGATCTACGTTGCCCACGATACTTTTAAGGCACTGGTCTCAATTCTACATTTACAAAGCCATTTTCTTCAAGCATTTTACTTTCAGTCATTTACTTTGAAGCATCATTTAATTTACTTGCATCTATTGTTATCTCAAGTATCCTTTTATGCAAGTATCTTTGTGTATATTGTGGTGGTGAATTTATCTATGTATGCTTTAGAATAGATTTGCTTTATATATTGGTTAATACAATAAACTCCTAGAATACTAGCTGCTTAGATTTCAATTTAAGCCTTAGATTATTTTATTAGGGACTACCCCCCTTGGCTTTGCTAGGAGTTGGCCTAGACGAAGGAGTTGAGGATTAGGTGACAACATCTTAACTCTAACTCGCCCCCGAGGACACACCAAATGGATTGAAGATTTCTTCCACGTCTCTCAGGTGTGTATAAGGCGACAACATTTTGGTGACGTTGTCGGGGATAAATATTTTTATTCCCGGAATACGACTTTGTTTTCCTTTTTGTTTGTTTTACTTAGTTTTTTATGCTTGTAGTTTATCATAATTAGACTCGATCATCTGGCGACTCCACTAAATTCCAATTTCACTAAGTATTCTACAAGAAGGAATTCAGAAGGCCTAGCTGACTTCATTCTTGAACCTAAACAAGTTTATAGAAGGAGGTTAGCCCAAACCTCTTCTCATAGAATCCTTAGTCATTTAGGATTCAAGTCCATTTCTGATATTCACTTGATTTTTGTTAATAATAGTGTTAATTTAGAAATGGCAATTTATGATCCTTGTGATTTTTCAGTAATTAATAATTATCCTCGTGTAATTTTGGAATAGGCAATAGAAAAATTACATGGTTTTCAAGGCAATAATTCTATTTCTGCTAAAATGCATGTCAAATCCTTTATGAGATGTATTAATAAATGGTGTGTTGCACATGACCATGAAGATGTAAAAATGAAGCTTTTTGTTCTATCCTTAGAAGATGATGCTTCATATTGGTATGAAGACATGCCAAACAACACATTCAAGACTTTGAAAGATCTCCTAGATGCCTTCACTGAGAAATGGGGGGAGAAAAGAGATCATCGTCACTTTTTGGCAGCCCTAAACACAATAAGGAAGAATGACAATGAAACTATGGATGAATTTAATAAAAAATTCAATGAATTAATTTCAAGCTTGCATACGAACATCAAGCCTCCAGATAATGCCATCTTGATCTACTACATTGAGGCATTTGGTGGGGAAATGAGGTATCAACTAAGAGATACTGAACCCACCAACCTCAAAATAGCTCAAGAAACAACTAACAAAATTGATAAGAATATGCAAGCGTCAGGAAAGTCAAATATTCTAGGGTTCACAAGGGGTAGTCCTTCCAGACAGTCAAAGACTAAAGAAAAAGCAGTAGTTCCTGATAATAAAGACCTGTCTTATGACCCTTTAAAGGTCATAATAGAGATTGTTAAAATAATGGAGGCAAATCATGCTAATCAACTTAGTGCTTTGCAAAATAGATTGATAGTTATGGAGAGGTCCCAATCCCAAGATAACAGATTCCAACCTAGGCCTAACAATGAAACATGGCAAAAGAAAGGTCCTCCTCAAGAACAAAGGCCACCTAATCAGTTGGAATCCAATAATGTGGTAAATGAAGAAATACCACCCTTTTGTAGAGCATGTGAAGACTTTCATGAAGAGTCTACCTGCCCAGTTATTTGTGAAATAAATGAACCGGGCCTTCCTCCAACAAACAATTTTGTGGGACAATCAAGAAACTATAATCACATAAACAACTTTGGTGAAGCTTACCCCTTATCAATGGATTATTGGGTTCAAATGCAAGAAAGAAGTGAGCAAGCCAATAAGGTGGTTGAAGAGTATGATAATGTTACAAAGCTATATGGACAAAAGCCCACAAATGAGCAGATTTTGGAAATGGCCAAACATAAAGGAATAGTCTACTAAAGAAAAGGGAATGATGGTGCAAACAAGTCTCAAGCGAACTTTCCCAAGGTAACTAATCATCCTCCAGTTACTGATCTAAATGTTGATTTAGGTAATTGGATTTCAAATGTAAAGGTTTTGGTTCCAGTGTCAGATCTTTTGAAAATTCCTTCATAAAAGGAAAAACTCCTCAAAGCAATAAATGTTCCAAATGATAAAATGGTTGTAAAAAATCAAGAAAAGGAAAAGGAACATCATGAAGATCCTCCAATGGTTTTGACTAGCAGAGATAGAACCAAAGAAGAGAATCCTCCCTTCTTTGCATCTTTAGAAATAAATGATCAATGGTTGCATAATTGTATGTATGATTCTGGAGCTTCATTCAACATTATTACTAAGGAAATTATGCAAAGATTGAGCCTTAAAGTTTCAAGGCCTTATCACAATTTGTGTGCTATGGATTCCAGCGAAATTGAAACCCATGGGATTATCATGGATTTGCCAGTCAAGCTAGCTTTCCGCCCAGATTTTTCTTTCAAAATGGATGTGTTTGTAATCGATGTGCTAGATGCTTAGGGTATGCTTCTCTCTAGAAAATGGGGAGCTCAAATGGTAGGTTGCCTAAATATGGATTTGACTTTTGCAACTATCCCATACCCTCCTCCATCAACTCAGAATTTCAAGCTCTTTAGAGAAACAGAAAGAAAGTATCACATTGAGGATCCTAAAGAGCCATTCAATGAGTTCTTATGCCAAATGTTTGATATGGATAATTTCTCAATATGTTCAAACTTCCTAGCACCAACTGAAGAAAAATTTAAGGATGAAAAGAAAAGTAATAAAGCTTGGAAGATGAACTTTGATCGTGCACATTCAAGATCAGGAAAAGGGGCTAGCATTGTTCTAGTTTCACCAACAGGAAAGTCTTACAATTTTGCATTTAGATTAGATTTTGATGCAACAAATAATGTGGCTAAGTATGAGGCACTTCTACTTGGTCTGGAAATTGCAAAAGACATGGGGATCAAAATATCAAATATTAAAGGTGATTCAGATTTGGTCATCCTCCAGGTAAAAAAATAAGTATGCATGCAAAAGCGATAGATTGAAAAAATAGATAAATGCAATTTGGGATACAATAGAATTGTTTGATGCTATAGATCTCATTTCTATCCCTAGGGATCAAAACAGTCTAGCTGATAGTTTGGCAGTAGCAACTTCAACCCTCCAGCCTTTAGAAGATTTAATGAAAGTTGGAAATAATTTTTAGACCTTCAGCTCCAGATAATGTTGATCACTGGCAAGTTTTTGGAGATGATCAACAAATCTTAAGGTTCATCCATAATGTTCAGGAATTCTTCGATTTCAATGTCAGTTACAAAGAAGAAAGAAAAGATTATGTTGAAGAAGATGACCCAAAAAAAAATCCAGTCCCTAGAGATATAACTTCTTTAGAAAAGATCTTTGATAGACATACATGCATAAAAGGAAAAAAGAAGCAATAAAGCCTGATAGTTACATAGAAGTGAACATTGGGACAGAGGAAGTCCCAAGGCACATAAAAGTCGGAAAGGATACTTTTGAAAAGGAAAGAAAATAATTAATAAGTCTTGTCCATGAGTATAGGGATGTATTTTCTTTCACATATGATGAACTCAAAGCTTATAAAGATAATGTGTTTCAACATACTATCCCACTCAAAGAGGACACAAAACCTTTCCCGCAAAAACTTAGACGAATAAATCCTAAGTTGGCACCTTTGGTTCAGGTGGAACTAAAAAAGATGTTGGATGTTGGCATCATTGCTCCAACAAGGCATTCTTCATGGTGTTCTAACTTAGTGGTAGTTAGAAAGACAAATGAGGGAATAAGGATATGCATTGATTTTAGAAATCTGAATCTAGCATGCATTAAGGATAACTACCCCCTACCCAACATGGAAACTCTATTGCAAAGAGTCACTAGTTCCAAAATAATGTCCATGTTGGATGGTTTCTCTGATACAACCAAGTGTTGGTGAGAAAGAAAGATCAAAATAAAACAACCTTCACCACACCATGGGGCACCTTTGAGTACTTGAGAATTACCTTTGTCTTATTAAACGCAATTGCTACCTTTCAGAGAGCCATGGATTTTGCCTTCCATGAATTAATGGGAAAAATCATTGAGATTTATAAGGATGAATTGATTGTTTTCTCAAAGGAAAGATCAGATCATGTGGGTCATCTCAGACAAGTGTTTGAAAGATGTCAGAAATATGGCATCTCCTTGAATCCAGCAAAGCTAATTTTGGGTGTTGATGAAGGCAAGTTGTTGGGTCATATCATAACAAAATATGGGGTGAAAATGGACCCAGAAAGGGTGCAAACCATACAATGAGTCCCTTTGCCCCAAACCAAGAAAGCCCTCCAGTCTTTCCTTGGTCAAATCAACTTTGTTAGGAGGTTCATCCCAAACTTAGTTGAGACCATGAAACCTATCCTCAAACCCTTAAAGAGAGATGTCAAGTTTGAATGGACAAAAGAAGGAAGATGAGCTTTTAAAAACATTAAGGATGCAATTGGTAAATCTCCCATGCTAATTAGTCTAAATTATTCTAAAGACTTTCAAATATTTTCCTTTGCTTCTGAAGATACCATAGAAGGGGTGTTGCTCCAAAAGAATGACGAGGGTCAAGAGAAACCCATTGCTTTCATGAGCAAGGCATTGCAAAACACATAGCTTAATTACACAACCATGGAAAAGAAAGCATATGCCTTGGTCAAGTCCCTTAAGAATTTTCGAGTTTACATAGGATATTCAACAATTGTGGGGTATGTACCTCACCCAATAGTAAAAGATATCCTTGGACAACAAGATTGTTTGGGGGTCAGGGGAAAATGGGTTTCCAAGATCCAAGAGTATGATTTAGAGATAAAACCCACTAAGTTAATCAAAGGTCAAGGATTAACTCAAATTCTAACTGAAGGAAATGAACAAGCTTTTGACCTAGTCTGTCAAAACTGTCAATCTAGGCCAGCTTTATCCTCGGAACTTTAGAAGTTAGAACAACACGAATGGTATGTTGATATCATTTTCTTTCTTTCTAATCTCACATGCCCAAGTCTTTTAATTGGTCACAAAAGAAGAGCATTGAGATTGAAAGCAGGTAAGTATTGCATCATACATGATGGATTGGGGTGGAGGAACCTCGATGGGGGGATACTTAGATGTGTTGATGAGATTGAGTACAAAATGTTGGATTACTGAGAGGGGGGTGAATCAGTAATAGAGAAATTTAATCCCTTTTCACCAAAAATGCAAGTGTTATATCAATGTAGCATTATCATCCAATAGTTACAGAGTAAATAAACAATGAACAAATGAGAAATAACACACATACATAGTACACCGGTGTTTTTACGTGGAAACCCAAAGCAGGAGAAAACCACAAAATGCTTTTTCTTATATGTTTTGAAGAATTACAATCATTGGAAGCACCAACTTCCTTTATTTTCCAGCTGCAATTGGAAGGAGGATCCAACCCCCTAGTTTTTCAGGCTACTACCCGAGGGAATCTCCAACTCCCCGATTCTCTTGCTACAACCAGAAGGAGGCTACAACCCCCTATGTTCTCCGGCTACAAATGGAAGGTGGCTACAACCACCTGTCCTTGCCCCGTCCAACCGCCCTGGAATATAAATGTCAAATGTAGACAACCTTTCACTATCACTGAATCAACCATTACCACTATCAACCTATCACTGTCAACCTATAATAATAACCTGTAACAACCTGTACCAATAACCTGTAACAACCTGTACCAATCAACCTGCACCAAACAACTTGTACCAATAACCTGAACCAACATGTACCATGCATCAACCATGAATCAACTGCACATCAACTATGACTCTTCAAGATGTACCGACATCATCAACTATACACCTCATGTATGTGCCAACTCATCAACTACTTGTCTCAACCATGTACCCAACATGTACCTCAACCATATACCAAAGACATACACCAATATAACCATAAAAAATTCATCACTCTATCCATAAACCAAATACCATAAACCCTTACATCAAACCATGTGCCATAACCTCACTGTTATGTAGCCTCAAGCTAAACCAACAACTTCAGCAACACATCACAACCGAAAGACCAATACCCATATGCCAAATACCAACAACAAAATGCCAACTGTATCCCTCAACAAATTTGATATATGCAACAATATTAAACATCCAATACCATCTCAAGAGATAAACCCTAGCTCACAAAACATACCTCAAACAAGATGTGCCATATCTCTCATAAATAGACCCCAACCATGTTGTTGTTGCGATTTTTCTGCCGCACTATTTTTTTGCCGCGATTTTTCTGTCGCACTTTTTCTACCGCACTTTTTCTGCTGCATTTTTTCTCTATCAATAATACCTGCCCAAATAACCTTTCACAAAAATAGATATTCAATGATATTCAAGTGTGATTAAAATGAGAGAGCCTTGCCTCTTATTTCTACTTTCATGTAGCATCCCACTTTCCTTATTTTAGGAAGTTCTCCATTAACTTTATTATTTAAACAATTTCTTTTGCAAACACTTGGGGGCTTCTAGACGACTCATGAGGGTCCTCCAACTTCACATGGCCATAACTCTCTAACCGTGAGGAGTTATGTGATGTTCCACATACCACTGGAAATGGCATGACAAACACTATCCATCTAGGATAGTTTCACTAACAAATTCACTAACGTTCATCTCGTTATTCCACAATTAAGCATGGGTTCTCTAACCATACTTCTAGGATAATTCAATCCGCAAAGTGTCTTCCCGTGAGGGATTTCACCATAAGGCGACCACTTTGGAGTTCATCCATTTTTACTTCTTATCAACCATGACAAGACAATAATGAGTCATCTTTACATCAAACAAAATTGGGTCCATTACCCAAACCTTTGTGCTACCATAATTTTCTACCGGACTTTCTTCAAGGGTTGACATTAATGACAACCAACCTTAATCAACAATCTCCATTGATGGAAACACTATGATGCAATACTGAAATCATGTCACTCATTGTTATTGGGTAAATCGGTAGATACAGACATGAACTAATCCCCCTAGATCCACCTGGATCTAGAACAAAACGAGACAGAACAAGACGCTTTCCCTAAGTTGTAATCATTGAGTTTACTACCAAAGGAGGAATAGATAACATACCTTATGAATCGCTTCCTTATATCTTTGTTGTTCCTGCTTCACTCCAGTGCTCTTGTGGAATCAAGTCTGCGATAACACAAACCAACCAACATGAAAGCAACAATAGTAGAATTCAATGACAACCTAAACATGTGATCAAGGAATCATGTAATAAAATACTAATCATTTTATGGGAAAGAGATGTGCCACTGTATTATATTAATGAAAAGTAGAAGATACAACCGAATTGCCTTGATGTTGCAAGTTCCCTTTTAGTGGTCCTTCGTTCCGACACACACATACACTTTCTCCAAAATTCACATGAAGATAATCCACAAAAGCTTGATAGACAAATAGAGGCCTCAAGCATCACTAAGAACATGATTCTTCACACAGTCTTCAGCCTATTCTTTCATCAATTCTCTGTTTAATCTTACTTAACCTTTTCCATGAAAAGCCCATGATTATATAGGAGAAGGTGAAGTGGTTAAAGGGATGAGGATGATCCCACCAAATTAGAGAAACCAGTAGGATTGCAACCATACAGACGCCACCTCACATTCTAGAAGATTCCCCTTCTAGAAACTTCGTGAAACCTCTTTCCTATTTTAGCTTTGGAACGTCGCCGCACCCTGCCTATATAGCAGCCTGCGGAAATCCCGTGGGCCAACTATAGAGAAGCCTGCGAAAATCATAGATTTCCGCACTGTGTAATATATGCAGCCTGTGGGCCCTTTCTAAAAGGCAGCCTTGTAAAGGAGGAAAGAAGTTGCTTTTCTCAGGCAAAAAGTCATGTTGGGATCCTGAACACATGTTTGTGAAATCATCATTGGGGTGACCAAAATAATGTGTAACACTCATGCTCTCCTTGGAACCATGCCTTTGTCCTCTGCATCTCTATGACCTTTGCTCCCCCTAGAATCATGCCTCTGTCCTTTGCATCTGATAAATTTCTCCCCCTTTGTCATCAATGGCAAAGGTATATTTCCATCCGGGGTTGCTCCCCCTAACTGAAGTGTCCTCTTTATGGTGCTTCCTCATGTACATCTAAGACATATAAGATAAGAATTCAAAAGCATTCATTTTAGATTTGAAGTAACTTCGAGTCTCTGGCGAAGATACTCAAAGGATTCTCGTGGAAGTGGCTTTGTAAAGATGTATGCCACTTGTTCTTTTGTGCCCACATACTCAACTCTGATGTTCTTTTCTGCAACATGTTCCCATAGAAAGTGATACTTGATTGGAATGTGCTTCGTCATGGAGTGCATCACTGGGTTCTTTGAGGTATTGATGGGGTTTATATTATCACAATAGATTGGAATGGGCTCATCATACTCAACCTGTATATCTGTCAGAGTCTGTTTCATCCAAAGAACCTATGTACAATATGTTGCTGCTGCAATATACTCTGCCTCGGTTGTAGATAAAGATACTAATGATTTTTTCTTGCTTAGCCATGATACTAAACACTCACCCAAGTAGAACGCTGCTCCATTGGTGCTTCGTTGGTCATCAATACAACCTGCCCAATCTACATCTGTGTAGGCAATAAGTAATAGATCCTTTCTTTTTGGATACCATAATACAAACTCTTTTGCTCCTTTGAGATATCTGAAAATCCTCTTCACTGCTAATACATGTGATTCATTTGGTGCTGCTTGAAATCATGCCATGTGTCCATCTGCCTACATTACATCTGGTCTGGATGTTGTCACATATAGTAGGCTACCAATCATTGACCTGTATTGCCTCTTATCTGTAGACTTTGAATCATCATCTTTGCTCAACTTGCAATTGGTTTGCATGGGAGTGATAACTGGGTTGCAATCTTCCATTCCGAACCTCTTTAACATTTCTCTGATATACTTGGTTTGAGAAATAAAAATTCCTTGGTTGCTTTGACGTATCTGAAGTTCCAGAAAGAAGGATAGTTCTCCAAGTAATGACATTTCAAATTCATTCTGCATATCCTTTGCAAATTTCTAGTTTAATCTGTCATCATCACTACCCAAAATAATATCATCAACATAAACTTCAATTAATAAAATACTATCTTGACTTACCTTGATGTAGAGGTTGTTGTCTGCACTTCCTTTGTTGAACCCTACCTGCTGCAGATATTTATCCAGTCTAGAGTACCATGCCCTAGGAGCATGTTTTAGACCATACAAGGCCTTCTTTAATTTACACACATAATTTGCATTCTTTGACAACTGAAATCTTTTTGGTTGTTCAATGTAGACTTCTTCTTCAAGTTCCCCATTCAAAAAAGATGATTTTACATCCATCTGATACACTTTAATATTTTTGGAGCATGCATAAGCTAAAAGTAATCAGATTGCTTCCATTCTGGTAACTGGGGCAAATGTCTCTTCAAATTCATTTCCTTCAACTTGTGCATATCCTTTACATACCAATCTAGCTTTGTTCCTTGTAATCTGACCATTTTCATTCAATTTATTCCTATATACCCACTTTGTGTCGATCACATTATTATCCTTTGGTCTTGGAACCAATTCCCAAGTGCCAATTTTCTCTATTTGATCCAATTCTTGATCCATAACCTCATTCCAAAATTCATCCTTGTTGGCCTCTTCAAAACAAGTTGTTTCAATCGTAGATGAGAGTGCTAGGTGTGTTTGTTTTGGTGAATGCATTCTTCTTCTAGTCTCAACTCCTGCATATTTGTTTACGATAATATGATCTGAATGATGATTCTTCTGTACTCGTCTGCTGGGTGTCTTTGGAGGTACTTGCTAAACTTGTTCTTCTGCTTTTGTCGGATCCTCTTCATCTTCCCCTTCTTTTTCATCTTTCATTTCTTCTTCGTAAAGTTGTTCCATTGATTCATTTTCTTCTTCCTTTAATTCTTGTCTACTTGTTTCATCAATTGTTACGTTGATGCTTTCCACAACTTTGTTCAATCTCAGGTTGTAACACTTGTATGCTTTCCTTGTACTTGAGTAACCAACAAGTACTCCTTTGTCCACATGAGAGTCAAACTTTCCCATTCTACCATCTTCTCCTTTGAGGTAGCATTTGCTTCCAAAAAATCTGAAGTGCTTCACATTTGTTGGTCTTCCTTTCCATAGCTCGTAGGGAGTTTTGTTAGTGTTGTTTCTGAGCATTACTCTGTTTTGAATGTGAACTGTTGTATGCACTACTCGTGTCCAAAAAATATCTATCAATTTGGAATCCATTAGCATTGTTCGAGCCATTTCCTGTACTGTCATGTTCTTTCTTTCAACAACTCCATTCTGTTGAGGTGTCCTAGCAACGAAGAATTGTCTTTTTATTCCATGACTATTTCAGTAGTCCATAAATTCCTTTTCCTTTGAAGTGAAATCTCCTCCATTATCATATCTCAAGCATTTGATTTTTGAATCTATTTCATTTTCAACCATTTCTTTGTAGATCTTGAAGTTTTCAAAAGATTCTGACTTATTCTTGAGAAAACAAACTACAGTCATTCTTGTATGATAATCAACTAATAACATAAAATATTTCTCACCTTTTAAACCCTTTGTTGTAGTTGGTCCAACTAGATTAGTATGCACAATTTCCAGTGGTCTTGTCGTTGAATATTCCTTTGATTTGAACTCGGTTCTTTGTTTGCTTTCCTTGTTGACAATGCTTGCATAAAGTGTTGGTTGGTTTCGTGATCTAGGGCATTTATCTGACTGCTTCTCTTTTGCTGACTTTGAAAAGGTTATCAAAATGTATGTGACCCATTCTTCTATGCCATAGCCAACTTTCATCTTCCTTTCCTAGACAACACTTTTGGTTCTTGAAGTTCTCGCGGCTGTAGCAATCAATTTTCCCGAACCTTCTTTTCTTATCTCGCACTTTTGTGAATCGAAAGTAACTTTATAACCTTGGTCACACATCTGACTCACACTTAGAAGATTATGTTTCATATCTTCTACTAGTAGAAACTTTTATGCCTTGGTATTCTTGTTCCCAATTCCGACTGTGCCTTTTCCAATGATTTTAGCTTAATCGTCATTTCCGAAGGAGACTGATCCATCTCTTTCCTTTCTTAATGTAAGAAACTCGTCTCTATCACCTGCCATGTGTTTTGAACAACCACTATCAACATACCAACCACGTTTCTTCTGCTTAGCTTGTAGAGCGAGTGTGCATTCTTCATTGCTATATTGATTCTGCTTTCTTATCCATGTCATTTTCTGAGGTTCTTGTTTGTGATTGTTTTTATTATGTTCTGGTTCTCTAGGACAGACTGCCATTCTGCAATCTTTGGCCATGTGTCCAAAGTTGTTACATTTGTAACATTCCACTTTAGTGCTCAAAGATTCAAACATGTTGTAACTTCTTCTCTGTGTTTCACTAGGCCTTCTTGGATAACCCTTTTGTGTATGACTTTCAAAGTTTTTTATGTTCCAGTTGTTAGCTCTGCAATTCACAGATTTATGTCCAAAATTATTACATGCATAACATAAACCAAAAAAGATAGTTTGATACGTGGGAGTTGAAGATCTTCTGAAAGGAGGTATTCTTATGAATTCTTCTTCTTCCTGAGGCCTATCTGTCGGTTGTTGATTATGAAATCTGAATCTTCTTGGTGGAGGAGTGTCCTTGTAATCTTCCTTGTAGATCTTCATATCCCCTTTAATTGTTTTTGCATAACTTTTTTGATATGTTTCTTGCTCTCTTGTTTTGGATCTTGATCCCTTTTTTGTCTGATTGTATCCAAGTCCGGACTTGTCATGATGAGGTTTTTGACTGATGATAATGTCATCCAAAACTTTTGAGTTGTTCTACATATTTTTCTTTTGAAGATCCTTTCCTAATGTGACAATCTTTGTTTCCAAATTTCCAATGATCGTGTCTTTTTCTTCTGACCATTCTTTGAGTGCTTCTTCAATTCTTTTATCTTCTTCTATTTGAACCTTCAAATTTGTGATCATTTGTTCTAGTTCTTGAGTGTCTTCTTTCTTGTCTAGTTCCACTTGTAGTTTCTTGTTTTCTTCTTTTCTCTTCTGATAACTTCTACGACACACATCAATTATTCTCGGTAGTCAACTTATGCCTCTTCATATTCTTCTTTGGCCTCTTCATATTCTTCTTCGATCTCTTCATATTCTTCTTCTGCCGTGAATAAAACTCTTTATGTCTCACTGTCACTGACTTCATCTTCATTTGATGATGAGATGTCTTCTTTGGTGCATAAGCTTTTCTTGAAAGCTTTCTTTGTGGTTATTTTGTCTTTATATGTTTGTTTTCTATTTGAGTAACCTTCATCATTTCTCTTTTTATTATGAGGACATTTGTTAGAAAAATGACCAATACTATCACAATTAAAACAAATCAAAGGAAGCTTACCTCTATACGTGTTGTTGGTTCCCTTGTTCAATCTTTTGACAAAACTGGCCACTTCTTTATCATCTTCCGAGACGTCACTGCTACTACTATGTTCTTTTTCTTTTTGCTTTCCCTTTTGCTTTGACTTTTTGGATGCTTTGAAGGTTGCTTCTTTGATATTTGGATTTTCCTGTTCAGTTCTCATTTCATATGCTGTGAAGATTCCATGTAATTCGTCCATGCTTATTGAGTTCAGATCTGCTCTTTTTTCTAGTGCTGATATCCTAGGGTCAAATCTCATAGGAAGAGATCTTAGTACCTTTTGAACAATTACAAATTCTTTGATTTCTTCTCCCAATCCCATGATTGCATTTACTGTTTCATCGACTCGTAAAAAGTAAGTTGCAATATTCTCATCTTCCTTCATCTTTAGTTGTTCGAACTGACCTCTGTAAGTTTGAAGCTTTGTTGTTTTGAATTTTGAATCTCCTTCATAAATATTTCAAAGTTTGTCCCAAATCTCTTTAGTGGATTTACAATGTGCAACTTTGGTGAATACCGATTCTCCAAGACCATTCAAAAGTGCATTAGTGGCTTTGGAGTTATTCTGACCGAGTTTTGTTGCTTTGTCATTTGTCGACGGAATTGCTGGTGCTGTGTATCCATCTACAATTGATTGCCAAATTTCAAATCCCTGTGCCTGTATATATGTTTTCATCCTTATGCTCCAAAATTCATACTTTTGTCCATCAAACTGTGGTATTCCATTTTTATACATGTTGTTGCTCTCCATGATCTACCTTTTAGTGGTTAAACTGATATATGAAGGAACCTGCTCTGATACCAATTGTTGGATTACTGAGAGGGGGGGGGGGGGGGGAACCAGTAATAGAGAAATTTAATCATTTTTCACCAAAAATGCAAGTGTTGTATCAATGTAGCGTTATCATCCAATAGTTACAGAGTAAATAAACAATGAACAAATGAACACTCACACAGATACATAGTACATTAGTGTTTTTATGCGGAAACCCAAAGCAGGAGAAAACCACAGAATGTTTTTTCTTATATGTCTTGAAGAATTACACTCATTGGAAGCACCAACTTCCTTTGTTTTCCATCTGCATCTAGAAGGAGGCTCCAATCCCCTAGTTTTTCAGGCTACTACATGAGGGAAGCTCCAACTCCCCAATTCTCTGGCTACAACCAGAAGGAGGCTACAACCCCCTATGTTCTCTGGCTACAACCACCTGTCCTTGCCCCATCCAACCGCCTTGAAATATAAATGTCAAATGTAGACAACCTGTCACTGTCACTGAATCAACCACTACCACTGTCAACCTGTACCAATAACCTGTAACAACCTGTACCAATCAACCTGCACCAAAGAACTTGTACCAATAACCTGAACCAACATGTACCATGCATCAATTGCACATCAACTATGACTCATCAATATGTACCAACATCATTAATTATACACCTCATGTATGTGCCAACTCATCAACTACTTGTCTCAACCATGTACCCAACATGTACCTCAACCATATACCAAAGACATACACCAATATAACCATAAAAAATTCATCACTCTATCCATAAACTAAATACCATAAACCCTTACGTCAAACCATGTGACACAACCTCATTGTTATGTAGCCTCAAGTTAAACCAACAACTTCAGTAACACATCACAACCGAAAGACCAATAACCATATGCCAAATACCAACAACAAAATACCAATTGTATCCCTCAACAAATCTGATATATGCAGCAATATTGAACATCCAATAGCATCTCAAGAGATAAACCCTAGCTCAAAAAACATACCTCAAACAAGATGTGCCACATCTCTCATAAATAGACCCCAACCATGTTGCTACCACGATTTTTCTGCCACACTTTTTCTATCGCACTTTTTCTGCTGCGATTTTCTGCCACACTTTTTTTTGCCATGATTTTTCTGCTGCGATTTTTCTGTTGTACTTTTTCTGCCGCACTTTTCCTGCCGCACTTTTTTTGCTGCAATTTTTCTCTATCAATAATACCTGCCCAAATTACCTTTCACAAAAATAGATATTCAATGATATTCAAGTGTGATTAAAATGTGAGAGCCTTGTCTCTTATTTATACTTTCATGTAGCATCCCACTTTCCTTATTTTAGGGAGTTCTCCATTAACTTTATTATTTAAACAATTTCTTTTGCAAACACTTTGACTTTTGGGGGTTTCTAGATGACTCGTGGGGGTCCTCCAACTTCACATGGCCATAACTCTCTAACAGTGAGGAGTTATGTGACGTTCCACATACCACCGAAAATGGCATGACAAGCACTATCCATCTAGGATAGTTTCACTAACAAATTCATTGACCTTCATCTCATTATTCCATAATTAAGCATGGGTTCTCTAACCATACTTCTAGGATAACTCAATTCGCAAAGCGTCTTCCTGTGAGGGCTTTCACCATAAGAGGACCACTTTGGAGTTCATCCACTTGTACTTCTTATCAACCATGACAAGACAATAATGAGTCATCTTTACATAAAAAAAATTGGGTCCATTACCCAAACCTTTGTGCTACTAAAATTCTCTACCGAACTTTCTTCAAGGGTTGACATCAATGACAACCAAACTTAATCAACACAAAAGACTCTTGGTTGATTTTCATCCAGGATTTTGTGGTGGGAATTTTACAGCCAAAACTATTGCCCACAAGATCCTCATAGCATGTTACTACTGGCCTACTATATTTTCAGATTTGCACAAAATGGTTAGGGGTTGTCAGCAGTTTTAGTTGTTTACTGGGAAGCAGAAGCTGGCAGCCTTACCATTACAACCAATAGTGGTATAAGCCCCTTTTCAGCAGTGGGGACTTGATTTCATTGGTTACTTTAAAGATAATTCAAGTATTAGCTATAATTGGATAATCACATCAACTAATTATTTTACAAAGTGGGTAGAAGCTATACCCACCAAGTCAACAACCGACAAAGTGGTCATGGATTTTCTTGAAGACAATATTATCACTAGGTTCGGTGTGCCAACAAAGATAACTACTGATAATGCCAAGGCCTTTAGTTCAACAAAATTATCCTCATTCTGTTTCAAGTATGACATTATATTATCCCACTCTTCAAACTATTATCCCCAAGGCAATGGTCTTGTGGAATCTAGTAATAGGAATTTAATGATTATTCTCAAAAAAATTGTTGGGGATAATAAGAGGTCATGGGATAATAAGATCAAGTTTGCACTATGGGATGACATGATTACAAAGAAGAGTTCTACATGAAAGAGTCCCTTTGAGTTGGTTTATGGTCTTGATGTCACTTTTCCAGTTCATCTGAATCTTCACGTGTATCAGTTTGTTCAGAAATATGGTTTGGACGAAGACTTTCATCAAAATAGAATTGATCAAATAATTGAACTTGATGAAAATAGAAGGAAGGCCTTAGATCAAAGTATAAAGAATCAAGTAAAGATAAAGAAAACCTTTGATAAGTCCTCAAGACAAAGAAATTTATAGACAGGTGATACAGTCCTCCTATGGGACAAACAGAAAGAAAATCCAGGAAGGCATGGCAAGTTTGACAGTTTATGGACAGGGCCATACATTATCCAGGATGTAGCTGGAAATAACTCTTTTGTCCTAAGCAGATTGGATGGTGAGAGGTCGTCACTTCCAGTAAATGGTCAACTCCTCAAGCTATTTTTCAATGAAGTCATTTGATGTCCATGGGGGCATATTTTGTATCATATTATCTAAACACTTCTCCTCTATACTTTAATTTTTTCATTTTTTGTACATAGTTTATTTTATGCTTTTGTATATATACATGTATATTATTTTTGTAGCTTATGTTTAGTATTGGATTTTATATGGACATGTTACTGATGAGGTGTCGATGATCGTGTGATTCTGGATTCTTGTATGCTCTCCTTCAAATAAATAGATCAAGCACACATCCCCATATGGAGCCAATGTTATCCACCAAGTTGCACTAGGATGGACTTCCAACGAGCCACCAAAGATTGGACATTTTCTTGTTCAAATTTCAGAGTTCAGAAGTTCATCCGGTCAATAAGACAACCTTTTTCACATTTTCCATACCCTCCGGGGAATTGTAATAAGAGATGTTGCATGATGAACTTTTTAAAAGGTCTTATCCACCTTATACATAGGCATGAATTGTTACTCTTGAGTGTTTTTTTTACTTGTTAATTATATTTTGTTGTCTAAAAACAATTTATAATTTCAGAGTTTTTTCACTCAATTTCTCCAAAGCTGGAGTATATACTCATGGTTAGGCATTAGCATGGATCTAATACTAGTGTCTTATGTATATTACCATGCTAAACATCCTCCTAATTTTTTTATGGAAATGTGTTAAGTCCCCCTAGAATTTTTTAATATTTTCAGTTAATTAAAATTTTTCCGTAAAATGAGAATTTTTAATTGAAAAATAAAGTTGTATTAAAAAAGCGGTACTAGGAGTCTTCCTATGCCTTGGGAGTGTTCATTTCTAGATCTAGATCACCCACATTACCGAATTTACCTACTTTGGTGAGTGAAATTAGTGATTTTAATAGAGAAAAAGTTAAATTTCCTCACAAAACCCCCAAAAAACATAAAAAATCAGGAAAAGTTAGCAAATGTTATTTCCTGGGAAACATGTCGGAAACATGTTTTGACATGTTGGAGGTCAAATAAAGCCTAAAAGTATATGTGTCAACTAAATGAGACTTTCTATTGGTTAGAGAGTGAGTGAGATGGCATCTTTCATGATTTAGAGCATGTGGGCAAAGAAGAGGTGCRCCCGTCTTGAGAGGTGGCACATTCTTAGATAGGGCAGCCTACTTCCTGAGAGGTGGCACATTCTTAGATAGGGCAGCCTACTTCCTGAGAGGTGGCGCCCCTTTACCCTTTTCCTCCTTCCCACTTGTCATCCTTTGAGGTGGTAGGAGAGGTGGCATGCCTTAGCTTTACACTTGGCTCACTTCACCTCACACATGGTGCTCCCTCCCTCTCCAAGTGGTGCGCCCTCCTGTTGGCATCTTCACTCTTGGCTATTTAAACAGGGCTTTATCTCATTTGCAAGTTAGTTGGAGCTTGGGTTGTATTGCTTGTTGATGTAAATTGTACTATCTTTCTCATTTGGAATAAAAGGTTTTGGAGGCTACTACATGGTGTAAAACAAATGTGTGTGGATCATCTATGTTCATTTTGTATATGAGGTATATGCTTTCGTATTAATTTTTTGCAATTTGTTTGTTAAATATTGGCCTTGAAAGGGGAGCTATCTCCCAATAGGATAGAAATAGAAAGTTTGCTTGCTTCTTATTTCTATTGATTCATGTATGCTAGATAGTTTGAATCACATGCTTATTTAGCTTAATTTTCATGATTTCATGTTTCTAATTTATATGCCACCAATGCTTTTAACCCCTTTGCAAGAAATCTAAAGTTGTGCAAGATATCTCACTTGAAGGAGAGGTTGGGCTAGTTTGCATCTTCCTCATTCTTAAAGATTGTGGTGAATAACATAGTCTCTTTGTTTTCCATCAAAGCAAGGGACTCCATTGCCCAAGACTTTTCAATGAATCAAGCAATTCTACTCTCTCTTTCTCTTTAAATTATCTACGTTCTTGGTTACTTAAATCTATAATCTAAGATCTACCATATTTTAATTCAAATACATAAGTAGATCAGATTTGTAGAATATTTGTTTAGATCTTAGTTTAGTTTCAATTCATTTATCTTTCAAGCAAGATCTAGCAAATAGGAAAATATCTTTTGCAAGTTAAATTATAGTCAAATTTAAAGGCTTTAAAGAGATTTCTGATTTCATGCTTTAGCTTTCATATCTAGCAAGAAAAAGTGCTTTAGTTTTCTATTTCATATCAGCCATAAAATATACTAAGGAGACAAGCTTTCTAGCTTGCTTTCCTTAGTTCCTTTTGCTCATTTATCATAGTTTATACTTAGAATTTTTTGGGGTTTATCTTCTAATAACCAAAGACACTCTTAAAGTGTTTTTGGCCATCTTTGATCTCTTGCTGTATGTTTTTTTGTGCAGGTTGTTGAATAAACAAGGGGAGATTTTGGCCAATTTTGGCTAATTTGGAGCATTTGGGACTTCCAAGAGCACCTAGTTTTTTCCTAGTTGTAAATTTTCATTGTAATAAACTCGTTCCATCTTTATAAGGGTCTATCTCTCTAATTTAAAGAGATCAAAAGTCTCTTCAAGAGACATTTCTAACCGATTTAATAAAATAAGTGAGCCAAGGGAGGCCTCACTTTGTGTTCCCCCCTAGGGGATTGGTGTTGTGGTCTTGGAGCAAGTTTCTCAATTTTTTATTCTTTCTTGATTTTAAGTTTGCAACAACAAACACATAGATTATATTTCAAGTTGGAAAGTAATACTTTAATTGCTAGATTATTTTTCCCCTTTTTGCAAAGTAGAACACTAATTTCTAGATTAGATTTTATTTCATGCAATTTCAAATTTTGCAATAAATCATCTCCTCGACTCCTCGAAAGGGGCTGGTTAGTGAAGACTAGTAATTAGAAAACATTTACTTTCAACAATTTTATTTCCTTTTTAAAATAAACAACTCCCCTCAGCTCCCAGTGTTGCTCCTGACCCTTCCAGTTATGAGTTTGTCTCGATCTTCTGGGAGTAAGTTTCATACATGCTGGGCTGATCAGTGGTGACATATTAATAGGGAAATCTCAAAAGAGACTTATTGCTTGGCTTTAAGAACCGCCTAGGGGGAGTGTGCAAAGTTTCATCGAATACCTCGGGCTTGTTCCCCTTAGTGTTGGACATCTGGCACCTTTGGTGGGCTTGTTGGTGGAACCATTGGGTTTCAACAAGTTCTCAGCTAATCTTTGAGCTAAAGGGATAATCTCTTGAGAGGCCAAATTTGGTTTAGTTCAAACACTTTATTTTCCTACAATAAAATTCATCTCATTAACCTACTATCAATAAATCTAATAAAATACGCGATCTACATTGCCCACGATACTTTTAAGGCACTGGTTTCAATTCTACATTTACAAAGCCATTTGCTTCAAGCACTTTGCTTTCAGTCATTTACTTTGAAGCATCATTTAATTTACTTGCATCTATTGTTATCTCAAGTATCCTTTTATGCAAGTATCTTTGTGTATCTTGTGGTGGTGAGTTGATCTATGTATGCTTTAGAATAAATTTGCTTTATATATTGGTTAATGCAATAAACTCCTAGAATACTTGTTGCTTAGATTTCAGTTTAAGCCTTAGATTATTTTATTAGGGACTACCCCCCTTGGCTTCGCTAGGAATTGGCCTAGACATAGGAGTTGAGGATTAGGTGACAACACCTTAACTCTAACTTGCCCCCAAGGACACACCGAGGGGATTGAAGATTTATTCCTTGTCTCTGAGGTGTGTATAAGGCAACAACATGATGCACTTTGGGATTCCTATGAGCATCATTTCTAATGGAGATACTAGATTTCTTAGTACATTTTGTACTCAATTATGGAATAAATTGGATACTAACCTTAATAGATTCATTGCACTCCTCTCGCAAACTAATGGCCAAATAGAGGTAGTGAATAGGAATTTGGTTTAGCTTTTGAGAGGACAAAATCATAAGCATATAAGGAATTGGGATGAAAATTTGGTTTACATACAACATTACTATAGCAGGGTTGACTATACTTCCACTAGTAAGTCTCCCCTTGAAACTTGTTTTGGATATTTGCCACCATTGCTAATGGATATTATATACGGGTATCCTAAAGTAGGGATAATTATGTCAAGTGAGCATTGAAGGCATGCAATTTTATAGACAAGATAATGAAAAAAGCACTTGTAGCTTCTAAAGAAACACTTACATAGGATTGAGAAGGCCTTATAAGTGGGAAATAGAGTCTGGTTGCACCTTAATAAGGAAAGGTTTTAGGGACTAGGGAAGAAAATCAAAGCTTTACGATATAGAGCTTTCAAAATATTGGAGAAGGTGGGAAATAATGCTTACAAACTTAGTCTTCCACCTTATATGTGTATTTAATTTTTATAAAATGTAGAGAACTTGGAACTCTATGAACCATCAATGCTTGATGAGGATGAAGAGGAAAAAGTCTCACCTTCTATAGAAGATTTGACACTAGATGCATAGGAATAATTGAAAGAGGACATAGTTTTATACAAAAATATTAAAATATATAGGAGGGGTGAATAAGAACTTTGGTAGGTGGGATTGAAGGGTTAGCTACAAGCTAGATCTAAATGGTACCCCAAGGAAAATGCTTGGGAATTATTTCCTCGTCTCCTTCAAAACTAAATATTTTAGAGATAAAAAATCTCCTAAAATGGATCTACATAGTTATGATATTAATTAATTGATGCTTTAAGGGAGGGAATATTGTATTTGGCACTAGTTTGAATCTATCTTCAATTTATGCCAAATGTTGATCTCAATTACTAGAATAAATGGGCAAGACCACAATTTGAAGAACTCATGATCACAAAGAATTAGTGAGTGCAGAATCCATTGATGTCCATGTGCATTAGAGAGTAGACTTCATGGAAAAAATAGAATTCACAAGAATAACGCAACATGATTTCACAGATGGGGAGTTCTTCCCTAAGATCTAAGAAGATTTCCACATGCCACTAATTCAATTGAGCATTGGAGAAGCATTAGTAGAATTTACATATGGATTCCAACTTCTCCAAGTCTTATCACTACTCAACTTACTCCAAGTCTTGACCTTTGGCAACTCATTGCCAATACAAAAATCAGTACATTAAAGACAACTATGGCTAAGGTGGTGATACCCAATCACATGGAGCACATATATGATGAGAATCTCTATGAATGAGCTCAAAGTCCAGACAACCTTTCAAGAAAATAAGACGACAAAGAAAACTAGTGATTATGACCTCTACAACAAACATGGCATGCCCATAGGCACCAAGGGATTCATCATCCCAATGATTACAACAAAGTTGGTCTAGATAGTTGCACAAATACTAGCATGTAGGGTCATGAGGAAATAGAAAAATGGAGAGTGCACATTAGACATTTGATTGGTTGTCGATGCCTATGCACAAAGAAAATGCCTTAATTGGTGTCTATCCTTTATGAATGAGTTTTTTGAAGGGATTAACGAGGCATACTCTAAATGAAACCCCTTCAACCATGGGTATGTTCCCCTAACCATTGTTATGTCCAAATAGGAACCTCTGGGAGGTTGCAACCTACTTCAAATAGAAAGAGGATGAGTATCCACTGCCTTCAAGTCATGGAGGTAAGAGAAATACCTTGCCAGTGTAATAGGATGTTGGAGGTCACAATATATTAGATACGCTTCCCAAAACATATCATCAATCACTACTAGCAATGGATCAAGTTTGAGGGGTTGGAAGATCAAGTAACCAATATTTCTAGAAGCATGGCCATACACATGACCACTTTTAAGAAAAATATTGACCCCTTTATGGAGAAGCCAAAATATCACAAGATACCAAAATGGAGCTAAAGAAAGAGAAGGATGAATTAAAGTTGAAAAAATGAAATCTAGTAACCAATAGTCTCAACATTGGTTTTAAATATAAGTGAAGGTAGAAATCAAGCACTTTGAAGGTGAGGTAGATAAACTTAAGTTGAATAATTGGTTGCAACAATTAGAAGTCTATTTTGGTGTGAAAAATATGTGAGAGGAGAAAAAAATAGGTTTTACTAGACAATCTAGAAGACCATGCACATACTTAATGGGAGAGCCATCTTGAGGCTCTTAGGTTAAGGGGACACCCACTGGTAACTAAGACGGAGGTATTCAAGAACCTCCTAAAGTACCATTTTTTCCCTGTCAGGTATAAAGATGACTAGAGAATTCAGTGGCAATACTACCAAAAGAGACATGGACAAAGTGTACAAGAGTACACAATAAAGTTATGAAAGCAAACCATTTAATTGAGGATAAAATCGCAAGGACCCCAACATAGATCTAAAGTACATCAGTGCATTTGATAGTGACATAAGGAAGAAAGTCATGCTATTCAAGCCAAGGACCATTGGTGAGGTTTGTGTGTAGGACCAATACATTGAATCTAAAAAGAAAAAGTCGTAACAAAGTGGTTCAAAGTAGTCAGATCGATAAGGAATTTCCAATAAGGGCAAGAAGAAGAATGGAAAAAGGAAAAACAAGAAGACTACCACCATTGTAGATGTGTGCTAGGACCTTAATAACCACTATTATCATTGCAATGTTGATGGCCACACTAATTTTTTTTTAATGGAAACCACATCCAATGCTCAATCCTAGGAACTGCAAGTAGGAGCAGTCCAAGAAGAAGAATATTCAAGTGGAAGCAGGAAATGAGATACAAAACAACTTGGTTGTGGACAATGTTTTTTGCACAACAATGTGAAAGGAGGTGAGTTTGGGTAGCCTCCACCTCAAAAAGGAGAAGGGGGTGACAAATCAATTGCATATTAAGACCGATATTAAGACGAAAAAAGTAAATGCTTTGTTAAATTTTGGTTCACTAGAAAACCTCATAGCATAGGACCTCACAAGAAATCCTAGTTTAGGAATGCATAATAGTCCTCATCCAGACCATTTGGGTTAGGTGAATAATGATGTAGAGTTAAAAGTTACTAATAAAGGTATGCTTTGATTTTCTATTAGTGAAAAATGTATTGATGAAATATAAGTCTATGTAGTGCCTCGTCATGTTTGTGATGTATTGTTTGGCATCCCCTATATTTATATGAGGGATATTATCTTCATGAGAAGGAAAAACCAATATTGCCTAATTAAGGATGGTAAAGGTTTTATCATTGATGCACACAACTGACAATATCATATCTCTTTGGTGAGTTCACACCAAGCTGAAAGATTGGTCATCTCAACCAAGAAGTTATACTTGTTTTCTTGAAACAAAACTAGAAAGACCCCAATTCAATTGGTGTGAAGGCATCCTTCAAAGAATGTATGAAAGAAAAAAAGTCCCATTTGAAAGAGATTTTGTAAGCATACAAAGAAGTATTCTAAGATCCAAAAGGAGTGCCACTCAAGAGGAAAGTGGACCACAAGATACATGGACTACTAGAGTCTCCTTTACCAAATACAACTATACATACTTTCCATATTCGAATCATTTTGGTACCAAATAAGGATGGGACTTGGAGAGTGTGCATTTACTGAAGTACTACAAACAATATTAGTCTTAGGAATAAATACCCTTTACCCTAGTTTAATGAGTTCTTGGATCGGTTATAGTATGTAATGTACTTCACCAAGCTAGATTTGAAATAAGGATATCATCAACTTATAATCAAGGAAGAAGACACAAGAAGACCGCCTTCAAGATGAACCAAGGTTTATATGAGTGGTTAGTAAAGACTTTTGTTTTGGGAAAAAAAATTGACTACTTTTATGCATTTAATGAATGATGTGCTACATCCATTCCTAGATTCATTTGTTATAGTTTAATTGGATGACATTTTTATCGTTAATTCTACTTGGGGGGAGCATGTTGATCATTTGAAGCAGTTATTAAAGTCACTAAGTAAACATGATCTTCCAACAAACATAAATAAATTTGAGATTTATAAGTATGTATTGATGTACTCGAAACATGTGATTGGTGGGGGTGAGTTAAAGATTGATCTTGTAAAGATATGGGCCATTCTTAAGTGATCCGCTCCCACAAATGTAACGTAAGTTAGGAATTTTGTGGGAGAAACAAAATATTTAAGAAAGTTTGTAGCATCATTTTCAATTATGGTAGGACAATTGCATTAAGTTTATAGCATCATTTTCAATTGTGGTAGGACCATTGCATTCTTTAAAAATGAGTGCTTATAGTTTCTGGTGGGATAAGACTCAACAAAAAATATTTGAAGAATCAAATCACAATAATAGTCAACAGGTTCCTAGAATTTCTTGAATTTCAAAAGTCATTAATAGTAGAGATTATGCTAGTAGATATGCTATGGGAGTAGTGTTAATACAAGGGGTGATACCAATCTGCTATCATTCAAATATATTGATAGGATCCATACTAAACTATACCAAATATGACAAGGAACTCTATGCTTTAGTTCAATCAATGAAGAAGTGGAGTCACCATGTATTAGGTAAGGATGCCATCTTATATATTGATCACCACTATACAAAATACTTTCATGCTCAAAGTAAGCTCCAACAAGCATAAAATTGTAAATGGATGGGATTTCTGCAACAATTTCATATAGTGATTATAACTAACAAGGTAACTACGAACAAGTTGGTTTATTTTCTATATAGACCACCAATGCTAAAAATCATAGCCTTGGGAGCCATTGTGCACATGGAACCATTCACCCATTAAACATGCATAGAGGAGTATGTGGAAGATGAGGACTTCAAAGGGGTGTATCAACAACTACAAGGACAACAAGAACAAGTAGATGTTGGTTATTGTCTCCAAGATGCATTGCTTTACAAGATGGGGAAGCTTTGTGTAACAAATGAAGAAATAGTATAAATGATAAGAGAGGCTCATACCTATAAGGTTTCTTGCAATTTTTATAGTGCCCCAACACTACTTCCACCATATTTAGCAACACAACATAAATTTTAACCAAGAAAGGGGCTATAAAGAAAAAATATTTTTAAAACAAGACCAAATCAACGAATCATCTAGTGACAATTTCTATTTGCATTCCACATACATTCAATTTTATTTTGATGATTCCTTATGATAAGTATAAGAAGGGGTTATCAACAAACCATAATACTTCTTGAGACATACTCATTCCTCATGAAAATTCTTTTTAAGAATCAACCTATCCTTAAAATCATAGTACTTGTTATGCACTATATTTTCCTTTAGTTACATAACAATTTATCTATTATAAATTCAACATAACAAATGTATCTCTTGACTTCAAATACATTATCATGCAATTGCAAAATTTATTAAGTGAGCAACATGTTATACATCTTTAATATTGTTATGATCCAAAACCTTAAAATATTAGAATAAACCAGAAGTACACACCATGTACACCAATTTGAGTGTGGAGCACAACTCCAATATAGATAAGAGAGATGATTTACACAATGACTCCTTAAAGAATAGGAGAACCTCTTCCAAATATCCAAATACATTCATATATCACAATTCACATGTCCTCAATAATGAATACATGATCTCTATATATACCTATTCACACCTACATATGAGGCCCATTTACTATTAGGCCGATCCTATTACCTATAAATTTACACATTACATGTACATTAGCCCCATATATGCCCCTCCTCGGGGTCATACCATATACATTTAACCCCATATATTTCCCCCTTGGGGTCATATCATATTATCTTCCTTCAAAAAAATTGCAGTTAAAGTATTTACATGTGATGAAACCAATAATATGATTTCTAATGTTCCTTCTTTCTTCTTTCCATTGATGATGATCCTTCCATCCAAAATCAATTGTTTTTGGTCATAATCCTTGGTGGCTAGTTGTTGCATAATTTTCTTTCTCTTTATTCCATGTATTGTTGTTGAAGCTTCTCCAATTTGTAGTAGATGTTGGTCTATGATAATATCTTGTTGAATAATGGTTTTGTGATGCTGTGTTCCACAAATATTGATGAGTATTCCATCTTCTTCATTGATAATTATGATATATATCTTATTGTCTTCCTTGAAATATTTCATGGTAATAAGGCATCGATATGGTTTCACATATGACGGTTTTCCTTTACTCTGCACACACATTTCATCTATCCTCTTTTGAGAGACAATGGCATCCTCTATCCTCTTTGATTGGTATTTGATTACTCTAGTCTTGGAGATAATACCATCATATTTGGCATGTGCATCCTCTTGATGGACTTCAAATTCTTCAAGTATATTCTAGTGACCTTCTTGAATCTTATCTTCTTTCTCCCTTTGAAGTTGCAATGTGACCCCGTTTATCAAATTCTTACATCCTTATTCAATTCAATATTTCATTTTTTTATTTTACCTCATTAGTATTTAGAGATTCCTCAACCTTCTTGAAAATTTCCTCTTCAAGTTTTTTGATAGTGCCCTCTTCAATTTTTGTGGTAATATTTTCATCATTATTCTTTGATTCAGACTCCTATAATTTCCTTTTCACCTTCTTAACATCATTAAGAAGTTCTTGGTTATGTTTACATAACTTTTTTATTTCTTCATATTTATTTTTCATTTCTTCCTTTGAACCATCATTTTCCCACTTTGCTTCGTTATTCTTTTCTTGCTTTAAGTTCTTAACCTCGTTAATGAGTGCACACACCATGTACACCAATTTGAGCATGAAGAAAAAATCCAATGTATATAAGAGAGATGACTTACACATTAAATCCTTAAAGAATAGAAAAACCTCCTCCAAATACCCAAATACATTCATACATCACAATTCACATGTCCTCAATAATGAATACATTATCTTTGTATAAAACTATTCACACCTACACAAGACCCCTTTACTATTAGGCCGATCCTATTACCTATACATTCACACCCCATATATGCCCCCCCTTGGGATCATATCATATGCATTTGACCCCATATATGCCCCCCTTGGGGTCATATTATATATTGATTGTTCATCAAACATTCCTACACAAGCATAAGGCCACTCAACCCTCAGAGTTAAGTTCAACAAGCTCTTTTGTTCTAGAGTTTTATTCATACAATTATACAAACAATTAACATACAAACCTTTTTTCAAACACTTGACATGCGAGATTTATATAACCATCGAAGGGACAAGGAATCATTGGATTACATTTCACTTAGCCACCTACAATATTTGTAGGTGAAACATACGAATAACTCATAATATGAGACATATTTAAGAATATTTCATATCCAATCTTTAACATAAATGTACCCACAAGACAAATAAACATTAACAATATTCTAGACCCTGTAGACAAGCATACCCAACAATTCAATTCTAGTCCCAATCAGTGTTTCTAACTTAAATGCAAAAACATCACCCATAGGACATGTGTGTGGGCCACAAGCCTATCAATTGTGTGTATAACTCAAGTGCACTTGACCATTACCACTATAGGCCACATGCACACCTTAACTCACCGATTTTTAAAGTCAAAACATAAAATAAAATTATATAATCCCCTTTCGACCAGAACAAACATAGTCTATGGTCTATTAACATTTCACTCTATTGCTTCTCTAGCCAATTTCCAATTAGAACTAATTCACAAACAAAAACATGGGAATTGTAAATAATATAAAGAGAGAAATAATGTAATTGCTCAGTGGAACCCAACATATACTCCCCAGTCTAATTTACCACTCAAAACTACTCATCCCTAGATTACTCTAGTGATCAGTCTTTATCCTTTTTTAATAATATTGGTATTCTATGTGTATTTACCCAACATTATGACTTATATATTAGAGTTCACAAGAGTGAGAAGGCATTGTTGATTTAGCTACAATAAACATGTTAGCTTTAGTAAGGTTAGTGAAATCCTCCAGATAACAATCACAAATAATTCATAACACCAACTATACAACCAAACATAATATAATCAACTTCTACTTGTCAATGAAAGTAATAAAACCAAGCTTGCAATTACAAGATAACCAAATATAGAATTGTAACTACTTAGAAATTGCTTCCATTTGTTGAATGAATGCTCCAAGCTTTAGTCTCATTGACTTTGCCAAATTAATGAGTGCCAACTGAATTCCACCCAACCTTAGTGAGGGAAAACTTCGTCCCTAAGACCCTCAAGCTATGTGGCCCACAACTAGTCTTTTGACCAAATTTTTACAACAAAATATATTCTAGTGGCATGTTTTCCACTAGATGAACTTGCCAAGAAAGCAATATCACCTTTGAAAAGGGTTTTGGTAACATAGTAACACAACTATAGTTCAGATTTAACTAGCTAAGGAACACTTCAACTATCATAGGATTCCAATGAAATTTTGGTAGCATCTCTCCATCACTATAATTTCCCCTAAACCCATGTAACCCCTCTCTATTTATAAGCTACAGAGGATAGCCACCTCATCCCCCATGAAACATTATAATCTTCTAAATTTCATAAATACCTATTAATCATGTTGGAAAATCATTGTCATTGATGTCAAAGGTAGACATGACTATGACAATCATCGATGTCATTAATGTCAAAGACATGGGGAGACTACTAAGACCAGAAACATCCATACTACAAATCAAACTAGATAGAGGAAGAAGATAATGTTTATGCATGTTAATAAGGTTTTGTGTGAAGGCAAGATGACTGTGAACAATCAATCCAAAGCTAGACGAAATGACCTTGAAATAGAGGAACAATATCTAAAGGATGAGATGGAGAAGAAACAATTTAGACTAAGTGTTGAAATCAAAGTGGAACAGAGGAAGCACATGCAATGATCAACAATGAGCTTGGATAGGGAAGTCTCGATTAACCAGACTGAAGTAAATGGTGACAAACAATTTATCCCACATGCATAAGGAAGAACGATTTCAAAGGGTTTATACTACAAAAGCACTATTACATAATTTGAATAAGAATGGAAGAGATACATAACACTATGTGTGACATTAAAAATTATATCGTGGGGCCCATTATATCAGATACTGAAGTACTAGAGTATTTTTTGAAAACACGTTGTTGAAGTTCTAGGGGAGCGAGTGGCTTGGTTCCCTGGTGGGCCGATTTCCCTGTGGACATAACACATTGTGACAAGGTTCCATACTGGATTGGGTATAAGCAAAGTGTTAAAGTATCGAGGGCCCAGTAAGACAGTGGGGATGCCATGTCAGCCCCACGACAACAACTATGCAAAAGGCATGCCAAAGCCATGACAATAATCATGTCATCCAACTCACTTAATATGGGTCCACATGGACGTGATTTCATATGCCACGTCAGTGCCTCGTGTAATGCTACATACAAACCATGTGTCATGGGAAGAATGAGACACATGTATACTGACATATAAGATATCGAAGGATCGAAGGAGAATTGTAGCATTGAAATCTCGAGCGCCCAATGCCTGGTGGTATGGTGGCCACATAAGAGCCACGATAGCAGCCACGACAGAGCCACGTCATCTAGTACACATGGAAGGAATCCACTTGGATATTATGTCATCTTCCATGACATATTGCATACTGGAAGAATGAAGGATCAATGCAGTGTTGTAGTCCTGGGGGTACGGTGGCCCAGTAGTCCGATATCTTTGTGGTGGGGCCCAACATATCGACGTATCGAATATCAAATGAATGATTGAATATGCAATGCCAAAGTTTATGGGCGATTGAAGGCCCGATGGTTCCAATATTTGGGGAACGAGAACATATCAATGGACAAGATTGAATCAAGGACCATATCAAATGGTTGGTGAGCATTAAAGGCTGATGTGTGCGCGAGAGTCAGGTGGCCTGGTTAATGTCTTCATGCGAAAGAGACTAGATCAATGACTGAAACTTGATTTAAAACTGACTGGATGGTTGTTGAGCACTAAATATTATGTTGTGTGTTCCGGTGGAAAACAAACATATCGACGATCGAGATCTAATCGAGGACCAGATTAGACAGTTACCATGCAATCAAGGTTAAAGGCATATGGTTGAAGTTTCATGGGTCAATGGCCTAGTGATCCCAATGATCTCGGGGGATCGGTATACCAGATCAGGGAAAACAATTTGTGAGTGTAGAATTAAAGGCTCGGGGGATCAATGGGCCGATGAATCAATAGGCCCGATGGTCCCAATATGTAGTGAACCAATCAATCCCAAAGATAAACGGTCAAGATTTAATTGAGAAGACGATATGACAACTATTGTGCAATGATGTCATGTTGATGGTGAAAAATTTCCCTTCAACAACAAGGGGTACTCTGCCGTACACGATCCCAATTAAACTATGCACCATTTGGTTTAGGAGACCCATCCAAATTATGGCCCGGTTTCCATTACTGGTTATGGGGGGGATGATTGGATGGTTTATGAATATAGATGTAGATGAAGACTATATAATTGCATAAATGAAATCTAATATATCCTATCCTATCCTATCCTAGTTAGGAGTAAACTAACACAACCAAATGAGTAGCTTAAATGAAACTAACTCTACAAATAACTTCACTCAGATAGCTATTATGAAGAAGTAAAGTTAGACAACATATGCACATGAATACATAACCAAAATAGTCTAGATCATATTATTGCATACATTAACAACTCATATTCTTGGGACAAAACATAAGAAATAATAGCCAAGTTGCAAGAAAAATAGAAATTACTTAAGAAAAGTCTATAGGTAATATTATATTCTTACAACACATGTGAACAATAAATAATTTAATAAAAAATAGTTGACATCGAGACACCATTTACAATCAATTCTTCTCTCTATCAAAATTGGTCCTGAGGGCTTCTCAATATTAGTTAACACAATATTTTCTGCAAAAACAATTTCGTGAGTGTATATAATGCTTGAAGAGTCTCTTCAAAATGGGCTTCTTCCTTTATTTATGCAAAATTTGATAACTCCTCAAAATGTCTTCTTGAATTCCACAAGAAGGAGTTACAATAGATCCTTCAGCTTCCCCCACTAGCTATTGACATGTGTGAGAATGGGGAAAAAACTGAGAGTGGTTGGAAAAAGATGAAATAGTATACAATTGTCAACAAATTCTAATTTGCTATTTTGTCTTATTCATGTACTCTTGTCCCTGATGTAGGCTATCCAAATCTTGAACCGATCGTAGAGTGATATGACCTTGCGGTAGGAAAGTTATTCAAGAGATGCTTCATGCATGACTATGTTGTGACTGAGAGTCCTCATATCCTTTGCCAAGGTGGCCATGAATTCCTGGATCATAGTGTGGAATTTGGCAGGTTGAATAAGGTGTTGTCCCATTAATTCAATTGTCTCCTTTGTAGCCACCTTAGTTACCTCATGTATATGATTTGTGTTTTTTTTGGATTTTATCGAGGAGTTGTTCCATAGTGTCGATTTTTCTGAGCTCGTCAGTAGGAGGTGGGTGACATTTTTGTATCAGAGTTTGCACTGCTTTATGGAGATGTGTACAAATAGCGAGTGAGATGATTGTTTCCTTTTCTGCCCTTTTCCCTACTTGTTGACATTGATCAAGTGATACATAATCAAACTTTCTTTCTATCTTCGAGGGGTAGGGAATTTCAGCTGGAGTGTCAGGATTCTCAACGATCCATTTATCCATGTTATTTAATTCCTCTGAGATGGTGACCAGATGGGTGTTCTTGGCTTGTAGGCGGTTGTGCTATTCCATTATGTTAGATGCCACTTGTTGGAAGACATGTAGGTGGGAGTACATATTTTTAATGGATTCCTCCAACTCTATTTTGAATTTTTCTGCACATGCTATGAGCTCTTGCAAGTTTCCTTCTTCTATCCTCACTTTCGAGAGTTTTTCTTCTAACTCTTTGATTTTGGCATCCTTATCTTGATTTTTCCAATACAATTTATTAATGTTTCACTCTGTGACTGTGGTAAAGGCGGTGCTAGTGGATGATATGGAGACTGGATCTTGGATGACGTCCTCCATTACAATGTTCTCTGTGACAATGGATAATAGGTTGCCTCATGTGACTGGGACCTTTCTGACTTGTTGTTACACGATGCAACCAATGGCTTTGTCATACCCAAACTTTTTCAAGCTTGACACTTTGCTCAGTTTAATGGAGTGCGAAGTCCCAATTCCATCCCACTAAATTGAGGCTGATTGTTATGGACTTTCGTCGATGACTCTGGAATATCAGTGTCCATTGGTGAGGCCTCATTGTTCAGAGCCTCTTCATCCTTCTCCAAATTGTCTTCCTCTGCTTCCTTGGCTGCAACTTCATTCTTTTTCTCTTCTTTGTTGAAATATTGTAACTGTTGAGCGAATTATATGATAGTAATTGCAACTCAATCCGGAGTCGTAATCTTATGAGATGTACGCAAAGTATATGCAGGGTAAGAGGATTTCTAATCTATGCTAATGATTGAAAAGAAACAAGTTAAACTACTGTCGTTGAATCTAAATCTAAGAAAGCACAAAAAATGCAACTAATCTATGAAAGGAAACTATCCTAATGCTACATAAACTTGAGACTAAAACTGAATCTACAAAATCAAATGAGACATAATCTAACTATGAAAGTAAAAACTTAATCTAACTACGAAAGCATGAAATCTAGAATTAATCTATGAAAACATGAAAGTGCGTAAATTAAATCTAAAGAAAACATTTTAAAAACATCTACAACAACACACAACAAAAAGGTAAATGACAAACCACTATGAGAAAGTAAAATCTTGCATTAAAACAATCCAATACATGACAAATAATGAAAATCACTATCTCAAAACTACAAGACTGAATCAAAGCTCAATCACTCTATTTTTCTATTCTCTATTCTAGAGAGAGGCCTCCTCCCAAATGAGGAGAGAACCCGCTTATTTATACATGAATAAAGATAACAAACTCATAATTACAGATCCACTTTTCTCCCAAACTATCCCTTCAAATCCTCCACAAATATCTTAGATAAGATATTCTATCCATGATCTTCTCCTTGAAGTTAGCTTGAATGATTATCTCCAAATCAAAGCTTGAAGATGAAATTGGAATTTGAAGCTAGGTGGTGATTTTTGACTTTGTGAAAATCTTCAAATATGCCTGTAGTCATCACAAAACTCATCCAACTTTGAGATATAATGAAAATATGTTAATTTTCTAATATTTAGTCACAAATTCTCTTAAAAATACTCAAAATAAATAATTTGGAAAATGGAAATGTAAACCCATATGTTTTTATGAAAGTGATGATAATTATGGTTTTATGGAAGAATGAAATGGAAATAAAGGCGACAAATGATATATGGAAGATGAATAAAGTGTCGTATTTTTGTGACCCAACATTCCCCCCAACTGAACTTGTTGCATGTCCTCATGCAACTTTGCATGAATTCTCTTTAAAACTTGTGGCATCTTAGCTATGGCTTTACATGATCATGATGTGTAATAATAAATCATTTCATGATGAGATACATGAGTGGCAACTAATATTTCTTATGGTTAGTTCTTGTGTTAACAACATTTGTTCGTTTTACTTATTTTCTTGCTGCAATTCATAATATTAGAAACATGCATGTACTGGAAATGATAAGTCATCAATGTACTTAGAAAGCCCTTTTTTTTCTTCATATTTGAATCATGCCAATATATATCAATGCTTTTAGAATCAAATGCAACATAGTTTAGTTTGGGA
>ML777502.1:496370-517515 GCA_009831015.1 Picea engelmannii
CCCCCAACTGAAGATGTGGTATGTGTAGGAAAAGGAGAAGACTAAGGTAAGGAAAATTTTCAAATTTATCTATTTTTAGCACTTAAGGAATTGCATGATTAAAGATTAGAAAAGAACATACCTCCACTTAACCAAAAAGTTGATGAACTATGCAATAGGAATATAGCTGATGCGGCTGCTGGAGCATGGAATATGTCACTGTTGTATGATCATGTGAAAGGTGAATGCTACTGTAGCTGCAACTGCTAGAACTGTTGGATCAAAGAATATGAAGTGGAGGAATCTGAACCGTTGCTGGCGAATCATGGAAAAGAGGAACTATGGAAGTGGAACTGTGGTACTCTCATATGGCTGGAAAAATACTGCTGCAACTGCTGATGGAGTCATGGAAAAGTGTATAGTCGTCACCCGCTGCTAAACCCGATGGTACAATTCTAATCATGCGAATGAATGTGTCGATGTCGAGCATGAAGAGAAGTCATTGGATTACCGACCATTGATGAATTCCGTTAACCAATGCGAGGCAAACTCACCATTGATGTCAATGAGTGCCAAGGTACCTGAGTACATCCTGCAAAGTGAGAATAGATGTGCTGATGTCAAGCCACTTGCAAGATCCGACGATCAAGGGACATTGATGTATTCCCATGATTGTCGGCGAGAGAACTTGCCATTAAGGCATGCAAGCCTCTAGGTACTCAAAAGGAACTCTAGTCTATATCCCAGATAAGGTGCTGAGGTCGATGGGGCAAGACTTGTTGAAAGGTGGGCCTTAAGGAATCCCACATCAGTCAACGCGAGTTTGTAAAAATGATTGGTAGGACTATAGATGAAAAGGTCTCGGTAGCAACAGTGTGTATGAAAAAGAAAGCAGGGTAATGTAGTCATCAAAAAGGGATCTGAATGGTTTTATTTGTAAGATAAAATGAATGGAAAAAAATAGGAAAGAGATGTATGTGACTCAGAAGGATAGGCGTGTGAGAAGTTATGAAGGATAAGGCGATGGAAGATGGCTTCAACACAGGGATGATAAAGTAGCCATTTCTTGGAGTCAAATTGGTAGCTGATGTCATTTATGTGATCCACCCCTCTCCACCAATTGAAAAACGACGCGACCTCCTTAGATCTGAGTTCACGCGACCATGGAACTCTTTTGATTTCTTTTGCTCCATCTCTGGAACATCTGTACTGCCCGTAATGCACAGTGTTTTCTCTGACGGGATCATTCCAGTTATCCCATCCTCCAGGGAAGATAATGTTAGCCATGTAAATGTAAGCATACACTATTGTGGAATAAGGCCCCCACTACCCTTCCCATATACATTAATCCATTGCCTGTCAACTTGTAGTTAAGAAATACGAAGCCTGAGTCTTCCGACAGAGAAGCTCTTTTCTGAGCTATACATGCACCATTTTTTAAAGGGATGGCATGTAGGTTGCACTTCTCATAGACATATTTTCCATTGCCACTTATGATATCTATGGCACTTTCAATGTAATAGTTTCGAAAGTAATGCCTCCCAACATGAGAAGGATAAAATCCTATGCAAGCACATCTTCTTCAAAGAATGAAAAATCCCAAAGAATATGCCAAAGAATACGTAACAACACAATCATTTCATCCTCCAGATGCAGAATATATATATCTTTTTTGTTTGAGAGATCGTAACAATCCAAAATTTGGCTGAGGAAATTCCAACTATTCCTGTGAAATCATTATGACAACATATTTGCTTGGTTACGATTCCTCTCACCCTTCAAAAACGAGTAGTGGTAGATTCAGAATGGCGTGGTGTGGTAGGAGAGTCATTTTAGCCATTTAATAGATCATAACTTCCCCTTGCCAGTGCGTGCGATAATCATGAGATCGGAGAGGATCCCGAAAATTTCAGAATTTACTTGCCTTTCTATTTTCACTGCATTAGTAGTCACATGTTTGGAGACTTGCGATGTGTAGCGGAGACAGTAGGTGGGCGAGCTAGCATGGTGCGCCCTGACAGAGTTGTTAAGCGATTGCGCCCTGGTAGAGTTGTTAAGTGATTTTGCCCTGACAAAGTTGTTAAGCGATTTGAAAGAGTTTTTGAAGAATCTAGTCACTTTGGTCCTTGGCCTTCGACAGATCTGTACATCCAGCGTTGGCAGCGCATGTTTCCTTTATGTTTTCTGATGACAGACTTTGACTAACGGGCGTAACCTGGCCGCTGGGAAATGCATGGAAGGCATGGGCTAGTTGTTTGGTGGTCCACCGAGTGAATGACCGGGATGGATTAGTTCCAAGCTACAAGCTGAGGGCAAAGGAGCAAAATGGTCGCCTTCCCCACCGTGCTTTCCTTTCTCCAGCGGAAAAAAATGCGTTATGCTTCAATGTGATTGCCTGTAACCAAGCTTATATATTTGTTGGCGAATGTGATGTGGATATTTATTTTGTTTCATTTTATTTCGTGGTTTCTATGCATTTAAAACTAAGGATGGTTATGTTTATTCATAGTTTTTAGTTTTATGTTATTATTTTAGTTTTATTTTTTATTTTTGTATATATATATATATGTTTTTATTTTTATTTCTATAAATTTAAAATTAAAAGAGTCCTAAACATTTTGGTGTTTTATCATTTTTTTTAATTAATTGCTTTATTCTTAAATTTAAAAGAAGACAAATTCAAATAAAATTAAAGAGAATAGGTTTATTAGCAAATGGAGACAAAATGAATTGCAAATTGAAGATGAAAAATTGATTAAGTATGTTTGCAAATCATTGATTTATTCATTCCTGAAAAAGTTAAATATATACGACACTTTCTGATCCTCGCGATCGCACTAAGCGCGGAGGAGAGCATACTTATTGAAAGCAAAAAAAATTAAAACTGATATGTTTTATTCCTTTGAACCTACCTACTCTACTTCTAATTGGAAGTTAGAAATTGATTAAGTGCAGTCAAAGATCCAATGTAACCATGAGCGCAACAGTAATAAGAATATGTTCAATGTGAATTTTGCAAACGATAATCGAAAATAGACGTAAACATGCGAAATTGACGGTTGAAATTGTAAATTAACAAAATAAAAAGAAAAATTGAATGGATCTAACCTAGTACCTGCTTGAAACCATCGTTCGATACTGCTTTCATAGGCATAGTTTTCACTCCTCAGATCGTGTCGCAATTCCTTGTTATCCTCCTTGATCTCCTGCTCGCATAATTGTTCATCATCAGATGTGCAGAGTTCTTTGTATGTTGTTTCGTCGTTTGCCTCTGGGGGAGTAATTAAGTTTTCAGCTGTTGTCAAGATCTCCTCTTCCCAAGAAGAAGGGATCCCGACTTTTGCTAGGATCCGAGTGAGCTGATCTAGACTTGTGCTAATTGAAAAATCATTTTAATGAAAATCAAACCAAATACTGGAAAAAAAAATGAAAATGAAAAACTAGTACGAAACAAGTGCAAAACAAGTGCAAAATGAGTACAAAACCAAAGATGAACAAAATCAAAAGCAAACTAGTATGAAAACAGAAACTAATTCACAATCCAAACTAAGAAATTAAAACTATTTGTAAATATAAAACACACCAAACTTGAACTCCTTGCGTTACTGAGACCCTGTTGTCACCAGGTTATCTGTTCACACAGTTAGCTCATCAAAAATAAAAAATAAACTAAATTTGTATAAATAAAAACACACTTTTGCATAAAAGAAAATCAATTACACACAACTGAAACATAAAATCTAACTCTAACCCTTTTAACACCTCCCCGGCAACGACGCCAAAATGTCGAGCGAATTATATGATAGTAATTGCGACATAAATTATCAATCCAACGTCGTAATCTTATGAGATGTACGCAAAGTATATGCAGGGTAAGAGGATTTCTAATCTATGCTAATGATTGAAAAGAAACATGTTAAACTATTGTCGTTGAATCTAAATCTAAGAAAGCACAAAATATGCAACTAATCTATGAAAGGAAACTATCCTAATGCTACATAAACTTGAGACTAAAATTGAATCTACAAATCAAATGAGACATAATCTAACTATGAAATCAAAAACTTAATCTAACTACGAAAGCATGAAATCTAGAATTAATCTATGAAAACATGAAAGTGCATAAATTAAATCTAATGAAAGCATTTTAAAAACATCCACAACAACACACGACAAAAAGGTAAACGACAAACCACTATGAGAAAGTAAAATCTTGCATTAAAACAATCCAATACATGACAAATAATGAAAACCACTATCTCAAAACTACAAGACTATGAATCAAAGCTCAATCACTCTATTTTTCTATTCTCTATTCTAGAGAGAGGCCTCCTCCCAAATGAGGAGAGAACCCGCTTATTTATACATGACTAAAGATAACAAACTCATAATTACAAATCCACTTTTCTCTCAACCTATCCCTTCAAATCCTCCACAAATATCTTAGATAAGATATTCTATCGATGATCTTCTCCTTGAAGTTAGCTTGAATAATTATCTCCAAATCAAAGCTTGAAGATGAAATTCGAATTTGAAGCTAGGTGGTGATTTTTGACTTTGTGAAAATCTTCAAATATGCCCGTAGTCATCACAAAACTCATCCAACTTTGAGATATAATGAAAATATGTTAATTTTCTGATATTTAGTCACAAGTTCTCTTAAAAATACTCAAAATAAATAATTTGGAAAATGGAAATGTAAACCCATATGTTTTTATGAAAGTGACGATAATTATGGTTTTATGGAAGAATGAAATGGAAATAAAGGCGACAAATGATATATGGAAGATGAATAAAGTGTCGTATTTTTGCGACCCAACAATAACCACGAAGAATATTCTAATTATAATTGAGTTGTTATTATATATATCAATCCCCTTTTGTGGATTGATCATGTCAAGACTTATGTATGACCAAATCCCCTATTGTGGATTGGTCAAACAATGTTTATATGGTGCTAATTGAGAAGTTGCCCCCTAGAGATAATTAAAGTGGTTTTAACCACTAGTTGAAGACATTGGCCGAGCTTGGTGAAGAGAGACAACCCTAGCACCCCTCAGCTAGTATAAATAAGAGAGGAAGGCACCTCATTCACTCACTCACTCAATCACTCATCTAGTGCGCAAGTTTTGGAGGAAGTTGCAGTTGCAAGAAGACGAAGAGAGAGGCACATTGCTAAGTCTTGGATATTCTCTCGTGTTTTGGTCTTTTATCTTGGAATTGTATTGGCAATCCATATTAAAGATTTTTTTGTTGGGTTTTCTTCCCCATGAGGGTTTCCTAGGATAAAATGTTGTGTACCTTGTGATTGTGTTTCTTTCAATGATCCTGCTTATGCTATTATTGTCTAGTAAACTGAAAAGAACTTAATAACAACTCTAAATTTAACATGGTATCATAGCTAAACTAAGTAGAGAACCTTTCACTGGTTAACCAAAAATGTCACTGTTGTCGTACAAGAAAATCGGGGCTTCTTATTGGAAGGGAGTTTCAGCTGAAAAACCATATAGGGAAGTATGCCCTAGCCTAGCGAACTCATTGACAACTTGAGCGAACCTTTTCAGTGGCTAGAGCCTCTAGAAAGCCAATCCCTAGTTTTGACTCGAACTAGAAAACCAGGAAACCAGAACTAGTACTAGAAGTACCAATCCATATTTGCACAGGTCCAATTTCAAGGGGTAAAATTTGGATTTTTTGAAATCAAACCGCTCCAGCCTACTCGCCTCAGCCTAGCGTATCTAGTCCCTGGATCAGAATTTCAAAATTTGAAAGTTGAAAATTAGGGTTTCCTCATAAAAACCCTAAGTTGATGTGGCAGTTGTAGTACCAGTTGCAGTATCAATTGCACTTGTAGTGCCAGTTCCTTCATGCCAATTGCAGCACCAATTGCAATGCCAACACCAACTGTAGTACCAATTGTAGTAAGAGTTTTTTGTGAAGTGTTGGGATTGTTGTTTTATTGTCCCAATGCAACTTACCCTAGCAAGATACTATCATAGGTATGTACTTACATATGTTTAAAATGCGTTATTATTCTAGAGGGTACTTGTAGGAGAAGGGATCTTTTGTCATAGATCTAGAAGGATCTCAGATCCATCACATTCAGAGGAATAATGCACCTCAGGTTTGATTATTTTGATTTACATCTATTTTTTTATAATATTATGAACATATATGTTGTATGTTGAAGTTATGACTATCATACTAACCCTTGTTCAAAATTAAAGTCAAGATATTAGATTGAGATTAGAATTTATTCTCTAACTTAGATTTCTGTCAAGATATCATATTGTCTTAGTACAGAGGACAAGTTGAAGAAAGCACTTGTCATCTTAAGTGAAGGAGACTTGGAAGAAAAGAAACACACTCATTCTTAAGGAAAAGACTCCAAGTTCCAGGTCATAGGTGATAACCTTAAGGAAGCTATAGTGACGGTTGCAAGAGGCAACATACTAGATGAGACATGGAGAAAACTATCCAAGTTGTATATGTGATCGTATACATTTAGAAGATGAAGAAGAAACTACTTTTGAGATACAGAGTATCTCATATGGAGATAGACTGTAAGGAGAAGAAGGCTCCAAAGATGACTGAACATTAGAACAAGAACTCACAATAGACTTGTTCAAAGGATAATGAATTCACCTTGACAGAAAGCAGAATTCGTTTGAAGTCTGACTCGGTTTTTCATATTAAGACTTGGTATTCAACACCAAGTATATCTTGTAGAGACTATGAAATATTTGTAGACTCAGAATAAATAAAGAACAGAGTGAGCCTCATCTCAAAGAGGATTAGATGGGAAGATTCCCTTGTTTTAGTAACAGAGAAGGAAGCCAGCCAAAAAGACTGGGATATGGATTTTTTCCGTGAGACTAGAAGGGAAGTCAGTGTTGATTTCTAAGATTGATCTTTCATATCAAGCATGTTGCAGATAACAATATAAATATGTACAAAGCCTGATTTGTGTCCAAAGGATTCTCCCAACAAGAGGGAGAAGACTATGACAAGACAATTGCTCCAGAAATCGAAGAAATAGTTCCAATATTCATGAAGACAACTAGAACAACCATGATTATGATATAGTATGAGATTAAGGGGGAGCAGTCCATGTATTTGAGATTGAGCTATATCCAGTGCCAGTTCATGTAGTACATTAGTCAGGCCATGGAGACATGAATACAATAGCAGATAGAGTTACCTCCATGAAAGAAGAAGAGCTACCTTCAATATCAATTATTGAGCCACTCTCATTTTAAGATGAAGTTGTTGCCGTGATGAAGTAGAGGAGTTACTGTTAGATTTCAAGCAGTCACAGTAAGATTTGAGTAGCTATTCTTAGATTTAGAGAAACTACAGGTGCAGAGTCCCAGTTCTATAGGAATGGTTGAAGAGAGAGTAGAGGACATACCCTCGAGTAGTGAGACAGATAGTGCTTTGTAGAAAACACAGAGAGCTAGCACATGATTGTGCATATTAAGTTGGAGTTGAAGCAAGTGTGCCAGGATGGTACAATGTAATGTGAAAATTTGGTTTAAAGTTGAAGATATAAAGACTCTTGTCTGTAGGTTGAAGAAGGCTATGTATGGGTTGAAGCAAGCTTCTAGAGCTTGGTATGGCAGAATTAACAGTTTCCTGATGAGCTTGGGCTTTACCAAGATTAAATTTGATTCTAAACCTTACTTCAAGGTTATGAATGATGATCCAATTATATTGTTGTTGTATGTGGATGACTTATTTTTAACTAGAGAAGAAAGGCTCATCACAGATTGTAAGAAGAAACTCGCTATATAATTTGAGATGAAAGACCTAGTCCTGATGCATTATTTCTTAGGTCTTGAAGTTTGGCAGATCCCAGAGAAGATCTTCCTTAACCAAGGGAAGTATGCAATTGAAATACTGAAGAGGTTTGATATGTTGGAATGTAAAGCCATTAAGACACCCATGGAAACAAAGTTGAAGCTCATGGTTTATACTTCGTCAGAATTGATTGATGCTACTATATATAGACATATTATTGGTTCGTTGATGTATTTGACAAATACCAGGCCCGATATATGCTTTGATGTGAACACCTTGAGTAAATATATAGTAGAGCCTAGATGTGTTCACCTTGTAGCTGCAAAGCATGTGATGAGATACCTTAAGGGTACGTTGGACTTTGGTCTCTGTTACACTGGAGATCATGACTTCAGACTAGTTGGTTATACTGATTCAGATTGGGATGGAAGTATTTCTGATAGAAAGAACACTTCATGATGTTGTTTCAGTCTAGGGTAAGCCATGACTTCATGACAGAGTAGGAAGGAATCCATTAATCCATTATTGCTCTCAACATAGTAGAAGTGGAATACATTGCAGCATGTTCCACCAATTGTGAAGCCATATGGCTTTAGAAGTTGTTGACAGGTCTATTTGATTTAGAGATGGAAGCAACCGTGATTCTATGTGATGACCAGAGTTGCATAAAGATGACGGAGAACCTTGTGTTCCATGATAATTCGAAGCACATAGAAATCCGGTATCACTACATTCATGATATGGTGCAGAGGGGAGTTTCAAAGCTCCAATATGTTGGCACAGATGAGCAGGTTGCGGATGTGTTGACCAAGCCTTTGTCTCATGTAAATTTTGAAGACTTTCGAGACAAGATTGGTATAGTCTGAAAGGACCTCCCTTGAAAGGGGGAGTGATGTTGATGATACTATGGTATTCTGACCAACAACGGGTAGCTCCGTTATGATTTTATATCTTAGGGGATTGATCATCCCTGGATAGATACCAAAGGTCCAATAAGGATGAACTGTCAGAGTACTTGTGAATGTATATGCCAACTATGGTCAGTAGTGTTAGCTCCATTAAGATTTTATATCCTAGGGAATCTTCGATCAAGGGCATTAAGGATAGAGTAAATGTAGTAGCATATCACTTCCCGTAAAGTCTGCAGAGCATTGCCACAATATATTGGTAGGGTGTCCTTAGTGCCGTGGTTGGATACTTCCCAGATGACCTGTTCTTGAAAGATTTATCTGGATTGTACCATATCTTGAATAGGTCTTTTGCCTTGTGCTTGAACTCGCTGAGGATTTCCTCATCCAATTTTCAGGTTCCCTTTTCCAAGTGATAGTATTTTTCTAGATCAACTGCCTGAAATGATACTATGGGCTCCTCCCTAGCGTTGAGTGTGTATTTGTTTTCCAAGTCCACATGCTTGAGAATCCACGTAATTGCATCTGTGCAAGGGAGCACTGCAACACGAGCTTCCACCTTGTGTAGTCTTGATCACTGAATGTTCTTGAAGATTTGGAGTTCTTCTGGGTCATCAGCTTCCACTGGGAACGTCTATTTTTTGAACATTTGAAATACTTCACCACATTTGAGTGAGTCTCCTCCTTTCTCTAGGAGTCATGTTGTGTCATCTTTCACTACCCCTGTAGAATCAACCTCTTCATATTGTCTGCTTCTTCTTCTAGAAGCCTCTGTGACAAGTTCCTTGCTTGTTATCTTCTTATGCAGAGACATTTCTAAATATGAAACATATAGCCATAATTAGCGCATAAAACCACTAGTAAAGATGATGCGACAATAAACATGAAATATTGTTGGCACCAGGCCGAAGTGGAAAGGAGGATGATCGTGGGAAAGAAAGAATGCAGAAACGAGAGTAACAGCTGGAAGGTAACATAACACGCACGCATGTAAGAAAGCGTGCACAAGGAAAACGACAGCTGGAGGAAGAACAACAAGTGTGCATGGGAGGAAGACCTAACATTGGTAAAGTTAGGGTTTTGGTAATACATTGTAAAATGGCTGAAGAGCTAGATATATATAAATAGAGATACACAAGTATCATAAGGAGGTTGATTCTCTTTTGTAATAGTTCAGTTTTTGTAATGATCTATCATAGGTATGTACGAGTTGATGCGTTATGTAATATGGTTATTGACCAATTTTGTAAGTTGTTGAGCTAGAATAGAGGAGAGGAGGAAGATCTAAGGAATAGATCACAGGTTGTGGAGCCTGGTGCGATCTAGTTCGCCTCATACAGATCTTACCCATCAAAGGGAATTGTAAGCGCATGGTGCTGGAGATGCAAAACTACCATAATAAAAGAGCCAAGAGCCAAATCTTTGTGGACGTAGCCCAGGAGGGGGTGAACCATGGTAATATCTGTGTAATGTGATAAATGCATGTATATCTTTATTTGATTTCAACAGTTAATTGTTATGGTTAATGAATGAGTTAATGCATTGTTATGGAATACAATTGTGTTGTTCGGGGAACTAAACCATGAAGGGTAGATGCAACCCCGTGAGTACTAGGTAGATTGCAGTCATAATTCATAGTATATGGTTTGTATTAACAATCCCATATCCCATACTGAATCCTAGGCTATAAACACATGAGTCTTACAACCACCCATCTAAAGCTATCTTAGGTGAGACTGCCCAGTGCACTCTGTACACTGTGTTGCCTTCTGGTTTACCAGGAGGGCTGATAGTTTTAGAGGCTTTGTTGGAAGACTGAAAGACATGAACCATGGGTCAATAACTCAGACAGTAAAAGGAAGCAGTTAAAACCCAACAAATGGTTTTGTTGCTGTGTTAGAAGGAACAAGAGAGGATTGAGTAGACGAGATAGATTGAACAAGAAAAGAATGAGCGAAACAAGAAGACCAATGAGCCATTAGAAGGGAATTTTCAGACCTCAGAACCCCACAAAAGTAGAAATCAAAGATTGGTTGAGAACCAAAGAGCTAGAGTTTGCCTAGAAAGACAATAGAAACCCTAGAATCACACATCGCAAATATCTAGATAAATACGTATTTATTGATTTACATGAAGTCTTTTTCTATGATTTTCTGCATCTACTACAGGAGTGGATACTAAGATTGAAGGATAACCATGCGACGAACTAGATCTGACAACTATATTGGACCCAGGTACAGATTGAGCAGTTAAAACAGGTGAACAACAAATTCACCCACGCAATAGACTTTTGGCTTGACAGTATTGTGGCAGGTTTCATCATCGAATTTGCATTTGACACAACAAAGTCATACAATGCAGTAGAGGAAGAATTTATACGTGGACCTCGAGGAAGGTACATTCAATCCCTTTATACTTATATTAAGATACTGCTATATAACAAAGGTGTAATGACAATGGAATCAGACAACTAAAATTCTCTGTGTGCATGGGAAAAGGGGGGAAACACTAACATAGAGAGGATAAATGGAAGGAGGTGAGGAGAAAGACAAGAAGGAGGAGGAACCCTTGGACCCAATCATGATGGATGATGACCAACTCAAGTGGATCTTGGTGTCATTAGGAACGATGCATAGCGGAGTACCCTAGCAATATAAGTTGAATACCAAGAAGAGAGTCATAGCCGTGAGGGAAGGCTTGGTGAGCGATGAGGAAGAGGTAGAGGATCTCCAGGCCGTGGAGCAGATTGAGGAAATCCTGCGTGAAATGTATGAGAGGAAGATGAGAGGCCCAAGAACAGGAGGAGAAGGCAACCATCCTATCCATATTAATGTCAGTGTGGAACCCACAAACCCATGTGCGACTAATACACCAAAGAGAACACCATCATTTAGACAACCGAAGTTCGGATAAATTCTGACAGCAAGAAGTACATCTACACTAGGAGCGACGACTGGAGGATCCAGTTCAGGCAGCACTAGTCAAGTATCTACACTGCGCGGAGGAGGAAGTAGTTCAATATTCATAATGGCAGGACACGATCCCATTATCAGATTACCAGAATTTCGAGGACAAGTAGCAGAAGACCCGAAGAAGCATTTGTTCATTTGTGCAAAGATCTGGGAGGCAAAACAGATCACTGATGAAGATACCAAACTCGCGCAACTAGCGATTACACTAAAAGATCGCGCACTAGACTGGTACATGAGTCTAGACACAAATAGTGCCCCTGGGACGACGAGGACACTGGAAAACATTAAGAAACTACTGATTAATGAGTTCCATAAGCCAAGCTCAGAGGATCAATACATGAACGAGATGATCAAAATAAAACAGAAACCATGAGAGTCAGTATGGGAGATCGACTAGAGATTCAAGCAACTAAAGGGAAAACTAAAATACCTTATGATCGAGATGCAACATCGACACCTGTTTGTCAACTCACTACTCCCACACTTAAAATATCCCCTATGACAACATAAATTTCAAATGCAGGTAGAGGCTCTGCAGGCAGCCTTGCAACTGGAAGAGAACCAGTACCGACAGACGGACCTAGCTATTGAGGAATTGAAGGAGGATTTGAAGAATCTAACATTTCAGCTGAACCAAAATAAGAATAAAGACAAATGAGAATCCGTTTGGTGCACCGCATGTAGGACAGAAGGACACCACAAGAACGAATGCCCAACATTCACGCAGTATATGGCAACAAGTATGCCAAACCCGCTACCACAGGGAGGATTATGGTGCAAAATATGCAAGAAATCGGGTCACGACCCTTATCACTACACAACGATGCAGAAATACTAGAAAGTTCCTAAGAATTCATATTGCACATTTTGTAAGTCAGTAGGCCACGATGACAAAGATTGTATAACTATGCAGCTGATGCGGGAAAGAACATTATATGTATACAGGGTACATGCCGAAATGATGATTGGGCAAGCAGCGCCACATTTCAATCAAACCCCGGCTCCATACAATACTGCACAATAACCATACAACAACGTGCACCTGCAGTATAATCTGACACAACCCCAATACAATACCGTGCAGTATAATCATGCACCACAATATAGTGCACCGAGAGGTGACCGAGCAGGCTATCAAGGAGGAGGACGAGCCAGAGGAGGTTTCAGACGTGGTAGAGGACCCATCACATGTCACAATTTTCAGCAAATGGGACATTATGTAGGAGAATGTCCACTTCCACCAACAACTTGTATGTATTGCCGTGCATCGGACCACGATATAGAGGAATGTCTGACACTACTAGTAAAGATTCAGGAAAAGAGGAATGAGAACAATCAGAATGTCCAGTGGATTTCAGCCGAAGCTAGGGATGACAGATGAAACATCAATATAGTCACTCGTGGAGTAACGAAAATAGGAAATGTCGCAATTCGACAGGAACCAACACAAAACCAATGGGTAAAGAAGAACATCGAACCAAGAAAGCAGTTCAACGCAACAAAAAAAACATATACTTTTAAGGAAGCGAGACAAGAATTTCAGAAGGAGGACACAACGTCGACTTCAACTGCGCAACCATTCAAGGAAGCCCCATAATATGAGATGCCGCCATCATTGGATAATACCAATGGAATGCAGCCCAAGGGATAAGTAAGTACAATCAAAGGATTTTTGCAATCATGCGTGAGAGTATTAAGTGATCCTTCATCTATGAAAATATTGCAAAACATACTAGAGAAATGTAGCAGTGGGATGGAAGAAAAACTAGAAAAAAAAAATGTCAATCACCTACACACCAGAAGAAGAACAAGTAGGGAATTTAGACTAAATGCTAACATTGGAGATTTCAACATGGGAGACATTATACTAGACCTAGGATCTGAAGTGAATGTGCTACCCAAGAAGACCTGGCAATGTATGGGAGAGCCAACACTGGGATACTCAAATATCAAATTAAAACTAGCAAACCAACATAGAGTCCTACCAATAGGTAGACTGAAAGGAGTGACAGTAGATCTCGATGGACTGCACACTAAAGCAGACTTTGAAATCATTGAAATAGTGGACGACACAATACCTTACCCAACACTGCTTGTTCTGGATTGGGTGTTTGACAACCAGACCATAATCAATTTGAAAACCAAGAAAATGACATTTGAATCCGGAGAATACAGGGTCATAGCACCACTGGATCCATCGGAAGGGGAGAGGTTCGTAGAGCCCACTTGCCTAGACTTAGAGGATATTGGCCAGCTATTTGGAACAACTGCGCGTGATGAGGATTACATAAACCCAACTACAAACAAAGTACTTAGTTGGCGGAGCATTACTTCATGCGCAACAGACTCAAACACCGGGTTAGAAAATTGGCAGCAGAGACTACACAAAGTATCCACGCGAAGATGTGCAAGAATAGACCGCGTAGTAAGATGGGTAGGCACAGAAATCAGAGAATCACCCAGTTTCCATGGACTAAATGATTTGGAAATATTATTGACACAATACGAAGACGAAGTCTTAGAAAACCAGCGACTGTTAGCACTTGACTTAGCACTCAAGGCCACACCCGCAAGATGGTGGGGCATGCATAAAGAGACCACTACAGACTGGTATCAATGTAAGCGACTACTGCGCATATGGTTTGACACAGAACATGAATACAACAAACAACAAAAATACCAAGGATAAGAGGCACCAGCGGAACACTTGGCGAAGTGAAAAACGTTGTGGAAAATGACACCGCCAGAGGAATGGCCTCATCACTTCATACATACTTTAGAGGGCATACTAGCAACTGATACACAGAATAGGAATTGCACAAAGGAACTACAACATGGAGGACATTACATCACTTTCTCATTCAAGCATGAGAACCCCAACATAGACGCAACTCTCAAATGAATCAAAGGAGTAATATTCATTGAAGAACCAAAAATAGAATTTATCACAGAGGAGCAACAACGGAACAAACAGACAGTCAAGGAGCTACTTTCATGCTATCATGTACAAGAGGAAGCACTAGATTAAGGTGACCCATGCAACATTCAGATCAAGGAAGTAGAAGGCGAAAGAGATGTGGAAGGACCACCCATAGAATCAGAAGTCATTGTCACGCCAATCAAGGTAAATAAATTTAACATCGGGACAGATGAACATCCCAAAATGGACAACATTGGAGACTACTGGGATGAGCAAATAGTAGAGAGCATAACAAAATTGTTGCGCGAATATAGAGACCTTTTTCCCACAACATTTACAGAGATGAAAGGTATAGCAGGGGAACTGGGAGAGATGAATATACCACTAAGACCTTAAGCGAGACCTATAAGACAATGACCCTATAGACTGAACCCCATATATAAACAGAAAGTGAAAGATGAGATCGATCGGATGCTCGAAGCCGACATCATCGGACCAGTTGAGGAATCAGAATGGATAAGCCTGATGGTAGTACGGGACAAGAAACAAGGAAGAGGGATTATGATATGTGTCGACTTGAGGAAGTTGAATAATGCATGCCTACACGACCCATTCCCTACACCGTTCGCAGATGAAGTGTTAGAGAATGTGGGGGGACATGAAGCTTACTCATTCACTGACAAATTCTCAGGCTACCATCAGATTAAGATAGCACAGGAGGAAAAACACAAGACCACATTTGCCACGAAATGGAGATCTTATCAGTGCACAGTCATGCTGTTTGGACTGAAGAATGAACCCACAATATTCTCCAGAGTAGTCATCGCAACATTTAAGGAATTCATCCATAAGTTTCTTGAAGTATACCTAGATGACTGGACAATTTACTGTCTGATAAAAAACCATGTGGAAGTACTACGACTAATGCTAGAAAGATGTAGACAATTCCAGATATCACTGAACATCAAGAAATGCATATTTGGAACACCGTTATGGATACTATTGGGCCATATAGTATGCAAACAAGGCTTGTTAGTGGATCCAGAAAAGATCGCCGCCATTGTTAACTTACCAGCACCAAAAATAGTTCGAAAGCTAAGAGCAACCTTATGGCACACAAGATAGTACAGGAAGTTCATCAAAGGATATGCGTAGATCACAACCCCAATGGAAAAACTGTTAAGGAAGGATACAAAGTATCAAGGGAATGACGAGTGTCAACACGGTCTGGATACCCTGAAGGAAAGGATGGTTTCGGCACTGATATTAGTATTTCTAGATTGGGAAAAGACATTCCATGTGCATGTAGATGCATCAGCGATAGCACTGGGAGCTATCTTAGCATAGTCAGGAGAAAGAGACTTGGGTCATTCGATAGCGTTCACGAGCAGAAAGCTATCCGACTCGAAACATAATTATAACATGATGGAAAGAGAAGGCCTAGCTATGGTCTATGCACTACAGAAGTTCAGACAATACCTATTGGGAAAACACTTTAAGATGTTTACATATCACTCAGCCCTGAAATACCTAGTCAACAAGCCAATGTTGGGGGGGAGAATCTAACGATGGTTACTGCTATTTCAAGAATTTGATTTTGAAGTAATAGTTAAACCAGGGAAACTGAATGCAAGACCTGACCACCTGTCCAGGGTCACAAATGGAGAAGAACCTACAAATCTAGAGGACACCTTTCCGGATGCACAATTATTCTCAGTACATATTGCTGATGACTACTTCACAGAGATCATCCAGTACTTAAGCATAGGTACTGCGCCGCAAGAATATACCACCGCACAGAAGAAGAACCTGGTAGTTTGCGCAGCGGACTATCAACTGATCGCGGGACACCTATACAAGATGGACGCAAACAACATCTTGCGAAGGTACATATTAGATCATGAACGATTAAGAATCTTAGCAGAATCCCACGAGGGAATCACATGAGGGCATTATGCAGGAAAATCTACTGCGCAGAAGGTACTATGCGTAGGACTATGGTGGCCAACGATTCACAGGGACTCAAAAGAATACTGTCAGGGATGCGATGTTTGTCAAAGGGAGTAGGCAAACCCAATAGAAGGGACGAGATGCCACTACGACCATAAGTAACATTACAAGCATTTGAATCGACTTTGTGGGAACAATTAACCCACCAGCCAAAAGAACAGGGGCAAGATACATTATCACCGCAACGGAATACCTAACAAGATGGGCAGAAGCTGCACCAGTAAAAGATTGTAGCGCAAAGACAACCACACACTTCTTGTTTTAACAAGTCATCACTAGATTTGGGTGCCCAAGAGTTTTGATGAGCGACCAAGGCACGCACTTCATAAACAACACCATTCACGCGCTGACTGAAGAGTTTGAAGTTCATCACCAGAAGAGCACACTGTATCACCCATAGGAAAATGGCACAGTAGAAGCCTTAAAAAAAAATCTGTAGAATGCACTAACAAATATCTGTACCATCAACAGAGATGACTAGGACCTCAAAGTACCAACAATATTATGGGCGTATAGGACCACATGAAAAAAATTGACAGGGCACACACCATTCAAACTAGTCTATGGCCAAGAAGCAATAGTGCCATTAGAATTTTTAGTACCCAGCTTACGCATAGTAGCTATCACACAGATGACAGAACGAGGTGCAGTACAGGAAAGACTGAATCAGTTATTGTCAATGGAGGAAGACCGAATCCTGGTAGGATTCCATCAACAAGTGCAGAAAGAAAGAGACAAAGCTTGGCACGATCGACACATCAAGAAGAAAACGTTTAAGGAAGGATATCTAGTATTTCTCTATGACAACAAGTCGTTTCATCACCCGGGGAAGCTCAAGTATTCCGACCATGACGTATCATACGAAACCAAGTTCCCAGAACTTGCACAGAGGGTCTTTATGCAGACCATAACCGTAAACCAACTTGGAGAAACGATTAGCCAGCCACACTAGTGGGCAGCTGGCCTGGACAGAACATGAATCTTAGGTTTGTTGAAGCTACCAAATTTTGGCAGAGGTTAGTACACGACATCATGCGTCAAACAACTGTTAGAAGTCACACATGGAGGGGACATATGGCTGGACAAACCCGTCCCCATAATTGTTGAGCTTATTGCACAAATCACAGGGTTACCAACCTGGGGTATGGATCCCGCGTTGATTCTGGACGACAAATCCAAGGAGAAAACGTTGGCAGAAGAGATGAAGAAGAAATATGGCAATGCCAGAGGAATGAGGGGCATCATAATCTAACGAATCAACAACGCAACTACACAACTAGGTGCAAATATCTTAGCTTGCAAATTGCTCAGAAAATGCCGCAAAGAGGAAGTACCAACAGGAGTCATTGAAGTTGCAGCTCAGTGTGCAGAAGGCACCTCTGTGAGCTGGGCGCCATATCTATTGAACTTGTTTCAGGAGGACTAAAAGGATGCGTAGGACCTAGGCACACAATTTCGTTACTCGTGGCTGATTACCCTAATAACCTTCATGGGATGGTGAGAACCAGGGTATGTGGTCTTTTGTACCAAACCACAGCTAGCAGGAGCAAGATACCTCTTACTAAGATCCGGGCCACAGGCCATGCATAAGAGGGAGAACGGGGTCATATTCGAAGCATACGTACATGACATACATGACGCTATCAACCGATCATGGAGAATAACACTAAAGGCTATCATGCAATATGCAGACATCGCCAATTTCTGGGCCACAAAACAAACAATGTGGATACAACCAAGGCAGGATCTAGATAAACAGTGGCTACAAATGCACTACTGCACCACAGAGGGTGATATCGACATGGTCATCAACGAATGGCCTGATGAATGGAGGATCCCAACCATTATCCGGGAAGTGCAAGAAACAACAATAGAAGGAGAGGCAGGACATGCAGAAACATAGCCTCCGGAAATCCAAGTGCCCAAGAAACCACGAATGGGCCAAGACAAACCAACTCAGGCAGACAAAGGGCCCAAGCAGACAGGGACCCAAAAGGGGAGGAAAGAGACTACACAATGGACCAACGGACAACCGAAACAAGCTAAGGGAGTGAGGGAGACCGCCCCAAAACCATCACACAAGAACCAGGGGGAAATAAGAGACCAGCCGCGTAGCAAGGAGGTGCGCATAAGAAATCAAAGCGCAACGAGCATCGCTAGACTATACAATCACAGAGGATGACGAGGAAATGATCGCTAGAATGATCCATGATTACTTAGCAGAAGATTTCGATCATGCAACACATCACAGGGATAAACTGCAAAAAGAGATGGCAAAAATGGGACAGTTCCTCAAGAAATTTGGGGAAGCACAGATAGCAAGCAGCAACAGAGGCACAAAGCCATCGATAATACAGGCCAAAGAAAGAGTGGAGGTAGAAGAACGAGACCTAGTCCACCCCATTCCACACACAAACACAACGATTTACATCAAACCTAACATGTTGCTCATGGATGAAATCAAACACCCTTGAAGGATTTGGACAACATCCAGTTAGTCTTGACACGGATGCCATCAATGGCACTACACAAATTGTAGGTTAGTGTCGACCATGAGGTACAATATTGTGCACATAAAAACTGGGTTGAGCTACAACAAGCAACAAAGAAGCGCAAGGCGCTAGAAAAAGTCTATGAGCAGGCCAAGCTCGAAACTCAGGAGGAAAAAGAACACAAGAATGAACTGGAACTAAGAGTGGGAGGAGTTTTTGAGAAACTCCCAAGCACCGCACAAGGGAATGAACTCTTGGTAGCAGAAAAGACTGACTAGATTGCTCAGGCAATTGATCAATATCAGAAGGAGATCGAGAATCTCTGTGAACATCTCACACCAACCACTCCACCAGAAGTGAAGGAGAAAAGGAAGCAGGAAGCAACAACACACCTATAGGAGATGGAACAACAGGTTAGCACAACAACGAAATTGCTCGATAAAGAAACACAACTTTAGACAAGGGTGGAGGAGGATCCACAGGTCCAACGCTGGGACAAGGAAGAGGAAAGGATCAATGCAATGATCCAAGAGCTCAAACAGAGGYAGAAGACCATACCAATTCCATAACGAGTCAAAGGGACGTAGGAGATAAAGAAGATACAGACATAACTTATCACTGCGCAAACATAGAAACAAGAGCATCATGCTCAAATAGAGCCACTACAGGAATGGGTAGCAGAAATACTCGCATAGGCGGAAGGAGATAAAACATAGATAACACAGACCCAGACCGAATGTGCATGATTGTTGAGCGATGAAGTGGCAGTTCAGGTAGTAGACACCGTCAAGGAAAACACCGCTCAGGCATTGATAAAAGCAACAGAGCTCAAGGAAAAGTTCCATACGATCACCAAGGAGATCGAAGAAGCTCAGAAGGATTAGGTGACTTGGGACGAGTCACAAGTCAGTGTTGGGGGCCTTTTGGCACCAGGCCAAAGTGGAAAGGAGGATGATCATGGGAAAGAAAGTGTGCAGAAATAGAAGTAACAACTGGAAGGTAACACAGCACGCGTGCATGCAAGAAAGCGTGCACAAGGAAAACAACAGCTGGAGGAAGAACAACACGATTGCATGGGAGGAAGACCTAACATCGATAGGGTTAGGGTTTTGGTAATACATTGTAAAATGGATGAAGATCCCGATATATATAAATAGAGATACATAGCTATCATAGGAAGGTTGATTCGCTTTTGTATTAGTTTAGTTTTTGTAATGATCTATCGTAGCTATGTACGAGTTGAAGCATTATGTAATATGGTTATGGACCAATTTTGTAAGCTGTTGAGTTAGAACTGAGGAGAGGAGGAAGATCTGAGGATTAGATCACAGGCTGTGGATCTTAGTGCGATCTAGTTTGCCTCATACAAATCTTACCCATCAGAGGGAATTGTAAGCGTGTAACGCTGGAGATGCAGAACTACCATAATAAAAGAGCCAAGAGCCAAATCTTTGTGAACGTATCCCAGGAGGGGGTGAACCATGGTAATATCTGTGTAATGTGATAAATGCATGTATATCTTTATTTTCTTTCAACAGTTAATTGTTATGGTTAATGAATGAGTTAATGCATTGTTATGGAATACGATTTTGATGTTCGGGGAACTAAACCATGAAGGGTAGATGCAACCCCGTGAGTACTAGTAGATTGCAGTCATAATTCGTAGTAGATGGCTCGTATTAACAATCCCCTATCCCATACTCAATCCTAGGTTATAAACACCCGAGTCTTACAACCACCCATCTAAAGCTATCTCGGCTGAGACTGCATAGTGCACTCTATACACTGTGTTGCCTTTTGGTTTACTAGGAGGGACGATAGTTTTAGTGTTAAGAACCAAATATCAATATAGCATAGAAAAACCTCAGAAAAAGTACTCAACGCCTTGAAAAAGAGATAGTTTCAGATAATAAGCCTCTTCGAGGGGGTAACCTCCTTTTACCCCACTTAAATATTCAAGTACAAGATGATTCAAAATGAAAATGTCTCCTTGGTATATATAGGAGACTAGGAGGTATAATTACAACTAATGGCCTAAAGCCGACATAAATAAAATAACATTAC
>ML777502.1:527177-643288 GCA_009831015.1 Picea engelmannii
GATACTCTAGGAAGAAGTTATGATTTTTTTACCTGGAACACCTTCTTGAGACTAGTCAATAGGACTAGTCAGATACCCTATCTTACACAGGGTGTATATACAAATTTAAGATGACCCAGAAGCTGAAATTTTTACCACAGATACCTTACTAATTTCTATGGATAGCCTCCATATTCTAGGGTCTGAAACATTACAGAAAAATTTTTATAGTGAAAATTCCACAATGACTCAGTTCAGGATGATTCCAGAACCCTATCTTGTACAGGCTGTATCTCCGAAAGTATAAGACCTCAGGAGCTAAATTTTGAACCCAATGTACCTTGATCCGTCTTCTAAATATCCTCCAAACCGTTCCTTCTGAAACATTGTAGAAACAAAGTTATAGTGAAAATTCCAAGGTGTCTCAGATGTAGAAGCAAAACCCCAAGACCTTGAGCTCTGATACCGTATGTTAAGAACCAAATATCAATATAGCATAGAACAACCTTAGAAAAAGTACTCAACGCCTTGAAAAAGAGATAATTTTAGATAATAAGCCTCTTCAAGGGGGCAACCTTCTTTTACCCCACTCAAATGTTCAAGTACAAGATGATTCAAAATGAAAATGTCTCCTTGGTATATATAGGAGACTAGGAGGTATAATTACAACTAATGGCCTAAAGCCGACATATATAAAATAACATTACTAATATAATATTCCCCGATTAAGGGGTAATGAGCCAATATTAGGGCTTAACATTTAGAGGCTTTGTTGGAAACCCGAAAGACATGAACCCTGGGTCAATAACTTAGACAGTAAAAGGAAGCAGTTAAAACCCAACAAATATTAATCCCTTTGAGCATATAAGAGATGATCATTTAAATGAACATTAAAGAGAAATCTGCCCATGCGAACTTGTGCCATATACTTGAAGAATTACTTGTGTTAATATTAGAAGGGAGATCATCATTTGAGGATGATTGGATAATCAAAGACATTATGAATATTTGAGGGAGTTGGGCTTGGTTTTGGTGAGAAGCCAAGTGGATCAATACTAAAGATGTTAGTTTCCCAGGTGGTACATTGAAGGGCTTGGTGGCAACTCCAATGATTTAGATCAGAGAAGTTCTTATAAAGGAAACTAGTGAACGAAACTTCATATTGAAGAAGCTAATGGAAAGCTTGTCAATGTGTACTGGAGCACTTTGTAGAAAATCCTTCGATAAGGTTGAAGGAGTTTGTAGCAAGTTCTCTAGTTATGTCGAAATAGTTCTTTTCGAGTCCTCTGGTTATGTCGAAATAGTTCTTTTCAGTTCCTCTAGTACAACACCAGAGGCGATGACGTTAAGTATGCCGACAAGTGAGAATCCATACCAGAGAAGTTAATGGGAATTATGTCAGAATGAATAAGAGCAAATCATATCATGTGTGCCAGTTAGGGTCGGAGGAGATTGTAATAAGCTCTTCAGATTCACTGACGTATTTCTTGTTAAAGTCATCGGTTACGCCAGAAATGTTTGTGTTAAGCCTCCCGATGAATACCAACGAAGTTCATGTAAAATCCTTCGGTATACCACCATAAGCGATCCTATTAACTTTGCAAATACAAAACGATGCACCCAAAATTTAACTATGTCTTAGAATGGGTTTTGGGTCGAGTAAAGAGAATTAGGGCTTGAGTTTGATTCAAACATGGCTATGGTTTGGGCATGATAGTGACTAGGTTGAACAAATGTATCAGGGTATAGTTTTTTTGCATGCTAACCCGAGGTTTTGACCTAAGTTAAATGGACAAAGCGTTGTTCAAGATGATATACAACTATTGGGGTGGAGCCAAGGTGTAAGCAATGGCGGTGTTGTTCGATAGAGGCGACAGATATAGAAACTGTCAGGGTTTACAAATGTTGCAGGTCTGAGGTAGGTCATAGCTGTGGAAGAATATGGAGGTGAAAGCAAGAAAGGTCGCGATTTAGGGTACCATTAGCGGGTAAGGAAAGGGAGAATGGAGATCGATGTGCTCACCTTTGACCTAACCCTAAACACAACAATATATATATATAATGCAGATCAAGGAGCTAGGGCTTACCTGGACAGAGACTACATGTGGACAATTGCTGATGGGTTTGAAGGATGAATACTTTCTGCGAATGCATTTGCTCATCGATAGAGTGACTCGACGCTCTCTTTCCCCTTTGGTGATAGAAAGAACAATAATAAAATGTTGGAAGGGGAGTGCCTTTTATAACCTTGGCTTGAAAATTGATACGACTGGAGGCAATACCAGGAAGATTTCCAGTGGTATTGAGGGAGTTAGTGGAAACTCCTCTGAGTACATCGGAGGGCTCAACGAGAAGTCTATCGGTTGTTTGGTATGTGCATCGAATATGTTTTGAGGAAGTGTGTCAGTGAATCGCTTAAAACATTGGAGGATTTAACATAAAGTCTATCAATTATGAATTGTGCGTTTCTGCCGACTTCGAGGAAAGTCCTTTGCTGTACCAGATAACTTCATGTGAACTGCTCTGATGTATTGGAGGAATTAATTGGAACTCCTCCGATATGTACTAGAGAAGTTAAGAAGAACTTATTCAATAACCAAAAGAATGATTCTCAAAGATTTGTCTAAGTATTAAAAATTCAACCAAACCACACTAAAAAATAAAGTGACTTGATCAGAAAGAGATAATCAAAGATCAAATTTGAGGAAACTTTTCAAGTCAAAGAAGCTCTCATAGAGAAAAGGAGGGGTCCCATTTTCTTGGAAAAGAAGTGGCTTTCCAAGCAAGGATCGAAGAAAAAGGGAAGGTGTTGATGCCTGATGTTGTAACATAGAAATTTTTTGTCAAATGTTTTTTTAACATTTGCAACATTTGTGAAAAAAACTCACCCATTCTTCGTCACCTCAAAACCTTGAATCCTCAGTCCAAACTATAGGTAACAAAGTTGTCTATAGATGTTGAGGGCCTATTCAAATTGAAGATGTTGCGAAATATCAATGGTGCTTAGTAGTTAAGTCATGGTATCGGTTTTAAAGTATGAGAATATGCCATTTCCCCAACAAGCATGGACATTCATAGATTGCCCACAAAAAATATCCAGCTTAAGGAAACTCTACAAGAAAGAAGGTAAAGCCTAAATAGATAGTTAACCAGTGATGCACTTGTTCTGCTATGAGTGTCAGGGATAGTTTTAGATTCTCAGGCTGTCCTAGACAACTTGATGTCGAAGGATTAATCATTGTTAGTGCATAGGGGAATAAGCATTGATTTGTCTATGTTGGATGATAAAGATCTATCTAAGGAAGGATTTGATGAGGAGTTTCCAATTGTTGTCAGAGAAGATGTGAATTCAACAAAGAATTCAATAGATATCCCATATACAACTAGTGAATAGATTGCTAGTTCCTTGCCTAAAACTATCAATTGTTAGATTACACAAATTATTATTGGAAAGAAAAGATAGTACATGGGTTAATGGCATATGATATGAGTAATAAGAAATATACGAGATTCAAGATTTTGTAGGGATTGATTTTGATGGCAATGATCATGGGTAGAAATGTTTTATTTGCATCTCAAAACCAAGGGATACAATGATCTCGCCTTGTAGGAATATGTATCTTTGATAGACATGCTTCTTGAGATCATGGATGATTTTAACGATGAAAATTTATATTAAAATGTAGAAACATGGGTTAATCTTACTAGTGCTTAATCTTACTAGTGCTTACTAGTGCTTAATAAGAAATATACGAGATTCAAGATTTTGTAGGGATTGATTTTGATGGCAATGATCATGGGTATAAATATTTTATTTGCATCTCAAAACCAAGGGATACAATGATCTCGCCTTGTAGGAATATGTATCTTTGATAGACATGCTTCTTGAGATCATGGATGATTTTAACGATGAAAATTTATATTAAAATGTAGAAACATGGGTTAATCTTACTAGTGCTTACTAGTGCTTAATAAGAAATATACGAGATTCAAGATTTTGTAGGGATTGATTTTGATGGCAATGATCATGGGTATAAATATTTTATTTGCATCTCAAAACCAAGGGATACAATGATCTCGCCTTGTAGGAATATGTATCTTTGATAGACATGCTTCTTGAGATCATGGATGATTTTAACGATGAAAATTTATATTAAAATGTAGAAACATGGGTTAATCTTACTAGTGCTTAATATGCAAAATGTAAAATGTTTGGTGATAGTTTTGGAAAAATATTCAAATTTTTAAGTATTTGATATAGTTTTTATAAAATTTTGAGGATTTTTAAGTGAAAATAATTTTATTTTATGGAATTTGGGTAACCCATTTTAGAAAAAATGGAAATTGACTAATTTTTTTGGAAAAAACCATGAAAAATTAGTTCATTTACAAAATTTAGCCCCTAAAATCATATATAATTTAGAAGAAGATAGATTGATTATTGTGATTGACATCCCGTGGGTGATTTTTAAAACCATGAAAACCCCACGAACTGCCCTAAGACGTCACGGTTTCAATTAAAAAAAATAGCACGTATCCAAAGTTATATCCAGTGCTAAGCAAGTAGCGAATGGAATCCACGTCTAAGTGAAGATTCAAAGAGGTGTCGCGGCGTATGAGGTTCTCTAACTCTGGCAGAGTTATCATGTTTTCTCCTATTGTTGTTGCTGTTGTTATTTCTGGAACAAAGAGAATACACAATAAGTCCGATGGCTCGGATGGATTCCAGGATAGTTATAAGATTGCAACATGGATAGAAGGTGCCTCAGAAATACTTCAGTCTTGGACTCGGAGAGAGATTCTGCAAATATTTTGTGCAGAGATGAATAAGGTGGAGTATTAAAGATGTTCTGCACGCTTTTGTCTCGATCTTTTTGTTCCAAAGGCATGACTAAATTTGCAATGGCACTTTCAAATCCTCTCCATGGTAATCGAAAGGTGGGCATATTCCTGTAGCATTCACCCAGTAATAAGGACATACATAATGTAGACCTGTTGTTAGCAATGTATGAACAGAGAATTGCAGTTTGCAGTCGAGAACTCCAAATTAACCTTAATTTAGAAAAACAGTTTCAACATTTCCATGCATAGTATTAGCAGCAGAGAGACATTAAAAGAAGCAACTGAAGACTTCTGCCGGAGTTAGAAGGTGCGTAGATTTTTGGCATATCTGCAAGTTATACATCTGCATAAAAACAAGTGCATACATCTGCATAGAAACAAGTGCATACATCTGCAAGTTACATTCGATAGAAACAAGTGCATACATCTGCAAGTTATCTAATTTAAGTGTTATGTGGTTGAATTCATAATTTATGCCCATGGTATGCATTTATTTATTGTTGGATTTGTTCTCTAATGTTCAACAAGTTCATCCTTTCTTCATCCCAGACTCATGGAGACTTTCTTACTCACTGCAAAGTCTGAGATTTATTGTGTTTTCTCCTTTTCTTCCACCTTGCATTATCAACCTTTGACTTCCTTACTCACTGCTAAGTTTGAGATTTATTGTGTCTTCTCTTTTTCTTCCACCTTGCATTATCAACCTTTGTGCTATGTTGGATGATACTCCATGTCCAATGGATTAAGTCTCTAATCCCCGAGGGTACAATTTTTATTCTAGTATGCTATCATTATCATCCTCAACGAGGTTTATCCTTCTCTTAAACATTTAAATTTTGCATCCTGAGTCGAATGATGTAAGCTGATGTCTAGTGATAGTAGGCAGTCAGTTTATTTTCGTCTATGAGGAAGCCCCCCTGGTCCAAGAGCCAACTTGAGGTCAAAAGTAGGTTCTAAGATGTCTTGACATTGTTCCTAAGAAGCTCGGAAAAATATTAAGTTACAACACTTGACAACACAAATGGTGACACACTGGACGAAGCCATGAATCTCTGCAAAGAGGTATCTAAACATAAAACGTCTAAGAATGGAAGCACATGTGGTGCATGATCCGAGAGAGAAAGAGTAGGTCCCATAGCATTTCAAAATGCAAATTTTGATGAGACAAGTTTGTATGATGCAAGGGAGAGGTCGGAACCATACCTATAAAAGATTGATTACCATAATATAACTTCTCAACTAGAATTAGCTTCGGGAAGGCATGAGAAGTACAACAGTGAAATGAGACATCAGGAACGCTGAAAATATAAGTTGATTATGCATTTCTCTACTTTCAACGAGCATCCATAGCCCCGATAGAGTCACCCGAGTGTCACAAGCCTTGCTATGCTGCCAGCGAGCATCCATGGCCCCGACGAAGATACTTACATGTCCCACATGATTTGGAATGCCTTTTTTCAAGCCTTTACCTTCTATAATTTGATTCTCTTATATTCAAAGAAAGGTGGATGGGGGGATTCCAATTTTTCTTTAAAGTCATGCAGGATGACACATGTGAAAGTGAGATCTTCCAACTTGATTATAGATGAGTGAACTCCTTGAGTAACATGTCCTAAGTGCTACAAATGCCTTTCCAAAGCAATTTCCCTTTAGTTCCAGATCAACATAAAATATGTTCTTAGACATGATCCTTGGCTCTCTTTCTTGCTACCTTTTAAGTGTACAATGTCCGTGTGCTAATGAGATATGTTCTGCCACTGAGTCTGACTTGAAGTAATGAAAAGTAGTGCTTCATAGATAAAAATGAAGTTATGTCTAGATGTCAAAATACATATTTCCAAGCTTTTGATACCAATGTGTTACAGTTAAAAAATTATTCAGGTCCAAGACATCAAACTTCTTGAGAAGTCCAAGGTAAGAATTTTTTTAAGAGAGACAAAGAAAAGTGACTGGAATCAAAAGAAACAAACTGCAAAGAATAAAGCAAATAAGAAATGGGCAAAAGGTAAAGCAAAATTGAACATAAAATCAAAGATAGAAAGAAAACTCTTTATTTATGTACAAGGGAAGCTGCCTCACCGACTAGTTGATGTAATGTTTCATAATTTGGTTGTTGACGGGGAGGAGGTATACATCCCCTTTGAGGTTTTGTAAGTGGTAGGTTCCTAGGACAATCTTTTATTTAATCATGAAAGGGTCCAACCATAATTGTTGAAACTTTGAATGTTTACCTTTATCTTCATGTGGCTTGTCCCATTTGAGGACCAGGTCACCAACTTGAAAGTCTTTCTTGCCAACATGCTTTTTATCAAACCAACGTTTAATAGTCTGTTGGTGAGCTTGAAATTTGGTTTTAGCTTTGGTACGATTCTCTTCTAGATTCAACAAGGTGTCGATGCATCTTTGGATATCAGGGCACTCTCTCCCATGTGACTGTTGTGTAAGCTGAAGGAAAGGAAGATAGATATTTGAAGGAAGGATAGCTTATTTCCCATAGACAAGAAATCAAGGAGATGTCCCTATAGAAGATTTGGGAGTGCCATAGTCAACCCAGAGGGTTTTGGGTAGCCCATTATGCCAATTTCTTTACTCATCGACTACAATTCATTTAAGAATGTGGATCATATTCTTATTTGTAGATTCAGCTAGGCCATTGCCCCAAGGGTAATAGTTGGCTGCATATTTTAAAGCGATCCCCTTTTTAGAGAAAACTCATCCAATTAAAGTGATGAAAAATGTGTTGCATTATCAAATACAAGAGAGTTAGGTACTCCAAACCCAGTCATTATGTGTTGTTCAAGAAAATTTATTACCACCTCATCGTTTACTTTGGTTAGCGATACTACTTAGTCCAATGCATAAAATAATCAGTGTTAGTTAGAATATACCTGTGCTATTTGGATGAGTGAGGATTGATCTCACCGATTATGTCCAACCCCCATTGTTTGAAAGGATCTTCAACAAAAACAGGATGAAGTGGAACAACTGCCTTGTTCTCTTTTCCAATGGAATTTTGGCAAACTTCTTAGCTCTGAGAGTAGGCATGAGCATCTTTAAATAATTTCGGTTAGTAGTACCCAACTCTCAATATCTTGTGGGCTATTGTCTCTCTTGAAAAATAGCCTCCCGCTGGTCCATCATGCATGTCTTTGAGAACCTTGTCAACATATTGCTTTTCAAGACATCGAAGTAGAACTTCGTCATAATTCTTCCTGAATAAGACACCGTGAACCAATTGATATTGTGCAGATTTCAGCCTTAGCGCTCTTTTTTGTTTGGCATTAATATGATTAGGTGTGTTTCCATGCTAAAGATATTATTTGAGATGCTACATTCGCTAAAATGTCTACAACAGAGTTTTGACAACGAAGTATAGACTCAATATTAAAATATTCAAAGGAATATAGTAGGTTCCATACCTCTTGTTGATAACCTTTAAAGGAGGGAGATAGCAAGTCAATAATGTTTCTTACTTGTCAAACAACTATCTCTGAATACCAAATACTCGAAGACATTTTGCCTTAAGGTCGATGGATTTTTTCAGGCCTTGGACCAAGGCTTCATATTCAACGGTATTGTTGGTGCATTCGAAGTTTAAGTAATAGGATATGATAGTTCTACGTTGTTTTGGATCAATAATGATGCATATTGCCCCGACTCCCTCTTGAGATCTGGAGCCATCAAAGAACATCGTCCATATGTAAGTATGTATAGTTGGGTTAGTCACACAATAACCTAGTTCTTTTAATATAGTACAAACATCATCTTCAACCCAACTGCATCATGGAAGGAGTTCCAACTATGTGTCTATTTGAATTCAAGATGGTTATGCTTCATAAAAACAATGGTTAGTATCTAAAAAACACTTTCCCAAAACAATATGTGCAAAGATGACATGCTCATTTTTACCTTCGAGTTCCGTTACCGTATGCTTCATATGAGCCTCATTGTTTACCTCGATCTGATTTGGCTTACCTTTGTACGAGAGCCATAAGTGGGACCAATCTGTAGAAAAATAGTCTTGAAATTTCGCAGACCAATCCTTGCTCAGTAGTAAAGCATAGCTTTCTATAATGTCAACCACAACAATGCCAATGAACTAATGAACCCTAGGATCGGATGCGAGCCTAATCATAACATCTTTAAGTTCACCTCTCACTTTAACATTCGATCTATCTAATTGTATGATTTTGGTAGTATTTATTTGCGAGGAAACATTGATCTTTTGGCACACAGAGTATGACATGATATTGGGAGAAGCACTAGAGTTTGCTAAGCAGTTATATACATTGAAATTAAAAATATTGTATGTAAGTAGAAAGGGTGGAATTTGGGACTTCAAATGTGCACCTATGTTGGTTGTATTTATGGCAGATTTTATTTCAGCTTTATATTATGCCTTTTCTTCAACAATTTTAGAAATGTTTTCGGTTACAACAACGATCTTCTTTTGAGAATCATTATGATTGAAAGTGTCAAGAATCAAATCATGTTCCTAAGGTACTGTGCAGATATCATACATAGAGATGTTAGCTTTAGTTTTATTCATATCTTCCATAAAATTATAATCTAAAGCATGAGTTTTAGGGCTACTTGTTGTTTTGCTTGGTTGTGAAGTGTTGAATTTGTTGTTTCCTATTGGAGTGCTAGGCTTGTTTCTTGATAACATGTTGCTAGGTTTATTACTGGTTGTTGTTAGGGTTGAAGTACTTGGTTTGTTTCTATTATATGGTGTAGGAATGTCTGCATTTTGGGTAGGAATGAGAGGATTTATTATTCTAAGAGCAATGATGGCTTTCAGGGAGAGAGAAGTGTTGGGAACAACACCCTTGCTACGTAGGTTGTAGTCTCGTGGGGTAGCCTTTATGACCTGTATATCTTCCAAAAACAATTATTCAATATGTTCATCATCCGAGTCAATACACCAATCCCATAAAAACATGGTAGACTCTTGTGGCATCTCCTCAATTACTTTTTCATTTTCTGCTTCCTTGGGTTTTTCATCGTTTATGTCTTGTTGATCTAACAATTGGTTGATGAAAAAGGTCATAGAGTTAACCCACTAAGGGCATGTTTTTTTAGAATGATTATGCTAGTGGTATGAACACAAATAATCCATGCCGAATTTATCCATATTTAGAGTGAGTTGTGGGACTTCTCGAGATTTAGGCAGATTGTCATTCCTTCTAAAGAATGGACGAAAAACTCTAGGCTTGGAGGGAACTTCCCCAATGTTTTTCTTAAGGTCTACCACTTCGTTTGGCAACTTCTTAACCATATTAACCACACTGTCCAGATCTTTGGGTTTTTTCTCCGAAGGTTTTGTTAGTGACAAAGGAATTTTCCCAATTTATTTAATTTCCTTAGATGAGGAGTGACTGTCGTAAAATAAAAAATCTTTTTCAAAAACTTTAGCTTCTTTAAAATTATGAGCTAAGATAACCTTGCTGGCTCATTTAAAAAACATGCCTATAGAAAAAATCAATGCTAAAGTATAATACTCAATAGCTAGGGATTCCAAGGGAGCGGTTTCAACAATGAATTTATCAAGGACTATGGTGAAGTGTTGATTAAAATCTTTCACTTTCTCTTTCTTTTCCATTGTTATGGCCCCTAATTCTTTGTATAAAGAAACTAGAGTTTTCTCATCCCTAAATTTTTCAATGAAGGATTTTTCAATGTTGTCCCAACTAGTTATAGAGCCAAGAGGGAGGTTAAAATACCATGTGGAAGCTTTTTTTTCAAAGGTGTAAGAAAAGAGTCTACAAACCATGTCTTCATAACGAATGAGAAGGAGATGGGTGGCTAGAAAGAAATTCTTTATATGGTCTTCTGTCGAGCTATATTTGTCGGGGTCGAATTTTGGGAGAAGTCTCTCTGGAAGTTTGGGTAATTCATGCATAGTTTAGAGCACCTTGAGACATCCATCATGGAATCACTTGTCTTCTATTATGATTTTCACCCATGTTATCGTCTGAATGTTCACCTTCAAAATTGTGTTCCGACTTGGGAGGAGTAGGACAAGAAGGTGTGGGAGGAATTTGACTCAAGGGTATGGGTAATTCTTGTAGAGTAGTTTCAATAAGATACTCTACAGAGTCAACACAAATCTTGGCCCAATTCTTAGGTCATATTATGCATGTAGCTCTCCTCCTGGGGAGTTCTGAAGATGTTGGTAGTTTACCAAGTAATTTGGTGTACACATGGGTAATACAACGAGTTTCAACAAACTCTTCATTAGGTACAGGACACCAAGTTTTTGGTTGATTTTCAAGACTGCTAGTGACACTTTCAACAATGATATTTGAATCTTCAAAGGTAAACATCATGTTCGGAAGGGATATGAGGGAAACATTGCTGAACACGGATATTTTCATAGGGATAGCTAATTGTTTGTCATGATTTTAAGTGATCCATACAAAATCAAGCACTCCTTCTAGTTCCAATTCTATTGAAGGGTAAAATTTCCCTTCAACAACAAGGGGTACTCCCAGGTACACGGTCCCAATTAGACTATGCATTGTTTGGTTTAGGAGACCCATCCAAATTCAGGCCCGACTACCATTACTGGTTATGGGGGGCGGGGAGGGGAGGAATGATTGGATGGTTTATGAATGCAGATGTAGATGAATACTATATAATTGCATAAATGAAATCTAATCTATCCTATCCTAGCTAGAAGAAAACTAATGTAACCAAATGAGCATATGAAATGAAACTAATTTTACAAATAACTTCACTTAGAGAGATGTTATGAAGAAGTAAATTTAGACACCATATGCACACGAATACATAACCATAATAGTAGATCATATTATCGCATACATTAACAACTCATATTCTCTGGACAAAACAGGCAATAATATATTCTTACAACACATGTGAACAATAAATAATCTGCTGAAAAATAGTCAACAACAAGACACCATTTACAAGTAGTTCTTCTCTCTATGAAAACTGGTCTCGTGGGATTCTCAATATTAGTTAACACACTATTTTCTCCAAAAATAGTTTTGTGATTGTATACAATGCTTGAAGAGCCTCTTCAAAATGGGCTTCTTCCTTTGTTTATACAAAATTTGATAACTCCTCAAAATGTCTTCTTGAATTCCACAAAAAGGAGTTACAAAATACCTTTTAACTTCCACCACTAGCTATTGACATGTGTGAGAATGAGGATGAAATTGAGGGTGGCTGGAAAAAGATGAAATAGAATATAGTTGTTAGCAAATTTGAATTTTCTTTTTCATTTTATTCATGTACTCTTGTCCATTATGTAGGTTGTCCAAATATCGAATTGGTCATAGAGTGATATGACCTTGCGGTAGGAAATTTCATTAAGAGTTGCTTCATGCACGATTGTGTTTTCAACGAGAGTCCTCATATCCTTTTCTAAGGTGGCCATGAATGCTTGGATCATAGTGTGGACCTTGGCGGTCTGAACAAGGTGTTGTTCCATTAGTTCAATTGTCACATTTGTAGCCACCTCAGTTACCTCCTGTCTATGATTTTTGCTTTGTTGGATTTTCTCGAGGAGTTGTTCCATAGTACCAATTTTTCCGAGCTCCTCGATAGGAGGTAGGTGACACTTTTGTATCAGAGTTTGTGTTTCTTTATGGAGCTGTGTACAAATAGCGAGTGAGTTGGTTGTTTCCTTTTCTTCCCTTTCCCCTGCTTGTTGACATCGATCAAGTGATGCATAATCAATCTTTCTTTCTATCTCCAAGGGGTGGGGAAGTTTAGTTGGAGCATCGAGATTCTCAACGATCCACTTATCCATGTTATCTAAGCCCTATTAGATGGTGACCAATTGGGTTTTCTTGGCTTGTACGTGGTTATGTTCTTCCATTATGCTAGATGCCACTTGCTGGAAGACATGTAGGTGGGAGTACATATCTGTAATAGCTTCCTCCATCTATGTTTTGAATTTTTTTGCACATTCTTTGAACTCTTGCAATATGCCTTCGTCTATCTTCACTTGCCAGAGTTGTTCTTCTAGCTCTTTGATACTAGCATCCTTCACTTGATTTTTCCAATACGATTTCTTAAGGTTATGCTCTTTGGCTGTGGTAAAGGCGGTGCCATCATATGTTATGGAGAGTGGATATTGGATAGTGTCCTCCATTACAATGTTCTCTGTGACAACAAATAGTGGGTTTCCTCCTATGACTGGTACCTTTCTAACTTGTTGTTGCACGATGCGGCTAGTGGCTTTGTCATACTTGAACCTTTTCAAGTTTGACACTTTTCTCGGTTTATATGGAGTGTGAATTTCCAATTCCATCCCATTTAATTAAGGTTGACTGCTGGGGACTTCTATCGATGACTCTAGAAGGTCTATTTCCATTGGTGAGGTGTCATTGTTCAAAGCCTCTTTGTCCCTCTCATGTTGTTCTTCCTATGATGCCTTGGTTGCAACTTCATTTATTTCTCTATGCTCTACTTCTACTGTTGCTGCCACTTCTATTGTTTCTCTTTTAACTTCTACTTTCTGTTCAGCTTTAGCTTCAACATCCTTCTTGGCAACTTCCTTTTCTTCTGCTTCTGATTTAGCTATAGTTGTTGTTGTTGTGTCAACTTTCACTTTAGCTCTAGTCTATTTGGTTTTCCTCTTCTTTTCTACAATGTCCTCCTTTTTCTGAAATCTTTCCTTCTTTCTTATCTTCTTATCTACCACTGATTCTTCCTCTTTGACTAATCTGCAATGCATGGATGTCATTGTGGTATATGTTTTTATTGCTACCCTTTCTTCTTCTTTCTTTCATGCTTCTTCACGGGCCATCTTCTCATCGACAATCCTTCTTAAGGGTTTTCCTTGTCGCATGAAAATGACTTCATCATAAGTCTGGGCCCTACAATGGATCTCTTCTTCCTGCCAAATAGCCGAAGTATACTCCCAAGTGTGTTTGATTTGGGTGTAATAATCTTTGACCACCTTTTGGGGATCGTGCCTTTGGAATATTTCTTATCCGAAGCAATACGATAACAATGTATCCACTTCATCCTAATCTTGCTTGGTGTTTGTGAATGAGTATAAGCCGATCCATAATGGGAGCAGAGGCCAGATAACCTTCTCATCCCGATAGAGAGTCGCCCTGACTCCATGGATTACTCTTTGATAGGAAACCTCTTGAAGCACCAATTTTTCCGAGAAAATTTTTGGAAGTAGATGGGGAGCCTTTGTAGCCCTGTATATCCTGATGTAAGTCCCAAGTTCCATTAGGTAACTATCCCCAATATTTCTGATTATTTCTAGTGCTTTATTTGTCATACATGGGGATGGCACATAGAAAATGAATTCCTACAAAGGTGCGAAGAAGTGATTGCATATCTTATGGTATTTTGTCCTATACTTGTGCTCCTAGAGCACCTTGTAATAAATGTGTATAGATGGGTCTATCGATTTCCATGCACATAATATCCAATAGATACGATGACATGTGAAAACTCGAAAATGTCCAAGGATCATTCTTCTTAACAACTATGATAGATCTATTCAAATTTGTTGATAGGATTTCAGCCCAATCGAATGTTGATCCTTCATCTGTGTAGTAGTGGATCAAGGGCATTAAGGACAGAGTAAATGTAGAAGCATCTTGCTCCACATACAGTCTGCAGAGCATTGACACAATATATTGGTAGGGTGTCCTTAGTGCTGTGGTTGGATACTTGTGAAACGAATTGTGCTTGAAATATTTGTTTGGATTGTACCATATCTTGGACATGTATTTTTCCTTGTGCTTAAACCCGCTGAGGAGTTCCTCATCCAACTTTTGGGTTCCCTTTTCCAAGTGATAGTATTTTTCTAGATCAATTGTCCGAAATGATGCCGTGGGATACCCCCTAGCATTGAGTACGTATTTGTTTTCCAAGTCCACGTGATTGATAATCCACGTAATTTCATATGCGTAAGGGGGAAATACAACACAAGATTCCACCTTGTGTAGTCCTGATCTCTGAATGTTCTCGAAGATTTGGAGTTCATCTTAGTCATTATATTCCACTGGGAATGCATGTATTTTGAACATTTGAAATACTTCACCCCATTTGAGTGAGTCTCTTGCTTTCTCTGGGAGTTCTTTTGTGTCATCGTACGCTATCCCTAGGGAATCAAGCTCTTTGTCTTGTCTGCTTCCGCTTCTAGAAGCCTTTGTGATAGGTTCCTTCCTTTTTATCTTCTTTCACGAAGAAATTTCTGAATCTGAAACGTACAACCATCATTAGCGCATAAAACCACTAGTAAAGATGATGCAAAAGTAAACATGAAATATCCATCCTTGTGAGCATATAAGAGATGAGCATTTGAATGAACATGAAAGAAAAATCTTCCCATGTGAATTTATGCCATATACCTAAATAATCACTTGTGTTAATATTAGGAGGGATATCATCATCTAAGGATGATAGGATAATCGGATACATTATGAATATTTGAGGGAGTTGGGCTTGGTTTTGGTGAGAAACCAGGTGGATCAGTGCTAAAGATGTCAACTGCCTAGGTGGTACACTGGAGGGGTTGGTGACAACTCCACCGGTTTAGATCGGAGAAGTTATTATAAAGGAAACTAGTGAATGAAATTTCATATCAGAGAAGCTAATGACAAGCTCTTCAGTATGTACCAAAGCAATTTGTAGGAACTCCTTCGATAAGGTTGGAGGAGTTTGTAACAAGTCCTTCAGTTATGTCGAAATAGTTCTTTTCAAGTCCACCAGTTATGTCGAAATAGTTCTTGTCAATTCCTCCGGTTATTTCTAAATAGTTCTTGTCAATTCCTTCGGTACACCATCGAAGGAAATGACGTTAAGTATGCCAACAAGTGAGAATCCATACTCGAGAATTTAATGGAAACTATGCCTTAACGAATAAGAGTAAATCATATCATGTGTGTTGATTAGGGTTGGAGGAGATTGTAACAAGCTCTCCATATTCATCGGTGGAGTTCTTGTTAAATTCGTTGGTTACGCGCTATTAACTTTTCCAATACAAAAATATGCACCCAAAATTTTACTTAGTCTTGGAATGGGTTTCAGGTCGAGTAAAGGGAATTAGGGATTGATTTCAATTCAAACACGACTATGGTTTTATCATGATAGTGACCAGGTCAAACATATGTATTAGGGTATACTTGTTTCACATGCCAACCCAAGGTTTTGACCTATTTTAAATGGAAAAAAAAGCATTGTTCGAGGTGAGATACAACTGTTGGGGTAGAGCCAAGGTAAAAGTAGTGGCAATGTTGTTCGATAGAAGCAACGGATAGAGGAACTTCCAAGGTTTAAAAACGTTGCAGATATGAGGTAGGTCATAGTTGTGGGAAGAATATGGAGGCAAAAGGAAGAAAGGTTGATATTAAGGGTATCATTAGTGGGAAAGGAAGGGGAGAATAAAGAATAGTGCACTCACCTTTGACCTAACCCTAAACACAACATTGCACATATATAATATGTGGAGCAAAGCGCCAGGGCTTACTTGGACAAAGACTACATGTGGAAAATTGCTGATGAGTTTGGAGGATGAATAATTTTCGTGGATGCATTAGCTCGTCGATAGAGTGACTCAACATATCTTTCCCCTTTGGCGATATAAAGAACAATAATGAAATGGTGGAAGGGGAGAAAATTTTATAACCTCGATGTGAAAATTGATACGCCTAGAGGAAATATAAGGAAGAGTTCCAGTGGTATCAACGGATTTAGTGGAAACTCCTCTGAGTACACCAGAGGGCGCAATGGGAAGTCTATCAGTGGTTTGGTATGTGCATCAAAGATGTTTTAAGGAAGTGTTCCATAAAAAATGATTAGAGCATTGGAGGAGTTAACTTTAAGTCCGTTGATTATGAATTGTGCATTTCGGTCGATTTTGAGGAAATTCCCCCGTTGTAGTGGAGAACTTCAAGGGAACTACTGCGATGTATCAGATGAATTAATTGGAACTCCTCCGATACATACCAGAGAAGTTAAGAAGAAATTATCCTATAACGAAAAGGATGATTCTCAAAGATGTGTCTAAATATTAAAAAAAAAATTCAACCAAACCACGCTAAAAAATAAAGTGTCCTAATCAGAGAGAGATAATCAAAGATCAAATTTGAGGAAACTTTTCAAGTCAAAGAAGTTCTTATAGAGAAAAGGAAGGGTCCCATTTTTTTAGAAAAGAAGTGGCTTTCCAAGAAAGGATCCAAGAAAAAGGGAAGGTGTTGATTCTTGGCACAACAAGTGGGCAGTGTGCAGATCAACGGTTATGAGTTAATCCCAAGTGCATCAGATGGGTGCTGAGCATTAAGGGTATGTGCAAAGACCGCATGTGATGAAAGAAATTGAAATTGGTTTCAAAGGAATTTTGCAGTTCAGTTTTGAGGAAGACTCAAAGGAGATTGGAGTCGACCTCGTAAGTAAATATTCTTTTGGTATTTAGACAAAGCCTTGAGGAAATGGACTCATGTATGAATCCTATAAATATCTAGGTCCCATAACCAATTTTTTTGTGTGTAAAAAGTTGTGAATGCGAAGGGAATGGTATGTGTAAGGAAGAGTATGCAAGTGAGAGAGGGTTGAGGCTCGAAGGTTTTCGAGTGGTAGAAAATGAAAGGAGGAAGAATGTAATTGTCTAAGGGTGGTTAGGAGGTGCAAGGTCAAACACAAATATGAATTTATGGATATTGATAACTAGTGGAGAGTGTTGTGACGACAAAGACAAAGTAAAAAATTTGTGCAAGTGAAGGCTTGAAGCAAAGAGATAATTTGGTATTATTGATAGTTTGAGGAGATTGGTGTCTGCAACAGGTTGTTTCCTGCAAATAATGCAGTTGTAGGTTGGTTCCTACATACATTGCTAAATTGGTGCTCAACTAAGGGGATTGGTGTCTCCAACAGGTTGGTGCCTGCAAATATGTTGAAATATTGTAACTGCAAAGAGCATTCTATTTATTATTGATTTACTATTCATCTGATCAATCCCCTTTTGTGGATTGATCATGTCGGGCTTTGTACTTGACCAAATCCCCTTTTGTGGATTGGTCAAACCCTAAATATATTATGCAAATTGAGAATTAGGCACTCAGGCCTAATTAAAGTGGTTTTAACCACTAAGAAGACAAGTTATCCCTGCCCAGTGAAGAGACACCTTTCTAGCCCCTGCCAGCTTGTATAAATAAAGGAAGCCATCACCTCATTATCTCACTCACTCATTCGCTCAACAAGTGCGCAAGTTTGGTAGCTGCAGTTGGGAGAAGAAGGAAGAGAGAGGTGCATTTCCAAGTGTTGGATATTCTCTAGTGTTTTGGTTTATTGTCTTGACATTGTATAGGCTATCTATATTAAGGAAGTTTTTGCTGGGTTTTCTCCCCCATGAGGGTTTCCCAGGATAAATGATGTGTATCTTGTGATTGTGTTTCTCTCAATAATCCTACCTATGCTATTGTTATCTAGTAAATTGAAAATAAACCTAATAATAGCTCAAAACTTAACATGGTTTCAGAGCTAAGCTGAAGAGAGCACCTTTCACTAGATAAGAAAAAACGTCACTGTTGCCGTACAAGAAAATTAGGGTTTTCTATTGAAGAGGAATTTCATCCTAAAACTCATCAAGGAAGTGCGCCCTAGCCTAGCAAACTCTTTGGCAGCCTCAACACACTTTTTTAGTGGACAAAACTCTCGGAAAGTGAAACCCTAGTTTTCACTGGCACCAGAAAACCAGGAAACCAGAACCAGTACCAGAAGTACCAGTTCATAATTCCTTTGGCCTAGCTTGAAGGGGAAAAATTTGGATTTTCTGAAATCTGATTGCACCAGGCTACTCGCCTCAGTCAAGCGCACCTCCTAGTAAGTTCATAATAAAATTCTGAGCATTTTCAATTTTTGGTCATTTTCCTAGTTCCAGGTCAAGATGTCTGCAAGCACTAAGCTTGTTGACAAGCTAGAAGGTGTGGGGAAATTTCATGCCTGGAAGTATAGGATTTCACTCATTCTTGTATAGAATGACCTAGAAAGATTCATTAAATAATATGTACGAGAACCTACCGATGTTGCAGCTAAAGAAAAACACCAAAAGGAAACCGTTAGGGCCAAAAGAATCATTGCAGGCTCTATTAAAAATAACTTGATTCCTCAAGTGGCTTCAAAGAAAACTCCAAAATAAATGTTTGATGCCCTCACCATAATGTATGAAGGAAAGAACATCAACTGGAAGATGAATCTAAGAACTCAAATCAAAAGTACAAGGATGCAGAAGGGAGAAACAGTTCAGGATTATTTCTCTAGAATATCAAAATTCAAGGAACATATAGAAGCAATTGGTGATACTCTATATGAATATGAACTCATAATGAAATCCCTTAATGGTCTCACAGACCTTGGGATACATTCATCCAAACTATTTGTGCTAGAAAGGAGAAACTACACTTTGACAGTCTTTAGGAAGAATGTGTTCAAGAAGAAGCAAGAGTAGCTAACCGAGAAGCAGTACTGTCAAGAGATGAATATCAAGCCCTAACTGCTCATACTAAAGGAGGAAGGACGAGGTCTCACTTCTAGAAAGAAACTCATCAACATAAGGATTCTCACTCCCCAAACAAATTCATCCATAAAGAATCTCACTCTCCAAAGAGATTCCAGAAGTTTCAGAAAGGTCAAAGAAGAGAAAAATATTTCTCATCCTACCAATGTTACCATTGGAACAATATGGGACATATTACTAAGAATTTTCCAGCTACAATAGAAGAATACAAGAAGAGAAACAGAAGGCAACATGCCCATACAATTGAAGATGAAGAGCCACCCACAAAGATGATAAAAGAACAGATTGAAGACTATGTCTTAATCTCTTCCCTCTCAGGATCAATGTCACATGGTGAGGACACTTGGCTCATAGATAATGGTGATTCTAAGCACATGAAAGGTCAAAGAGACATTCTCTCTTTTCTTACAGAAAATAACTTTCCCCAAAAAGTTACACTTGGAGATTATTACCAATACCCTATCAAAGGAGTAAGAGTGATCTAGATTATTTTCGACACGAAATGAGAGAGGAGATATAATAAAAAAATGTACAGAGATATATAGGATTTTCAATAATATAACAGAAATGTATCAGAGATGAAACCATAAACCCAGAGATATAGTAATACACAATTTTCTATTAATGAGAGAAAATGTACAAAGACTGTAAAAATACAGAGTGAAAGACTCGCTAGAATGGTGGCAACTTATCTTTGAGAAGAGACGTGTCTGCTACTCGCATTCGTGAGAAAATGATTTTACAATGAGGCTCCAAAGGCATTTTTATTATAAATAAAATTCAAAACCCTAACCCTCGAAGATGAAAAGCCAATAGTTTTGTGGACCCCATTTTGGGTAGTTTGGTGTATCAACTTTTCGAGGGCGTAACTTTGGCATACGATCTCTATTTGGGGTGCATGATATATCGTTGGAAAGGTATCGTCGAGGAGATTCATTCCGGGGGCTCAATTAGAGCCTTTGGTTGTTATTAAGAAGCTCGATCCCGAAAAACCTTGATTTAGGCCCTGAAAATGGCCCCAAAAGTTAAAAACTACTAAAAATAGTAAATTACCAAAATTTCCAGAAAACTATTTTGAGCTAGTTGGAAAAGGTGGGTGACCACCGATATCCACCTGGATCAATACTCCCTTATTAGGAAGAAATGGTCTCCATTTATTTGAGTGCCCGGGGGAGAGGGAAAAGCGTTTGTTGAATCTGCATCTTGATGAGTTGCTTGCCTTGTTGCGCTGCTTAGATTGTTGAAGGTTGTCACGAACCTGTGGCTGGAAGGGTAGGACCTTTTTAACCAGTCTGGCTACATGAGATGCCTGTGTACAGAAGGAAACTTTGCACTTTGCTACAATATTTCTGACCTACTTCTATTGGATAGAAGGTGCTTGGGCCGAGGCTGTAGTGGTTGCAATATCCTTCCGTTCACCTTTTGAACAAATTGTGAAGAAGCTGAATTTTGTAGTATGAGATACTACCTTGCGGCATTGTCTAGGTGGGACAGTAGTTGGAAATACCTTTGGTATCCTGTAGAGATGACCCCCAGAGTAACAATGACACTACGGGGTTGAGACTCATAGATACCATGGCGCTTCCACATATATGGTTGGCCCAAAAGAACATCACAGACATCCAGTGGGGAAACATCACATAATACCTCATCCTTGAAGGGCTGGATTGCATATGACAATCGACACTGCTAGTTGACATGGATATATCATCCCTGGTGAAGCCACCCGATGTTGTATGGTTGCAAATGTGGTGCCGTCGACAATCCCAACTATTTGATGACCTCTGCTGAGATGAGGTTCTTTTGGCTTCCGCTGTCAACAATAAAATGAAACGGGGTCCCCTTCACCCACATCTATGAATGAAAAAGGAGCTCCCCCTCTTCATGATCTATTGGTTCTTCTGGTTAAATTGCTGTAGTCCTAAAAATAACAGTGGGGTCTGCATCGATGATCTGTCTTCTATTAGTATTTTTTGAATCAGATTTAGAATCAGGGTTCAACTCATTGTCTTTGATCTCGGCCACCAATGACTGTTTTGAGTGACATTCATCAATGTTGTGCCAGGGGATTTTGTGGAAATCACACCTTTTCCAGTGTCTTTCTTCGTCTTTCCATGACCCTTGTTTTCCTGTGGCTTGGACTAGTTTTCGGGAGACTGTTTTTTAGGGCCGTCTTTATCATACTTTGGTTGTTGCGGATTTGCAGACCTGAACTCCCGTTTTTTCTAGTGCTTAAATTTTTTCTCGATTTTAACAACATATTGATAAGCAACACTGAGTGATGAGATGTCCAAAAAATCCGTTTCAGTTTGGATGTATCTGTGTAGAGCCTTGCGATATTTCAGAACCAAATGTCGTTCAGATTCTTTGATACCCAGCTTGGTGTGCAAGGTATGGAAGGTATTGGTGAAATCCAAAACTGCTTGGACCCTCTCTTGCCACAGTGTGGTTCATCTCATGTACTGGTCCTCATAGTTGCCAACAGGGTAATATTGTTCCTTTACCGCATCCATAAAAAAATACCAAGTGGGATTGGCCCCATATATTCCAGACTCCTATGTGGAGCTTTTCTCCCAGTAAGTTTCCCACCAATGTTTGACATGCATGAGAACCTTAAGGAGTATGAAGGTGATCTTTTCCCTATTGGAGAAATTATGAACAGAGAAATAACCTTCTAGCATATTTAACCATTTTTCTAGGGCATCTGCATCTATCTATCCTTCAATATGGGAATATCAAAATTAACTTGTACCTTAAAAGGAAAGGTGTCCCCAAAGTGGTCATTTGATGAATATGTGCATGTTGTTATCAACAGGCATTGAAGGATGTGGGCAAAATTCTCCATCATTTCGTCCCTCTGTCGCATGAGAGATTGCTCAAGTAACAAATTAATAGAATCCTCTGCTCCATCATTTTTATTTTATTCCACTATGGAGGGTTTATTGGGCGTGCCAGAGCAATTTTCCTCAAGAGAGACAAGCTCGAAACCCAACTTTCTATACTCGGACCTCATCGGGGACATGCACTGAAAAATGATTAAGAGCAGCCTACTCTAATACCACTGATCCAAATTATTTTCGACACAAAATGAGAGCGGAGATATAATAAAGAAATTTATAGAGATATATCGGATATCCAATAATATAACAAAATTGTATCAGAGATGCAACCATAAACCCATAGATACAATAATACACAATTTTCTATTAATGAATGAAAATGTACAAAGACTGTAAAAATACAGAGTGAAAGACTCGCTAGAATGGTGATAGCTTATCTCTGAGAAGAGATGTGTCTGCTACTCGCATTCGCGAGAAGATGATTTTACAATAAGGCTCCAAAGGCCTTTTTATCATAAATAAAATTCAAAACCCTAACCCTAGAAGATGAAAAGCCAACAATTTTGTGGACCCCGTTTTGGGTAGTTTGGTGTATCAACTTCCCGAAGGCGTAACTTTGGCATACGATCTTCGTTTGGGGTGTACAATAGCTCGTTGGAAAGGTATCGTCAAAGAGATTCAATTTTGTGGCTAAATTTTATAACCTTTGGCTATCATTGAGAAGCTCAATCCCGAAAAACCTTCATTTAGGCCCTCAAAATGGCCTTGGAAGTTAAAAACTGCTAAAAATAGTAAATTACCAAAATTGTGAGAAAACTGTTTTGAGCCAGTTGGAAAAGGTGGGTGGCCACTGATATCCACATGGATCAAGGATAATCAAATTACAAACTTGATTCAGGGACCCCAATGAAGATAAGAAATTACTTTCTATCTTAGCTTCAGATAAGAAAGGCTTCAAATTTTCTTTCATAGATGGATAAGTTCTTATGTGGCCCAAAGGAAAAACCATAGAAGAAGCAATTGTTATTGGAAAAGAAGGAGGTGGCTTGTATAAGATAAAATGTCACTCAGAAACATCTTGGACTCATTCCATTGAGAATCCATGTGAACTTTGGCATAGAAGAGTAGATCACATCAACTATAAGGCATTACCATTTCTAAGTAAGGCAGTCACAGGTCTACCATAATTCAAGGTTGAACATGAAGGTGTGTGCAACGGATGTGCACAAGGAAAGAATATCAAGAACCCTTTCCCAAAGAGATACAGTAAAATAGAAGGAGTCCTAGAGCTCATTCACTCAGATGTATGTGGCCCAATGCCAGCTTCGTGATGATGTTGTTGAGATGCCAACTTCGTGCTGAAGATTTCCAGCTTAGTGTTGATGTTGATGATGCTCCAACCTTCGTGTTGTGATGATGTTGTTGTTAATTTTGTATTAGCCTGACATTGCTATTGATGATGCTGATGTATTAGCATTATACTAATCCATGTTGATGCAAATGATGATGCTGCCATTCCATCTCCTCGTTGTGGATGATGATATAGATGATGAGAAAAAATTCTGATGATTTATAGATATGCAAGTCAGTGTTCCAGATGTTGTTGATGTTGCTTCCCTCTCTCTCTCTCTCTTGATGATGTTGTAGAATACCCTTCTTGTTAAGGGGGAGTGCTGAAATATTGAACTACAAAGAGTATTCTATTTATTATTGAGTTATTATTCATGTGATCAATCCCCTTTTGTGGATTGATCATGTCGAGCTTTGTACTTGACCAAATCCCCTTTTGTGGATTGGTCAAACCCTAAATATATTATGCAAATTGAGAAGTCGGCCCTACCCAGTGAAGAGACACCTTTCCAATGCCTGCCAGCTTGTATAAATAAAGGAATATAGCTCCTCGTTATCTCACTCACTCATTCGCTCAACAAGTGCGCAAGTTTGGTAGTTGCAGTTGGGAGAAGAAGGAAGAGAGAGGCACATTGCTTAGTGTTGGATATTCTCTAGTGTTTTGGTTTATTGTCTTGGCATTGTATTGGCTATCTATATTAGGGAAGTTTTTGTCGGGTTTTCTCCCCCATGAGGGTTTCCCAGGACAAATGATGTGTATCTTGTGATTGTATTTCTCTCAGTGATCCTACCTATGCTATTATTATCTAGTAAATTGAAAATAAATCTAATACTAACTCAAAACTTAACAAAATATTGTAGTCGTAGGTTGGTTCCTACATGAATTGTTGTGTTGGTGCTTAGATGAGGGGATTGTTGTCTTTAACAGGTTGGTATTTGTTATAGTTTGAGGATATTGGTGTTTCCAATAGGTTGGTTCCTGCAAATAATGCATTTATAGGTTGATTCCTACAAACATTTCTAAATTGGTGCTCAACTAAGGGGATTGGCGTCTCCAACAGATTGGTGCCTGCAAATATTGCATCTTTAGGTTGTTGCCTACATGCATTGTTGAGTTGGTGCTGATTTGAGGGGATTGGTTTCTCTTGTGGGTTGGGGACTGCAAATATATCAATTTTAGGTTGATGCCTACATGCATTTCTAAGTTGGTGCTCGGCTGTGGATATTGGTGTCTCCTACAGGTTGGTGCCTGCAAATATTGTAATAGTAGGTTGGTTCTTACATGATATTATAAAGATGAGTTTTTGTGGTTTTCTCCCATTTAGGTTTCCACGTTAAATGTCAATGTACTTTGGATTTTATGGTTGTAATAAATTTATCATTAACTACTTATGGATGGTAAACTAATGAATTGATAAATATTGTAAGAAAAGAAAAGAAATCTTATATTTATTCACCCTCCCCTTAGTATAAGTAAGTGTGCCAACAATTGGAATTAGAGCGGGTTCCTTTAGGAAAAATCTAACTACTGGAAGGTGAATCCCTGTAGCACACATGGACAAATAGGAAGGTTTCTCTACAAATAGAGCTCATTTGGAGTACATTCAAGATTGATTACACAATTCCAACAAATCCACCTGTAGATGTTGTTGGAAAGAGGCTCAGTGAAAATAATGCTAAGGCCATGAAGGTAATTTTAAGTAGCCTGGAAGATTCATAATTTGTCAAAGTCATGCATTTTGTTTCAACAAAAGCAATGTAGGACAAATTAAAAAATATATATGAAGGGGATGACAAGGTCAAGAAGGAAAAGTTACAAACCCATAAGGGACGATTTGAGAGTCTTAATATGAAGGAAGAAGAGAGTATTGCAACCTGTTTTCTACATATAAATGAGAAAATCAACACTATCAGAGGACTAGGTGAATAGGTTCAAGAAACCATAATTATGTAAAAAGTACTTAGATCACTTTCATTAATATTTGATCCCAATATATCTGCTATTGAGGAAATAAATGACCGAGACAATATGACAATGGATGAGTTAAATGGAATCCTCACTACATATGAAATGAGGATAGAAAAAGATAGCCAAAAAAATCCATCAATAAAGGAAGAAACCTTCAAGGCATCAAAGAAGACAAAGACAAAAGAATACAAAACAAGTGACAACTCATATAGTGAATCAAATGCAAAAGAAGCCAACTTTGTCAGGAAGCTCAAGAGAGGATCAGTTAAATACAAAGGAAAGATTCCATTTAAATTCTTTAATTGTGGAGAAGTAGGACACTTTGTTGCTAAATGTCCGTATGCAAAAATTAAAAACAACAATAAAGAAGATTCCAGTTTCAAAAGGGACAAGAAAGGCAAGATTGAAAATAGAAGAAAGTTCTATAAACAAAGGAATAATCTGTATACCAATGAGGACAACAGTTCTTTTGATGAAATTGACAGTGAAATGAAAGAGATACTCTTCAAGGCCCTAGAAACACAAACTGAAGAACTAGAAAATAGAAACACAGATTCTACAAAAGAAGACAATCTTGAGGTTGATGCAGAAGTGGATCTTGAAGGAGATCTCATATGTACCCTAAATGAAACAGAGATATCGAGGAACAAGAAATGGATACAAAAGGAGAAATTGAAGAAGTACATAAAAGAAATACTTTCTACAAAAGAAAGCTCTGATGAAATTGAAAAGATTATCATCAGCCTAAAAAATCAAGTAGAAGAGGCAAAGAGAATTGAATAAGTCTTAAGATCCCAGCTAAAAGAAAAAGGAAGATGTTTGCAGTAATCTAGAATCCGAAATAGTGTGTTTAAGAGAGAAGTTGGAAAGATCAAATACTGATATAAATTTTGAAAAGAGCTCTGTGACTTTAGATGAAATCCTAAATTTTCAAAGATCACCATTTGACAGGACTGGCCTTGGCTATAGGGAGAAGAAGGAAACTGCTAAAGAAGATCCAACCTCCTCAAAACAAGTAAGTGAAAGAAAAACCAAAAGTTATGTGGATGTGTTAAAAACTCCTATCAAGGTTGAAGACAACAAGAGTGAAAAAAAAATGTTCCACAAAAGACAAATCTTCCTCACAAGAACATTATCAAGAATACTTTTCCATCAAGATGGAATCATGCAATCAGGTCTAAAAATTACTTTTTGGGCTATTGCTACCCTTCTAATGGTTTTGACCATAAATATATAGATTGTAGAATAAATGAAAAACACAGTTACACGAGGAACACCAATAGATATGCCTATGAATTCTAAAGAAGAAGTTACAACTCATTTTCCCTATTACTAAATTATAACATTATATGTTATAACTGCAATAATTATGGACATATAACAAAACTTTGCAGAAGTGATTTTAGAAAAAAATAGAAAGAATAAACGCCAACAATCATTGAAAGAACTCAAGAACAAAGGGAATAAAACAAATAAAAATCCTTGTTCATACAAGCTGCACTACTTGCAAAAAATAATAAAGATAAGCGGTATATTGACAAAAAATGCTCAAGTCACATGACATGAGATAAATCAAAGTTTATAACCTTGAAGAAGAATGAAGGTAGAGTTATCTTTAGATACAACAACACTTAAAAGATAGTTGGAAAGGGCACTCTTAGTCTTGACAATGGAAGGGCTAAAGTAGAAAACGTTCTTTCTATTAAAGACTTGAAGCACAATATTCTCAGTGTAATCTAGATGTGTGATAAGGACATGCTCTTACTCTTGACTCCTAAGAATGCAAGACCAGAAAGGAAAATTCAGGCAAGTTGGTTACAAAAGAGATATGAACCCCAAACAATGTATATATTCTTGATGATATTAATGGAGAAAAATGTTTCATGGGGCATACAGATGAAAGTTGGTTGTGGCATAAAATAATGGGGCATACAAAATTTGACAACCTAGTAAAAATCAGCACCAAACAAGCAGTAGGAGACATGCAAAAGATCACAAATCCCTCAAACACTATTTATAATCAGTGTCAACATGGAAAAACTATCAATAATGAGCTTCAAGACAAAGGAATATACAACGTCTAAACCATTGGAGCTTGTGCATACAGATCTCTATGGACCAAAAAGAAAAAAAATTATGCAAGGAGAGAATTATTTTGTGTTACTCATCGATGATTATACAAGAATGACTTGGGTTTCCTTTCTCAAAAATAAATCTGAGGTATTTGAAAATTTCAAAGCATTCAAAGATTTAGTTGAGAATGAGACCAATCTGAAAATCAAATGTTTAAGGTTAGATAATGGAGGCGAGTTCACATCCAATGAATTTGAAGAATTCTGTGAAACTAATGGAATAAAAAGACAGTATGCAACTACCTAAAAAATCAAGTAGGAGAGTCAAAGAGAATCAAAGAAGTTTTAAGATCGCTGCTAAAAGAAAAGGAAGATGTTTGCAACAATCTAGAATCTGAAATAGTGTGTTTAAGAGATAAGTTGGAAAGATCAAATACCGATATAAAATTTGAAAAGAGCTCTGCGACTTTAGATGAAATACTAAATTGTCAAAGATCACCATTTAACAAGACTTGCCTTGGATACAATGAGAAAAAGGAAACTATTTAAGAAGATCCAACCTCCTTAAAACAGGTTAGTGAAAGAAAAACCAAAAGTTATGCTGATGTGCTAAAATATCCTATCAAGGTTGGAGACAACAAGAGGGAAAAACAAAATGTTCCACATAAGACAAATCTTCCTCACAAAGACAGTGTCAAGAATACTTTTCCATCAATATGGAATCATACAATCAGGTACCAAAGTTCCTTTTTGGGCTATTGTTACTCTTGTAATGGTTTTGTTCATAAAGATATAGATTGTAGAATAAATGCAAAACACAGTTACATGAGGAACAACAACATATATGCCTATGAATTCTCAAGAAGAAATTACAACTCAATTTCCCCATTACTGAATCATAACATTATATGTTATAACTGCAATAATTATGGACATATAGCAAAACTCCGTAGAAATGATTTTAGAAAAAAACAGAAAGAAGAAACCCCAACAATCATTGAAAGAACTCAAGAACAAAGGTAACGAAAGAAAGAAAAACCTGTGTTCATACAAGCTACACTACCTGCACAAAACAATAAAGATAAGTGGTATATTGACAACAAATGATCAAGTCACATGACATGAGATAAATCAAAGTTTGTCACCTTGAATAATAATGAAGGCAACATTACCTTTGGAGATAATGACACTTCAAATATAGTTGGAAATGACACTCTTAGTCTTGACAATGGAAGGGATACAATAGAAAAGGTTTCATGTGTTAAAAACTTTAAGCAAAATATTCTTAGTGTAAGTTAGATATGTGACCAAGGACACACTCTTACTCTTGATTCCCAAGAATGCAAGATAAAAAATGAACATTCAAGCAAGCTGGTTGCAAAAGCAATCAGAACCCCCAAATAATGTATATATTCTTGATGAGATTAATGGAGAAAAATGTTTCACGGGGAAGATAGATGAAAGTTGGTTGTGGAATAAAAGAATGGGGCATATGATCTTTGACAACCTAGTAAAACTCAACACAAAACAAGTATTAATAAATATGCCAAATATCACAAAACCCTCAAACATTATTTGTAAGCAGTGTCAACATGGAAAACTATTAAGAAAGAGCTTCAAGCCAAAGGAATATACAACATCCAAACCATTGGAGCTTGTGCATACAGATCTTTGTGGACCAACAAGAACAAAAATTATGCAAGGAGATAATTATTTTATGCTACTCATTGATGATTATACAAGAATGACTTGGTTTTCCTTTCTCAAAAATAAATCCAAGGCATTTGAAAATTTCAAAGCATTCAAAGATTTAGTTGAGAATGATATTGATTTGAAAATCAAATGTTTAAGGTTAGATAATGGAGGTGATTTCACATCAAATGAAATTGAAGAATTCCGTGAAATTCGTGGAATAAAAAGATAGTATGAAATTGCCTAAAAACTCAAGTAGAAGAGGCAAAGAGAATTGAAGAAGTCTTAAGATCCAAACAAAAAGAAAATGAAGATGTTTGCAACAATATAGAATATGAAATGGTGTGTTTAAGAGAGAATTTGGAAAGATTGAATACCGATATAAAATTTGAAAAGAGCTCTCCGCTTTTAGATGAAATCCTAAATTTTCAAAGATCACCATTTGACAGGACTAGCCTTGGCTACAATGAGAAGAAGGAAACTGTTGAAGAAGATCCAACCTCCTCAAAATAGGTGAGTGAAAGAAAAACCAAATGTTATATTGATGTGCTCAAAAATCCTATCAAGGTTGAAGACAACAATATGGAAAAATAAAATGTCCCAAAGAAGACAATTCTTCCTCAGAAAGACAACATCGGGAATAATTTCCCATCAAGACAGAATCATACAATCAAGTACCAAAATTACTTTTTGGGCTATTTTTACTGTTGTAATGGTTTTGGTCATAAAGATATAGATTGTAGAATAAATGCAAAACATAATGACATGAGGAACAACAACGAAGATGCCTATGAATTCTCAAGAAGAAATTACGACTCATTTTCCCCATTACTGAATTATAACATTATACGTTATAACTGCAATAATTATGGACATATAACAAAACTCTATAGAAGTGATTTAAGAAAAAAATAGAAAGAAGAAATCCCAACAATCATTGAAAGAACATAATAACAAAGGGAATAAAAGAAAGAAAAATCCGTGTTCATACAAGCTGCACTACTTGCACAAAACAATAAAGATAAGTGGAATATTGACAACAAATGCTAAAGTCACATGACATGAGATAAATCAAATTTTATCACCTTGAAGAAGAATGAAACTGGAATCTTAGTCTTGAAAGGGCACTCTTAGTCTTGACAATGGAAGGGATAAAGTCGAAAAGGTTCTCTTTGTTGAAGACTTGAAGCACAATCTTCTTAGTGTAAGCAAGATGTGTGACCAAGGACAAACTCTTACTCTTGACTCCCAAGAATGCAAGATTAGAAAGGAAAATTCAGGAAAGTTGGTTACAAAAGCAATAAGAACCCAAAACAATGTATATATTATTGATGAGGTTAATGGAGGAAAGTGTTTCATGGGGCAGACAAATGAAAGCTAGTTGTGGCATAAAAGAACGGGGCGTATGAACTTTGAAAACCTAGTAAAAATCAACACCAAACAAGAAATAAGAGATATGCCAAAGATCACAAAAACGTCAAACACTATTTGTAAGCAGTGTCAACATGGAACACTATCAAGGATGAGCTTCAAGACAAAGGAATATACAATGTCCAAACCATTGGAGCTTGTGCATACATATCTCTATGGACCAACAAGAACAAAAATTCTGCAAGGATAGAATTATTTTATGCTACTCATCGATGATTATACAAGAATGAATTGGGTTGCCTTTCTCAAAAATAATTCCGAGACATTTGAAAATTTCAAAGTATTCAAAGCTTTAGTTGAGAATCAAACTGATCTGAAAATCAAGTGTTTAAGGTTAGATAATGGAGGTGAGTTCACATCCAGTGAATTTGAATAATTTTGTGAAACTCATGGAATAAAAATATTGTATGCAATTGCAAGAACTCCTCAACAAAATGGAGTAGTTTAAAAGAAAAACATACATGTACAAGAGATCACTAGGACTACATTGAATGAATAAAAATTATTAGACAAATTTTGGAGAGAAGAAATTTACACTGTTGTTTACATTCTGAACAGAGGGAAAATCAGATCCAACAATGATAAGACACCCTATGAATTATGGAAAGCCCGACCTGCATCTGTCAAATACTTCAAAATATTTGGAAGAAAGTGTTACATCAAAAGAGATGATGATGATCTAGGCAAGTTTCACTGAAGAGCAGATGAAGGAATTTTCCTTGGTTATTCATCAAGAAGCAAAGCCTATAGATGCTACAAAAAAAATTACAAAAGATTGTTGAGAGTATAAATGTTAAAATAGATTAAGCAAGGCCTCATAAGAACAAATTGTTAACAAAATAAATAGAATGCAATGAAGTAGAAAAAGAATATGAAAAATAAGAGGAAGTGGAAACAAAATGCCAAGATACACAAACCTCGTAAAGTTTTGTGAAGAAGAATCATCCATAAGACAAAAATGTGATTGGTACAAAGTGGGTATTCAAAAATAAGTTAATTGAAGATGAAAAAGTAGTAAGAAATAGAGCAAGACTGGTTTGTAAATGGTATGCTCAAGTAGAATTTATTGACTTTGAAGAAACCTTTTCTCATGTTGCAAGACTAGAATCCATTAGAATGTTTTTAGCATTTGCAATCTTCAATCATTTTAAGGTGTATCAGATGGATGTCAAGTCAACATTTGTGAATGGAGATTTAGAGGAAGAAGTGTACATTGAACTGCCTAAAGGATTATTATTGTTATAAAATGAAGATTATGTTTGAAAGTTGAAGAAAGCAATATATGGATTAAAGAAATCTCCCAGAGCATGGTATTCAAGATTTAACAAGTACTTGCAACAATAAGGTTTAAGAAGAGGAACAATACATAGCAATATTTACATAAAAATAGACAATACATAGATGTTAATCATTGTAGTTTATGTGGATGACATAATTTTTGGAAGTGATGCTGACAGAATGAGCCAAAAGTTTGCGGAAGAAATGCAAAAATAATTTGAGATGTCTATGCTTGGATAAATGTCCTTCTTTCCAGGGTTGCAGATTTCTCAAACTAGCAAAGGTGTATTCGTTTTTCAGACCAAATATATCAAGGAGATGTTGAAGAAGTGTGAAATAAAAGATTACAAACCTGTCAGCACACCCATGGTCAGTGGTTGTAAATTAAGCAAAGAGGATGAATCTATTCAAACTTTGTATAGATGAATGATAGGCATCCCACTATACATGACAACTTCAAGGCTAGATATAATGCAAGCAATAGGGTTAGTTGGAAGGTTTCAAGATGCACCAAAGGAAACAAATATGTAGGTAGTAAAAATAATATTCATATATCTGAAAGGCACGTTGGGATTTGGTTTATGGTATCCCATAAGAAAATACTTTACTTTGACAACTTACACAGATGAATATTGGGTAGGTAGTGTGGATGATAGAAAGACCACTGGTGGTGGATCATTCGATTTGGGCAACAAACTAGTGTCTTGGTTCAAAAAGAAGCAATCATCAATTTCTCTATCCACAACAAAATCATAATACATTGCAACAAAAACATGGTGTACACAAGTCCTCTGGATGAAACAAACATTGAAGGACATTCAGGTAGAGTATAATCAAACAATATCAATATTGTGTGACAATAATAATGCAATAAATATCTCAAAGAATCTGGTCATGCATTCAAAGATGAAGCACAATCCAATCAAGTATAATTTCTTGAGAGAGAAAGTCACAGAACAAAATGTTTAGCTGGAATATATCAGTACAAAGGAACATATTGTTGATATATTTACAAAACCTCTTCCTAGAGAAGTCTTCGAGTATCTTAGACTATAATTGGGGGTGTTACCTATGCCATCCAATCACTAAAGCACTACAAGAGGAGCACCAACTCAGGGGGAGCTATAGAAAGAGAGAAGGTTGTTGGTTTCATAACATAAAATGAAGAGTACAATGTAAGGGGGAGAAAAACCCTTTGTCATTAATGTCAAAGGGGGAGAAAAAAGAGAAAGGAGAAGACTTGCAGATATGGAAGAAATCAACTTAGATGAGAGAAAAATTATGAGATCTATGGTTGCATTAGATTGGGAGAGTATTATAATTGACCAAGTGTTGTCATCAATGATAAAGGGGGAGTTTGTTGGAAAGTTGTTGTCATTGATATCAAAGTTAGATAGTACTATGACATTCATCGATGTCATTAATGTCAAATACATGGGGAGAATACTAAGACCATAAGTGTTCATATTGCAAATTGAACTAGACAGAGGAAGAAAATAATATTTTTGCGCATTAATAAGGTTTTGCATGAAGGCAAGATGACTGTGAACAATCAATCTGAAGTTGGACAAAGTGACCCTGCAATAGAGGAACAAGATATAAGGGATGAGCTGGAGAAGAAAGGATTTAGAGAAAGTGTTGAAATCAAAGTGAGGTAGAGGAAGTGCAGACAATGATAAACACTGATCTTGGCAAGGGAGGTATTGGTTAACCAGATCGAAGTAAATGGCGACATATGATTTATCCCACATGCACAAGGAAGAATTATTTCAAAGGGTTTATATTGCAAAAGAACTATTACATAATTTGAATGAGAATGGAAGAACTACAGAACCCTATGCGTGGCATTCACTTTTATGTCATGGGGCCCAATATATCGAATACCATAGTACTAGAGTGTTTATTGAAAAAGTGTTGTTGAAGTTTCTGGGGGCTTGGTGGCTTGGTGCCCTAGTGAGCTTGGTGTGTCGATCACCTGGTGGACATAAGACATTGTGACAAGGTTCCATACTGAATTGGGTGTAAGCACAATGTTAAATTATTAAGGTCTTAGTGGACCGATGCCTAGGTGAGATGGTGGTGATGCCACATCATCCCCACAATAGCAGCTATGCAGAAGCCATTCCAAAGCCATGACAACAACCACATCATCCAACACACGTAGTAGGGGTCCATATGGAGGTGATGTCATGTGTCATGTCATTTCCTTGTGTAAGACAACAGATAGCCCATGTGTCATGGGAAGATTGATCCATGTGTATATAGGCATATCAGATATCAAAGGATCAAAGGAGAATTGTAGTTTTGAAGTCTCAAGTGCCTAGTGGCCACGTTAGAGCCATGATAATATCCACAACATTGTCACATCATCCAATACATGTGGAAGGACTCCATGTGGAGACCATGTCATCTGCCACAAAATATCTCATACTAAAAGAGTGAAGGATCGATGCAGTGTTGTAGTCTCGAGGGCCCGATGGCCTGGTGGCCTGGTAGTCCGATATCTTGGTGGTGGGGCCCATCATATCGACATATTGATATCAGATGAATGATCAAATATGTAGTGCTAAATTTTTCGGGGGTCTGATGGTTCCAGTATTCGAGGAACTAGAACAGATCAATGGACGATATTGAATCAGGGGCCAGATTAGACGGTTGGTGAGCATTAAAGCCTGATGTGTGTGTGAGAGCCCGATGGATTGGTTAACGTCTTGATGTGAAAAGAGACTAGATCAATGACTGGAATTTGATTTAAAATTGATCATATGGTTGCTGAGCAATAAAGGTTGTGTTGTGTGTTTCGGTGGAATACTAACAGATCAACAATCGAGATCTAATCCAGGACCATATCAGATGGTTGTCGTGCAATCGAGGTTAGAGGTCTATTGTTGAAGTTTTGTGAGCCAGTGACCGAGTGAGCCCGGTATACTGTATCTAGGAAAATAAATTATGGGTGCATAGTTAAAGGCCTGGGGGCCCGATGGGTCGGTGACCCGGTGGTCCTGATAGGTAGTGAATCAATCAAGCCTGGAGATCAATGATCAATATTTAATTGAGAAGATGACCCAAAAAATGTTGTGTGTTGAGGTAGTGTTTCAGTGGGAAGTGGGAAGATCAATGGTTACGATTTAATCCCAAATGCATCATACGGGTACTAAGCATTAAGGGTCTGTGCGAAGATTGTGTGCGATGGAAGAAATTGAAACTAGTTTCAAAGGAATTTTGCAACTCAATTTTGAGAAAGATTCAAAGGAGATTGGAGCTGACCCCATAAGCACAAATTCTTTTGGTATGTGGACAAAGCCTTGATAAACTGGACTCATTTATGAAGCCTATAAATATCAAGGTCCCAAAACCAATTTTTTTTTCTGTGTAAAAAGGTGTGAATACGAAGGGAATGGTGTATGTAAGGAAAAGTATGCAAGTGTGAGAGGGTTGAGGCTCGAAGGTTTTTAAGTGGCAGGAAATAAAAAGAGAAAGAATGTAATTGTGTAAGGATGGCTGGGAGGTGCAAGGTCAAAAGAAAATATGAAGTTATGCAGGTTGAGAACCAATGGAGAGTGTTGTGACAACAAAGACAAAGAAACATATTTGTGTAGGTGAAGGCTTGAAGCAAAGAGGTAATTTGGTATTGTTGATAGTTTGAGGAGATTGGTGTCTCCATCAGGTTGGTGCCTACAAACATTGTTGATTTGGTGCTCATCTAAGGGAATTGGTGTCTCCAGTAGGTTGGTGCCTGCAAATATTATAGTTGTAGGTTGGTGCCTATAGGCATTGTTGAGTTGGTACTCAACTGAGGGGATTGGTGTATCCTGCAGGTTGGTGCCTACAAATATAGAAACTGTAGGTTGGTGCCTACATGCATCGTTGAGTTGATGCTCAACTATGGAGATTGGTTTCTTCTATAGGTTGGTTCCTGCAAATATTATAACATTAATTTGGTCCCTACATGATATTATAAAGATAAGTTTTGTGGTTTTATCACATTTGGGTTTCCACGTTAAATCTCAGTGTATTGTGGATTGTATGGTTGTATGTATATTTATCATTAATTTCTTATGGCTGGTAAAGTAATGAATTGATAAATATTGTAAGAAAAGAAAAACAATCTTATACTGATTCACCCCCCTCTCAGTATAAGTAAGTGTGCCAACAAATCATCACCTAGGTGTCACCCTCTGTAGTTTCCAGCCTTATTTAATTAAAACCTTATTTATCCCTCCTATCTGTCAATTGTAGATAATTTTAATTTTTATTTGTATCAATTCAATAATTTCCAGTTCTCGTATAAATACTATTATTTTAAGTTTCCCTCCAAAAGTGGGTAAATATGATCCTTAACTAATTTGACCATGGGGGTTACTAAGGTTACCTTAATTCTAAACTATGTAGTTATTGAAGAGTAAGGATTCCACACCCCTAAAATGTGCCCCACTCAGTCATATCCATGAAATAAGAACTCCTTGATCCTATTCCCATGGTGTAAATAACCATCCCATATATCTAACAAAGAAATAGACTCCTTTCCTTTCTTAAGACTTCAATGGTTATGTACCACACTCATATGTTTGTGAAGCAATGAGGCTTTACCCTATAACCTGCACATACATGCACCCACACATATCAAATATATCAAGGCATAATAAATCATACTCAAATCCATAACATCATTCATCATACTTTCCTTACATATACATTGTGGTCCCTCATGATTATGTAAGTAGACTTCTGCAATCCTTTAAAGATATTTCATAACGATCATCTAGTCTAGTTTCCCTTCCACAACTCACACTTGACCAACATTATTAGTAGTATTCCAATATCATCAAATAAACTATTCTTTAAATCCAAATATTAGAATCATAAATCATGAACCATACAATGATCCAGTCATCATTATCATGTATCAAATTATAAAATCACTAGAGAGGGTGCATTTTCATCTATTCATAGAGAACATCTTGCACATCACACACACACACACACATGACTCATCCATGTCCAAGTCATATATACACCACACATCAAAACCAACATTATCATGTATCAATTAATAAAATCACTAGAGAGAGTGGAATTTTATTTATCCATAGAGAACATCTTGCACATCTCTCTCTCTCTCTCTCTCTCTCTCTCTCTCACACACACACACACACACACACACNCATGTCCAATTCATGTATACACCACACATCAAAACCAACATTATCATGTATCAATTAATAAAATCACTAGAGAGAATGAAATTTCATCTATCCATAGAGAAAATCTTGCACATCTCTCTCTCTCTCTCTCACACACACACACACACACACACACACACACACACACACACACAAACACACAATCCACATGATATCCAAAACAATTTGTAGGACTCATCCATGTCCAAGTCATACATATGCCACACATCAAAATAAACCATGAGATCCCCCCAAATGAGATACAAAACAAAATCATTCAAGATGGGGCACTAAAATTTTGGTGCAGGGAAGATTGTGTCTAACTTAAAGAAGCATCTTTAGCTGTACAAGATGCACAAAGTACTAGCTAGATTTATCAAGGGATGTGTTTTATGTTGTACCAACAATCCTAGTAATAGGAAGAAATGACTATGTTGTCCACTTCTAGTCCCTATAAATCCATGGGAAAGCATATACATGAAATTTTTTGGGGTTTGCCGAGGATAATAATAGGGAATGACTACCTATATGTGGTAGTAGACAAGTTTACTAAGATGTGTGTTCTAATGACTTGTATAAATACCAACGAAGGACAAGAAGCAACAACATTTTTCTTTGAAAGGGTTTAGGTGCACTTTGGGATTTCAAGGAGCATCATTTCAAATAAAGATACTAGATTTATTAGTGCATTTTGAAATTCCCTACAGGAGAAATGGAATACCAAATTTGGGAGATCCATTGCATTCCACCTAGATATTGATGGGAATATGTTGATAGTACATAGGACTTTGGTTCATTTTATAATATGTTACAACTAGCATTAAACAAGGACCTTAATGAAAAATCTATTTTACATACAAAATTCCTGTAACAAGGTTGTCCACACTTCCACTATTAAGTCCCCTTTTGAAATTTTTATTGGATATTCCCATCCATAATCATTTGAAATTGTATATGCATAGCCCAAAGTAATTTAAACAACCTCAAATGATGCATTGCAGGAATAAAATATCTTAAACAAGGTAAGGAAAATACATGTATAATTTTAGGGGAAATTGAAGAAGTCTTAGGAGAAATATGAATCTAGACATGATCAACATAGGATTGAGAGGACGCCCCAAGTAGGAGATAAATTTTGGTTGCACATTAATAAATAAACATTACAAGGACTAAGGAAGAAAATCAAAGCCCTGAGATATGGACCTTTCAAAATATTGGAGAAGGTAGGAGATTATTCTTACAAACTTTGTATTTCACCTTATATGCACATTTGATCTATTTGTAAATGTAGATATATGGAAACTTTATAGGCCATAAATTCTTGATGAGGATGAAGAGGTCCAAGTTCTACCTTGCATAGAATATTTGTCATGAGATGCAGTGACATAATTACCATAGGACATAATTATATAGAAGAAGAATAGAATGACTAGGAGGTATCAACAAGAACTTTTGTAGATGGGATTGAAGGGCCAACTACTAGCCAAGGTCCAATGGTATACCAAGAAGAAATACGAGGAATTGTTTCTAAATTTTCTTCAAAATAAAAGTTTTTGGAGACCAAAAGACTCTCAAAATGGGGAGGGATAATTTATAATGAATCTACATAGTTAACATATCCCTTCAATGATGCTTTATGGAATTAAACATTACATTTGGTATCGGTTAAGCTAGTTTGGGTAGAAACTTAAAAACCACATTCATAGACAAAAATGGTAAATCCTCTATTTGAGGGCCAAAGAAGTGGAATTTTAGGGTCCCAAATGTCATGAACGTAGGTCTGGGTATTTTTTTTCATTCTATGGTTAAATTATTTTCCACTATTGTTAATTCTCACAAAATGGAGATTGTATTTGAAAGTTATGGCCCTGACAAGTTAATAGTCCAAATATTCCCCATTGGTCCAAGTGGCGGCCATGTTAGCTCTCCATAATTCAAATATGGGGAGTTAATAATATTTGGATATCCACTAGATAAATATAAATAATCATGGAGGTTCCAAGTGGGTTTAAAAAAACTAAACTAACGCTAACTCCAGCTATCAAAAACCTAACAAAAGGAGGGAAAATGGTTCACTTGTTCATTAGCTGCCAACTATTTTGTAGTATGAACATGAGTGTAAAGAAGATACTAACAAATCATAGATATATAATCAAATTGTAAATGATTAAAGAAGACCATAGTGTCTCATAAATTTGTGGTAAACTTTGACAACTTTGTAATATGCATTTTAATCTCCATAATGTAAGAAAACAAAAGGGTAGTGGTCGATTTCTTGCTAGTATTTTTATATTGGGTTTCTAGGGTAAATTTTGTGTCCTTTTTTGTGTTTTTGATATTAAAGTTTTTTTTAATGCCACAAAAGTAAAATAATATGATTTGTGTGTTTTATTTTCATGTCTAAAACACTAAAAAGAAAAAAATATATGTTGCATAACCAAGTATTGTTTCATTGTGATTGTTGTAGTTTGTAGATTTGTTTTTGTGAGCTAGCCATTGGAATGAAGGATTGGATCCCGTCACTGAGAGGGGGGGGGGGTGAATCAGTGACACAACAATTATATCAATTTTTCATTTATTAAACAAAATTTTAACACAAATTTTTATCGTGGAACCCAAATGGGAAAACCACAAATTCTTTTCTAATAACTGCAAAATTGTTTTACATGTTACATAGAAGGAAGATATACTTCCTCTTTGATCAACACCAACTGATCAGGATGCACCCACACCCTGGTTTACCAGCACCAACTGGTAGGAGGCTACGACCCCCTGTTTAGTTGTCTATGACCCCTGTTTAGTCAGCTACAACTGACAAGGAAGCACCAACTCCCTTTGCAGGAACCAACCTGCCCTTGCACCACCCAACCACCCTTAATACATAGGTATTAGGTTTTCTTCCTGGAATCTAATTCAGCTTTTGATCTTCTTTTCTGGACTGCAAAGACACTTTCTTCTGAACACTCTTCCATGTTTATATACTTTGCAAACTGGTTTGAGTGTGACACCTCTGTGTCCCTTCATTTCAACCATCGCGCCTCTTCACTAAATTAACTTTAATTACAGTTTATTTATTCATTATTAGTGTGAAGACTCTTTCAGAAATTGATCACAGTCATGGATCAATTTACTCCCTTATACTCGATCCATAATCTCTGTTAATTTCATAGAGACCAGATTCTACAAAGGCGCTTCCTTCAAACCATTTCATATAACCTTGCGTCACAGGACCACAGGCTTTACCAATTATAGCGACATATTACAATCTTCCCTTTTTAACTTCTTTACCATATGACCAATGCTGATGACCTGAACGTTTAGGCGAGATGAGTGTATGAGCGATTTACCAAATCAATGGTCACAATTCATTCTCCCGATGAGATGGACAACTGACGAGATTTCGACGTTTAGACATTCGAGTCTTCATGACTTCACACTTTACTAAACTCACAATCACAAAATCACCGAAACGATCGGACGGTTCAAATTCCCCACTGAGATGGATGGTTGACGGGGTTTCGACATTTTAGGCATTCAAATCTTCGTGACTTCCACTTTTTGAATTCCCAATCATGAAATTGCTGGTTAGATCGGATGTGTCATATTCTCCACGAAGATGGACGGTCGTCGGTTCTTCAACGTTTTTCTTATCGGGTCTCATGACATCCTACAGCTCGAAAAATCTCGATTAGGATATCGTCGAAATGATAGGATGACTCACATTTGTTTTGCGAAGACAGATCAACGGTTTATATTTGATCCTTATATTCCTTTATCTGACGACCAAGGCTTAATCAAGTGTTGAGATGGATGGATGTCGGGATTTCGACACTTTTCCCTTCAAATCTTCATGACCTCCAACTCTTCAAAACCCAGTGACTGTAAATCACTTGATGTGTGTCCCTTTCAGAGTTTCAGCGTTCAAGACTTCTGGGCACTAGAGTGTTTGCTTACCATGCAAAACTCCCGAAGTAGAAATTCCCAGAGTGACATATCATAGCGATGTCACTTAGGATGACATGGATGAGTGAAATTCCCACGTGTCACCATAATTTAAGACTTATGTAATCTAAAATGACAAACATACTTTGACACTTGTCACCTTATCAAGACACCACATGTCCTTGCCAACGTGTTCTGTTGACATGGTCTATCGACATGTCTTGGTTCCCTAATTTCGGAGGTTCGACTTTCGAGGTTTTGAAACAACTCTCGTCGCTGCCGTTGTGGTCAATATCCGATCTTTGAAATTCAAGCTAAGGGTGATGACTCATATTCCAAGGCTTGTTTCACATGTGACCTCGAGTTATGACAAAAGGCTCACCTCCTGGGTTCTTCGAAGTTTTGTGTTTCACGATTTCTAACAACTCGTTGTTGTATCTCCAAACCACGAATCCTCGAATTCATTGATCTAGTGCCACGTGCTCGCCTTCCAACCGATGGCTAGGATATATTTGATATTTCGGACTTCATGAGTTCGATATCCTTGACTCCTCGTCAATCCAAATCCAATGGACCTTATTCGTTCATTCTTCATTGCTTTAGATCTGACAGTCCACATTATGTCCTCCAGATCGACGATCCTTATTTTATCGTGATTCTGTGTTTCACTATTTGGAATGTTAAGCACTTCCTTCCTTTGAATTTCCAGTCAGAAAAATTATGACTCTTTGCCGCGTGCCCTCGGGTTTCAACGACCATGATTCACTCTCGATCCAATGGTTTGGATTGGATCGCGAATTCGCGTTTTGGTATTTCGAGAAGCATGATCCATTCTCTCAACTTGCAATCTCCGAATTCCTGAGTTCTGAAGGAACTCCTAGCTAACCAGCTTCTCTCGGTCTATGGTCGACATCATTCATCAATTATTTGATTGGATGACTGCTGTGACTTCTCACAACTTACTGTGCAATGGTCGATTTCTTAATATTTCCAAGGAACCCGATGAAGCATCTGCAATGTACTTCTTCTTACCGAGCTTTGATCTATTCGCTCTTCCACTGAGCTTGATATTTCGATCTCTGCACACTGTTTGAAAAAAATATCATCTCTATTTAAACAACAGATCAAAACGAATGTTGACATTAGACTGTTGACATCAATGAGTGTTGACATCAATGACAATCTATCCAACATGGAATATCCAAGGTGATTTACAAATAGGGGAGGATGTTATCCATGAGGATACTAAAGGTAAGATTATTGAAATCTCTAATAATATGTACTATTTTCGTTCATCATCTAATGCTCTATTCAAGCTAGAAGCAAAACTCAGAATATCCTCTTATGATGGACAAAGAGATAATGAGAATTCAATAGTAGTTTGAAGAATATAGAGGTATTTTTAAACACACAGAATAAGATAAGAAAAACAATTGTTTTGTCTATTTAAATATTTTCATCATTCTTTTATCTAATTAGAGAGTTATGTATATGATTTGAGGTTAGGTTAGAAGCTCATGGTGACTAAGGGGAACACTTCAAGGAATTGATCAAATCACAATTATATCCCATAGGCTAAGAAGAATATCAGTGCATGAGATGGAAATATTAATGGAAAACACAATGCAAAGATGTTTAGGATTATAGATTTGATTTCTAGAAGCAAGCCATCATGTTTGTTACCTCTCTAGAAGATACTGGGGTACTAATGAGATACCTTGGAGGTTCACTTGGTCATATCTAAAGGTAGTTGCAAATTTTGAAATGTTAAAATTATATATGAAGTAAAAACAAATTATATTTTTGTTGATTTTGGCACTAAAAGTGAGAAATAAAAGATCAAGAAGAGGTACCCAAGAGTAAAGGCAAAACGTTGCAACCACTGTCCAAAAGTGGAAACATCCCAAGAAGTATTGCAAACATTATGATATATATGGACACAAAAATGAAAAGTATTGGGAACTTCATTGAAAATTTCATTTGAAATTTTATAAGTTTGAGACAAGAGCAATGAAATCTACAAATATGGAAGGTCAATAGATAAAATATAACTTTGATATGGATAAAAACCTTATTTGTGTTATATTACAATTTCCATGAGAAAGTGGACAAAGGAATGCACTCTTCCAAATCAAGTTTAAGGAAAGAACATGGAGGTAAATGATCTTTTCAATAGTCATTCTCAATGCAATCTTATTTTTGTGACTTTAGTTGATGAAATTGGTTTGGAAACATATGAGCATCAACAACCATGTTCATTGAGTTGGTTGAAAAATAATTTCATTGTGATAATCAAAAGGCATTGTAAAGTTATGTTTTCCATTAACTTCAATTTTATCGATTATATGGAATGTGTACCACATGATGCATGTGATATTTGACAACCCTTATATATGGGATATGGATGCACTATTTTATAGAAGATAAAACGAATATCGCTTGGTCAAAGTTTTTGGGATAGACTTCATCAAGGCACATAAAGAGGAGAATCAAGAATCTCTCACAATAATATATATGGCTAGAAAATAATTGACGAAAACCCTAAAATAAGTACCTTCAAACAAGATATTGAAGATACTTCGAGAAAAGATAGGGATATATGTGTTTCTACCTTTTCCATAATTAAGCCTTTGTGGGATCCAAAAGAATCCAAATGGAGAAATTTGATCTAAAATAGAGGAAGTGCCAAGTATAGTTCCAAAAGGGATAAGAAGATGAAGTTGGCTAAGTATGTGGATGGGTTGAAAAAAGGACTGAGTTTGTTAATTTAAAGGTCAAGAATCCAAGGAACAACATACATTAGAGTATTTTTCAAAAAATTATCATTAATCAACCTAATTTATCACATGGAGGGTTAGTTCACATTGATAAATTTCCAACGATCTAAATAAGTATGCAATCTAAAATGGACCTGGTAAATGAAACCAATTTTCATGCATAATCTTGGATTGAGTTTAAAATCATAGAAGTCACCTAAAATGAATGGGAAGACATCATATACTGAAGGAATGTTATGGAATGCATGCCTATTACTACTTTTATTCAAAATGCAAGATGATCATGGTTTCTATAGATGAGAAAAGTGACCATGCCACAAGATTTTGCAAACTTTGTAAGGTGATGCATAAAATATCCAAAATGTAGTTGTTGTAGAACTGCCCTAGTTACTGTAGAAGTAGACAAGCTAAAAATCTAGTATTGTATTTTTAACATAATTGGGTCATATGAAGTTATATGAATACAAAATTTGGATTGGGGTTAGCTAGCATGTATCCAAACATGCCCACCAATTTTTTTCATCATATTTATTTGTTTACCCATAAAAATGCAAAATGATGTAATTTTATCATAACTTGGTTGTATGGTGTCCGTCGGTAGTGAAAATTTTAAATTAGGTGGATGAAATCATGTCCATGTTTCTAGCAAATTTCATTATCAAATTCATCCATTTACTCCCCTAAAAGGTGGAGACACAGTCGAGCCTACTAGTTGGAAAATATATGAGAATCTCTTGGCATTCTTGGATGCAAAATGTTTTGCATCCCTCACAAGGGAGCATACATGAATTGGGGGAGGAAAGTGAAGAACCATCAAAGCCAAGGAAAGGAAAAGGATGGGGTTTAAAACATGAGGTTTTTGGAATTTAAAGGGAATGTAGAATCATTATGGCAAGGTCATTTTTAAGTAAGAAGGTGAGAAAATAGAAAGGACTACCTTGGGGACCGAATGGATTAGAGATTGTCATCCATGGTTGAGGGAGTTGGTCCATATTATAATGAAGCATGGAAGATACCTAAGGGAATTGTTCATTCACTCCATGTCACTTTTCCATCATAAAAAAGTTTTTGTTAAAGAGCATGGAGGAGGAGGAAGTTGTTTAAGACTTTGTTTTAGAAGCTATTTAGAAGAAAATGTCGAAGAAGAACCAAATATGTAGAACATAATAGCAATCAGGATGCAATAATGAATTTGGATTTGAAGATAAAAATATACCAATAGTGATATCATGTTCAAAGAACATTGTGATAACATGCTCCAAGATTGAATAGATGAAAGGTTGAGATGCTTGTCCATTTTCGACAACACAGGTATTCCAATAGAGGAAAAAATATTTAGTAACAATTCACACAACTAGATCAAAGATCAACACTCTGATGTTTTTATGTGGTAAAAACCATGTGGGGAAACATTCATGGCTTCAACCAATGCGACCACTCAGACCAATTTATTAATGCAAAAGAAAAAATTACAGAGAGATTTACAGGAGAGTTTCTCACAATCGATCATCGACAAATGACCCTCCATGCTCTTTAAATAGAGATCATGGAACAATTGGGTTTTAAGCCACATATCGATGTAGCTGTTAATATTGAAGAGAATATGAGCCATCAAATCACTCTATGTCAAGAACATATTGTGACCATCGAATTAACTAACTACAAATGCATACTAAAGAAACACACTTTTACCTAATGACACATTAGACCAAGTTTATCTTAACTAACTCCCAAGTGTCTAAATATCCTAACATCCTCCCTTAAGAACAACTTGAGATAGGATTGAAGGATTTAGAAAGGTGATACAATAGGAGAAGGAAGGAGGCATTAGAGCCTACCCCCCCTTTAATGACAACTTCCTGAACTCCTAACATAGATCGAAGTTTGGAAAAATTTGCTTTTGTAAGAGGCTTTGTGAGAATTTCTGCAACTTGATCTTCTATAGATAAAAATAACACTTCAACAACTCGATCATGAATGCGTTTTTTATGAAGTCCACGTGTAGCTCAATGTGTTTGTTGCATTGATGTTGAAATAGATCTTTGGTGAGCTTGATGACACTTTGATTGTCACACCAAAGGGTGGTTAGATGTTGTTGCTAGAAGCCAAACTATGAAAATATCTATCCAAGCCACAAGGCTTATTGACTTGCATTAATTACTACTCAGTACTATGCTTCTCCTGAAGAAATATAAATATCCTATTGTTTCTTACAGGCCCAAGTGATAGGTCCTAAACCAAGGATGAAAACATAACATGCAGTAGAATTTCTATCATCAGGATCATCGACCCAATATGAATTAGTGAAGCCAACCAATAAAGGAGTCCCCCCTTAGATATAATGTATCCTAAACCGAATTGTACCCTAGACATACCAAAGTATCCTTTTATATACTTTCCAATGGCTTTCGTGGGGTGTTTTCATAAACTGGGAAACAATACCAACAACAAAGGAAATATCAGGACGGGTATGAGTCAAATATAAGAGGATACCAACTAACTAATGGTACACAGTGTCAACAAGTTTGACTCAAGACTAGAATGGAGAAGGGGCTAGTTTAGAATCATCCATGTGAAAGAAATGAAGAATGTCACAAGTGTACTTAGAATGGGAAAGAAAGATTCCTTCATTGGTTTGCAATACTTGGATGCTAAGGAAATAATGCAAATAGCCTAAGTCTGTCATTTCAAGTTTATTTTTAAGGTTGTTTTTCACATGGTTTAAAATTTTAGGGTCACTACTAGTGAGGATAAGGTAATCAACATAAAGAAAAAGCATTATGGGATGGCCTCCTACTTTCTTGGTATAGGAATTAGGGTCATAATGACATCTAGAAAACTTGGTATCAAGAAGAAAGTTTTTCATTTTGGCATACCAAGCTCGAGGAGCTTGTTGAAGACCATAAAGATATTTCTTAAGGAGGAAAACAAGGCATGAGTCATTATGGGCATATACATGAGGTTGTTCCGTGTATATTTCTTCTTGAAAATCCCCATGTAAGAAGGAGGATTGAACATCCATTTTATGGACCTCCCATTTATGTGAGGCTACAAGGACTAGAACAAGGTGAATATAATTCATTTTGGCTACAAGAGAAAAGGTTTCATTATAGTCAGTTCCTTCAACTTAGGAGAATCCTTTGGAAAATAACCAAGCCTTGTGTCTTTCAACACTTCCATATAATGCATACTTAGTTTTGTACACACATTTACATATGACATGTTTTCTTCCTTTCAGAAGAGGTACAAAATCCCAAGTATCGTTCTCCATTAAAGACCGATACTCTTCATTCATGTTGTGTTCCAATCTGGATGACCTAAAGCTTCTGCAAATGTTTTTGGATCACGAGTCTCTGAAACTTGATCCAAAAGAGAAGAGGCTCACTAAAACTGTTAACATGCCTAGCGTTGATATGAAGGATCACCAATAAGATAACCAACTGCTTCTCAAGTTGAACAAACCTATATGGGAAGTTGTAGTTCTCATGTAGGTTCATGTTCAATGGACTCATCTAGAGGAAGGTGAGAAGGAGGAGGTGGATTTTCATCCTCATTTTTATCATCTGAAGAACAAGAAACCATAATAGGAATGGAAGATGGAAAAAATGTCGAAGATGGCGCGTAGACCGAAGAAGGCACAAATGTCGAATTAGGGTCACAGGCCAAGAGCTTTTCATCAAATTTAACATCTCTTCTAATAAAAAATTCATTGGAATTAGGTTGAAGAAGCCTGTAACCTTTGAAGTCTTCATAATATCCAAAAAAAATACACTTCTCATGTTTAGGATGTAAAGCTTTCCTTTTCTCACCAAGAATGTGACCCCATGCTACACTTCCAAATACACGAAAGTGGATTACATCTGGCTTAATTTTATTCCATGCTTCTTCTGGTGTTATATTTTTTAGAGCCTTTGTTGGAGTGATATTTACTTTGTAATTTGCACAGTTAATGGATTCCACCTAATAATTAAGACTTAATCCCTTAGATTGGATCATACAATTATCCATTTCTTTTAATGTGTGATTCTTTATGTCAAAAACATCATTTTGTTATGGTGTAAATGGAACAATGTGTTTCATTTGGATTCCTTATGCAATGTAGTAACTTGTAAAATTGTCGTTCACATATTCTCTTGCATTATTTGTTCTTAACCTTTGAAGTTGATGTCCATATTGTTTTTCTACAAGGGCCTTCTAGGCAAAACACTTTTCAAACACTTCACTCCTAATTTTTAAGAAGTAAACCCAAGTGCATTTGAAGAAGTCATCAATGAAATTTAAGAAATAGTTGCACCCACAAAAAGCAGGAGAATAAAGGGGACCACACAAGTCACTGTGAATAAGTTGCAAAGGGGAAGATGCGTGCCAAGAGGCAAGTCTATCAAAATTGTCCCGATGATATTTGTCGAGAACACAACTGACACAAACACCATCTCTGCAAGAAACAAGAGGAATACCAATCACCATTTGTTGATTACATAGTTGCTACAATGAGTGATAGTTTAGATGACCAAACTGCTCATGCCAAAGTTTTCTCAATTCATCGTTATGAGAAACAAAAATTGATGGAAAATATGATGACCCAAAGTTGTCAAACTTCTACAACTTGGTAATATCATACACAATTCCAGTTGCAAGAACACGCTTATGATATTTTAAATCCTTGATTACAACTTGGTGAGGTGAAAACTCTACGATTTTACCTTCACCTGAATGAGTGATTTGATATATTGATAGAAGGTTGCAGAAAAGACTTGAAACACATAATAAGTCATTGAAATGACCATTATCTACCCAAACTATTCCGAACCCTACAACACTAAGACATACATCATCACCAACAAATATTTTCTTGGTGTTACATTCATTAAGAGAATAAAATATGGCTTTATTCTTGGCCATATGATAATATTCCCCATAATCAATAAGCCAACCATTAGAAGAAGAAGTAGAAGTTGCTTTGAAGGAGAAACTAGAAGCAAAAAGGGCATGTACATGAGAAGAAGAAGAAGAAGAATCAATATTAATGTTGGGCTTCTTCATCATTTCTTATAAATCTTCCATATTTTTAAAACATTTAGACTCCACATGACCATATTTCCCACAAAAGTTGCAATGTATGTCACCAGACTTCTTAATTTTGGATTTTGCGCCTTTGTTACCATTAGGAGATAAATATGGCAGAGAGGGTTTGGGACCCTTGTTTTTCTTGTTGTTGTGGTGAGGATGTTTCTTATTTGGATTCTCAGATTTATCTTTCTATTGGACCACTGAGGCTTTGTTGGATGTACCTATAGTGATAATCAATCCAAGTTGTATATTATTATCTTTCTCGCGAATCAAAGCATCAAAAAAATAATCAATAGAGGGTTATTTATAAGAACTCCCTAGAGCTTCTCTAGTGGCATAAAAGGTGGATACAAAAATAGAATATGCACTACCAAGCTTAGACAATGACATATATGCATCGATCTTCTTTTAGATCTAGTTGGAATTTTATACACAAAATTCTAAGTGTTTTGAAATTAGATGAGTAATATTCAATGCAAGGAAAATCATCTGGACTTAAATTCATTAACTGATTTTCCAATTGGTGGTCTCAAATAATATTGTGTTTACCAAACACAACCTCAAGATTTATCTGGGCCCTCAATTCCTTAAAGTTGAAACCTTAAATCAGGAGAGATGGACATTCTAATTAGTCCACGTTCTTAATCATTCCTATTATCCCATTTTGAATACTTGTCATCATTAATGGGTTCTTTTTCTTTTCCCAAGGTAATCCAATACAATCCTTTGTTTCTGAATACATCTTTCATATGAGATTTCCATGAGAAGTAGTTGGTGTTGAAATGTACACTTGACACTGAGAGGGGGAGGGGTGAATAAGTGTCACAAAACTTTGGACAATTTTCCACTTTTCATAAATTAATTGAACAACATATATTTATTTCATTTTCTCAAACAATATATAAAAGAATAAATATTTTATTTATTTATTTAACTTGAATGAATACATAAGATCAATCATTGAATTTATTCAACTTCAAACAACTATGAGAGACCCACCTCTTTGTTACAAGACCCATCTTGTAGTTCTCAAATCCAACTGAGAAATGAGGAATCCAACCCTCATAACAAGTCCCAACTTGTTGATCTCAGATCCAACTGATATGTGAGGAATCCAATCCTCATACAAGACCCAACTTGTAAACAAGCATCGACCTGATAGAATGAACCTTCATTCAATCCATTATATATAAATATATATACTTCAACAAATTCAACTCCATCTATATTCACCATACTTCTTTGTTTATATAGTCTTCCAATTGGTGTTAACTTGAATGATTGTGTCTTTTGATAATGAATCATTGCACCCTTTGATTCATTTTAATTACAATAACTTCTACTACTATTATTATTATTAATTGTTTGTTTTAAACACTTCAAATCCTTTGTAAATTAATTCAACATTTTAATCCATCGCTAACTATTGCAAACATGGGCTTCCTTCAAACTGTTCTTTTCAAATGACCGTGGGCTAATTAATCTCCATTTGCACTTCCTTCATTATTATTCATACAATATCGTGATAGGGATAATTCGTCATTATATAATGTTGATCAACCTTTAAGAGTCGATCACAGTCATGGATCGACTTCGTTATTTTGATCCCACGCCTCTTTATTTCATTATTCAATGTTCTTTGATTAGATCTAACCTTTTTTATCAACTCTTAAATGTATAATATGTATTGAATTACTTAATATAGATCAGAACAAAGTCAAGATCTTATTTGGTTTAACATTCCTTCTCGATCGAGATAAACTTCTCATTCTGTGTGTTAAATTTCACACATAATACTCTTTGAGACCTTTTATTTCATATGACCACATGTGGTGACTAGGCGTTAATCTAAACATGTGCTTGATCACTTGTCAAGATAGACGGTTACGTTTTAATCGCACGATGAGATGGACGACTATCATTACTTCGAGACTTCATCCTTCGAGACTTCGTCCTTCGGGACTTCTAGCCTCTGCAATCTTTCAAACTTCCAGAGTACTCACCAATCGTTATATTAATGGGTGGACATGGATCGATAGTCTCCTTGGATTTCAGATATCGAACTTGCTCATGGTTTATCCCGTCACCTGAACTCTGCAATTGAAGTTGTGCGATTGTTGTTGGATCAACCATAGCCGTCGATCTCTTGATCGGGGGTATCTGACGGTCCTGACCAATTCCATAAGTGGAATCAACATGATGTTTAATCCTCCCTTCACACTCTGCAATCAATCCCTTCCCTTGATCTGACACCTGTGCATCCGATGGTTACACCTTGATCTGATTGTTGACCAATCCCTTCAACAGATCAGGGAGTTGAGAATGAATTTGGCCTTCGACGCTTTGGGCAGTTGCTGGTGGTATAACCCCCAAAGAACATACTCTTGGAGTGACATACATGCTGAATTCACTGTTGACGTGCCACTTGTTGAGTGGCGGCCACATGTCACCTAGATTTGTGACTTACGTGCACCTAAAATGCCAACTGGACCTTGACACTTGTCACCATTTGATTGTGCCATGTGTCCTTGCTGACGTGGTCTTTACTGATGTGGATTGTATGATGTGTCACATGTCCTCCTCCTGGATCTAATGATCCTAGGTTCATCTGAATCCTTGATCCAATGATTGTGATCAGTTCTATATCAATGATCTATATTCATTTCGGCCTTCGAGACTTTGGGTTATTCTCTTTTTCCACTTCCCAATAATCCCGGAGTGAGATTCCCCGAATAAACCTCATGTAAATTGACTTCATCTAAAGATCCTTATTTGACGCGATCGGTTTTATATCAATGGTCTCGATTCATTTCGGCTTTCGGGACTTCGATTTATTCGCTTTTCCCACTTCTTAATTCTCCCGAAATGAGATTCCCTGATTGAACCTCGAGTAGCTTGACTTCATCTAACGATCCTTCTTTGACATGATAAGTTCTAGATCAATGGCCTAGATTCATTTTGACCTTCGGGACTTCGAGTTATTTTCTTTTCCCACTTCTCAATTCTCTCGAAATGAGATTCCCTGATTAAATCTCGAGTAACTTGACTTCATCTAACGATCCTTTTTTGACACGATCAGTTCTAGATCAATGGTCTAGATTCATTTCGGCCTTCGAGACTTCGAGTTATTTTCTTTTCCCACTTCTCAATTCTCCCGAAATGAGATTCCCTGATTAAACCTTGAGTAGCTTGACTTCATCTAACGATCCTTCTTTAACGCGATCAGTTCTAGATCAATGGTATAGATTCATTTCGGCCTTCGGAACTTAGAGTTATTCACTTTTCCCACTTCTCAATTCTTCTGAAATGAGATTCCCTGAATAAACCTCGAGTAACTTGAATTCATCTAACGATCCTTCTTTGACGCGAAAATATTAATACGATCAACGATTTTCAGGATTTTGGTTATTCGAGATCTCGGGCCTTTGGCCTACTTATCCTATCCTTCCATTTTATTTTGATCAGACGGTCAATATAACTCCTGAAATGTTTCTTATATCAGATGAATCATGTGCTTCCCGTATCTTAACAGCTGGAAAACCTTCTGAAGCTCCTGCTTTAGATCTATTAGTTCAGATCTAATTCTTCCCAACCTTTAACTTCCCCTCAATCTGATGGTCCTGGACTGTCCCAAAATGATAATGGACGGCTCATGTGCGTCATATCTTCTGAGCCTCTTATGCATCATCTCTTCTAATCTTTTGGGTTTATACTTGGATTCCAACTGAACTAAGATCGTTGATCTGTTGGGAATTCGATCCCTATCACGTTTCTGCAATGTGCTTTCCCTTCTAAGCTTCGATTAACGTTTCTTGCTTCTAATCCTTTTCATAGCTATTTCTCCTGATATTTTTAATAACTGTTTGTGCATTCATTTATGCACTGATCTTCATTCGCTAACCCTCCCGAGCTCTTACTTCCTTGTACTTATTTATTCCTTCTATACATGAATTCTCTGCATGCTACCTCTCTTGAACTTTATCCTTGCTGCTCTCTTGCATTCTCTTTCCATCAATGACCCTTCATTACACATGGACATACCTGATTTTCCATCCTGACACTAATGCCAACTGTATAAATTTGTTCATGACCAATTCATGTTGACATTAATGACAACACACAATCAATAATGCCAACAATCTTCCCCTTTGTCATTGAGGGCAACATATTTGTAAAACAAAAATGATTTCATACCTTTTCTCCCCATATCACTGATATTATTTTCTATCTGATAGAAAATTTGTTTTTTGTTTAACTTTTTTCTACTGCTTCTTTCCCCCTTTGACATCAATGACAAAGAGTGAGGCTCTGACTATTTTTCTTTCTCTGTGAATTACTAACTATTTATCTCAATTCATTGGGATATTTGTGTTTAAATGAGTAGTCTTCTTGATACCAATTTGTAGTGATCAAGTCTTTTAAACCTATTTTGATTACTTTCTTATTTGATAACCAAAATACCCCGTGCCCCACCCCCCCCCCGAGTTTTTACTATCTTTGCTTTGTCAAATAGGACAAGGGTATGAATCTCACAGATCTTCTTGATATGATTCTTATTCTTGTTTGATATTTTACAGGAATATGAATTGAGGATTGATACCAAATGATCTAATACCAATTTTGTTATCAATTGATCTTTGCTAATTGATATATCTTGAATCTCTCGGCTACTTTTTCTCTTCTCCCCTTTTTACAAAAATGACAAAAAGGATATTTTCTTGCTCCTTCTGAGGTCATACTCCCCCTAAGGTGATGCTCCTCTTTTTCCATTTTCTCCTTGTATTCTACAACTAACCCTACCAATGATTTTTCTTTTGACCATTAATTTTTATATAGTCAATATTTTCCATATGTTATTTTAAAAACTGTTGGCATAATCCTTTGATTTTGTAGAAACCAATTTAAACTTTTTTTCTTTCTTTCTTTGGCTAACGGATTATGACATCATCAAGATTTGATATTGTGTCATATTCTTCTATAGGAACTTCCATTTCTTGATCTTGATCTATTTCATTTTGAATTTCACATTCCTTATTAGGACCTTCAGTCATCATTTTCTTATTATTAATTTCTTCATTTTCATGTGTAATATCATCTTTCTTGATTTCTCCTTCAAATTTTCTTCTCCATATCCTTTTATGAGATAGTTTGCTTTTTGGTCATTTTCTTTCTAATTGTGTTTTTGGAGTTTTGTTATCTCCTTTCTTCTTCCAAATTTTATTATGTTTTCTCCTTGACTTGAATGACTTATTTAAGGATTGACTTTTTTAACTCCTGCAGATTTGGGATTTGTGCCCAAACCTATCACAGTTGTAACATCTCATTGTATGACAAAATTTTGTTGTGTGCCCAACAAAATTGCATCTCCAACATCTAATTGAGTTTTTGGATTTTCCTGTATGTCCTTTCTCTAGTTTCTTGCAATCCATTGCTTTATGACCAAAGTTATGACAAGAAAAGCAATAGCCATTGAAGGTGTTTCCATTCTTGAATTTATTTGGGCTTGAGAGATATGTCCTTTGATTTTCTTCTTCCTTTTTACTTCTATCGCTTCCTTCCTTAACAAAGTTCATGACTTGTAATTGCTTTGTAATTTCACCTTTTCCTTTTGAGAAGGATGATCCTTTCTTTTGTTTGTAAATGGCACTCCATTTGTCGTTGTCTTCCTTTCTATTTTATCCTAGACCAGTTTTGTCATCAACCAATCTTTGAATATTCCAAATCTTATCTAGGATAGCTGAGCTATTATGGAAATTGTCAGTTTTATTTGTCTTTTCAATCATCGTTTTGAGATTGACTATTTATGATTTCAACATGTGACATGTCTCTTCCTTTTTATTTAACTGAATCTTCAGGGATTCTTCCACTTTCTTAGCATGTTCAAGTTGAGTCTTTAGATTGATGACTATTTCTTATGTCTCATCCAAGACTTATTTGCATTTAATAGTTTTGTCATATGTCTTCAACTCTTCCATATCTTTTGTTAGATCAAAAATTTTATTTTTCAATCTTTTGATTTCTTCCTTGTTTTCTAGTTGAATCCTTTTGAGGTTGATGGCCTCCAATTCCAACACGTGGCATGATTCTTCCTTTTTAGTGAATTTGATCTTCTGAGATTCTTCTTCACTTTCTTTAGTTTCCTCAAGTTGAGTCTTTAGACTGTTAACTAATTCTTCTGGTTCTTTTAGTACTTCTTTGCTTTTGTTATCATGATTTTTCAATTCTTCTATTTCGTTTATCAAATGATCAACTTCAATATTCAATCTTCTGATATCTTTTTCTTTGTCTTCTAGCTGAACTCTCTGTTCAAACTCTTCATGGCTAGATTAATCTAACTACTGAAGTAGCAACATATCTTTCTGTTGAAGATTATTCCACTCCACATCAGTCTTAATATTATGTAATTTTTCTTTAGTGATTACTGAGGTATGCCTCAATTCCTTGATGAGGTTGTCTTCTTCATGGTTGACTGAGGTTTGCATCAAATCCTGCATTTCATTCTGATTAGAAATCACTTTCTTTGTATTGTGTTCTTCAATCTGATTGGAATTCTCCTTTTCTTTATCTTGTTCCTTATCTTGATAAGAATTCACTTCTTCTGAGTTTTGTTCTTTATTATGATAGGAATCCTCTTTATCTGAGTCTTGTTCTTTACTTTGATATGATTTCTCTTCTTCTTGTGCTTCATTCTCATAACAATTTTCTAGCTAGAGCCATAATTCTTTAGCACATTTGTAGTGTCTCATCTTTTCTTTGACTTGGTCTGACAATCCATCCGGGATTGCTTTTAAGGCTACTAAATTGTTTCTCCTTGCTTTCTTTGCAATTTTGGTTTTTCTCTTTGAAGTATTTAAGTTCCAGGGCTTACTTACTATCGAATCCCAAACTTCAGATCCTCTTGACTTCATATATCTTTTCATATTTTCCCTCCATGAAGAATAATATGGTCCATCAAATAAAGGAGCTTCAATTGTGGAGATAGCCATTTGTCCACCTATTTCTTCAGAATCTACCTTCCAGTGTTTAAATTGTGTTAAATGCACCCGCTCTGATACCGATTGTTGAAATGTATACTTGACACTGAGAGGGGGGGGGGGTGAATCAGTGTCACAAAACTTTGGAAAATTTTCCACTTTTCATAAATTAATTGAACACCATATATTTATTTCATTTTCTCAACCAATATATAAAAGAATAAATATTTATTTATTTATTTAGCTTGAATGGATACATAAGATCAGTTATTGAATATCTTCAATTTCAAACAACTATGAGAGACCCAACTCTTTGTTACAAGACCCAGCTTGTAGTTCTCAGATCCAACTGAGAAATGAGAAATCCAACCCTCATAACAAGTCCCAGCTTGTTGATCTCAGATCCAACTGAGATGTGAGGAATCCAATCCTCATACAAGACCCAACTTGTAAATAGGCACCAACCTAATACAATGAACCTTCACTTAATCCATTATATATAAATATATATACTTCAAAAAATTCAACGCCATCTTCATTCACCATACTCATTTGTTTATATAGTCTTCCAATTGGTGTGAACTTGAATGATTGTGTCTTTTGATAATGAATCATTGCACCCTTTCATTCATTTTAATAATAATAACTTCTGTTATTATTATTATTAATTGTTTGTTTTAAACACATCAAATCCTTTGCAAATTGATTCAACATTTTAACCCATCACTAAGTATTACAAAAATGTGGTTCCTTCAAACCATTCTTTTCAAATGATTGTGGGCTCATTAATCTCCATTTGCGCTTCCTTCATTATTATTCATACAATATCGTGACATGGCTAATTCATCATTATACAATGTTGATCAACCTTTAAGAGTTGATCACAATCATGGATCAACTTCGTTATTTCAATCCCACGCCTCTTTATTTCATTCTTCAATGTTTTTTGATCATATTTAACCTTTTTTATCATCTCTCTAATGTATAGCATGTATTGAATTACTTAAGAAAGATTAAGAAAAAGTCTAGATCTTGTTTGGTTTAACGTTCCTTCTTGACCGAGATAAACTTCTCATTCTGTGTGTTAAATTTCACACAGAATACTCTTTGGGACCTTTTATTTCATACAGCCACATGTGGTGACCAGACGTTAAGCTAAATAGGTGCTTGATCACTTGTCAATATCCACGGTCACGTTTTAATCACACGATGAGGTGGACGAATGTTGTTACTTCGGGACTTCGTCCTTCGGGTATTCCAGCCTCTGCAATCTTTCAACCTTCCGAAGTACTTACCAGTTTTTAGATCAATGGGTGGATGGCCATCGAAGGTCTCCTTGGATTTCTAAGATCCAAGTTGCTTGTGGTTTATCCAGTCACCTGAACTCCGCAATTGAAGTTGTACGATTGTTGGCAGATCAACCACAACCATCGATATCTTGATTGAGGAGATCTGATGGTCCTGACCAATTATGGAAGTGGAATCAATGTGATGTTTAATCCTCACTTCATGCTTTGTAATCAATCCCTGCCATTGATCTGACGCAAGTGAATCCCACAATCACGCCTTGATCTAATCGTTGACCAGTCCCTTCAACGGATCAGATGATTGAGAATGACTTCGGCCTTCGACGCTTCGGGCAGTTGTTGGTGGTAGAACCCCTGAAGAACATACTCCTAGAGTGACATACCTATTGACATCACTGTTGGTGTGGCACTAGTTGAGTGGTTTCCATGTGTCACCTATATTTTTGACTTACGTGTACCTAAAATGCCAACTGGACCTTGACACTTTTCACCATTTGAGTGTGCCATGTGTCCTTGTTGACGTGGTCTTTATAGACATGGATTGCATGATGTGTCACATGTCCTCCTCTTGGATCTAACGGTCGTAGGTTTATCTAAATCCTTGATCCAACAACTGCGATAAGTTCTAGATCAATCTTCTAGATTCATTTCGGCCTTCAAGACTTTGGGGTATTTTCTTTTCCCACTTCCCAATTCTCTCAGAGTGAGATTCCCTGAATAAACCTCGAGTAGCTTGAATTCATCTAACGATCCTTCTTTGACGTGATCAGTTCCATATCAATGGTCTAGATTCATTTCAACTTTCAGGACTTCGATTTATTCACTTTTCCCACTTCCCAATTCTCTCGAAATGAGATTCCATAATTAAACCTCGAGTAGCTTGACTTCATCTAACGATCCTTATTTGATGCGATCAGTTCTATATCAATGGTATAGATTCATTTCAGTCTCCGGGACTTCGATTTATTCACTTTTCCCACTTCTCTACACTCCCAAAATGAGATTCCCCGATTAAGCCTCGAGTAACTTGACTTCATTTAACAATCCTTCTTTGACGTGATTGGTTCTAGATCAATGGTCTAGATTCATTTTGGCCTTCGAGATTTTTATTTATTCAATTTTCCCACTTCTCAATTCTCCTGAAATGAGATTCTTCTATTAAATCTCTAGTAGCTTGACTTCATATAACGATCCTTCTTTGACGCGATCAATTCTAGATCAATGGTCTGGATTCATTTCGACCTTCAGGACTTTGAGTTATTCACTTTTCCCACTTCTCAATTCTCCATAAATGATATTCCCTGAATAAACCTCGAGTAACTTGACTTCATCTAACGATCCTTCTTTGACATGAATATCTTAACACAATCCAATGGTTGTCAAGATTTCAGTTTTTCGAGATCGCCTTTGGCCTGCTTATCCTATCCTTCCATTTTATTTTGATCAGAGGGTCAATATAACTACTGAAAGTTTCTTAGATTGAACTACCCATGTCCTTCCTTGATCTTAATGATTGGAAAACCTCCTGAAGCTCCTGCTTTAGATCTGTCGGTTGAGATCTAATTCTTCCCAACCTTTGACTTGCCCCCAATCTGACGATATTGGACTATCTCGAAATGATAGTGGAAGGCTCTTGTGCATCATCTCTTTCGAGCCTCATGTGCATCATCTCTTCCGAGATTTTGGGTTTATACTTGGATTCCAACTGAACCGAGATCGTTGATTTGTTGGGAATTCGATCCCTATCACGTTTCTGCAATGCGCTTTCCCTGCTGAGCTTCGATAAGGTTTATTGCTTCTGATTTGTTTCATCGTTATTTCTCCTGAGATTTTTAATAATTGTTTGTGCATTCATTTATGCATTGATCTTTAGTTGCTATCCCTCCCAAGCTCTTAATTCCTTGTACTTAGTTATTCCTTTTGTACATGGATTCTTTGCATGCTACCTCTCCTGAACTTTAGCCTTGCTGCTCTATTTCATTCTCTTTCCATCAATGACCCTTCATTACACATGGACAAACCTTATTGGCCATCTTGACACTAAATGCCAACTGTAAAACTTTATTCATGACTGATTCATGTTGTATATATTTGTTCATGACTGATTCATGTTGCCATCAATGACAACACACAATCAATAATGCCAACAGTTGGTACTAGTAAACAAAATATCATTGGGAGAATAAATATTAATGTGTAGAGAAGATGGATTTACAATCTAAAACTGATGGTTTGGATTGAAAGTGCTAAAAAAAATAGGCAACTTAAAAAAATGGCATTGAAAATGGACTTCGAATGTGAAAGTTATGCCCTTTTGAAAAAGGAATAAACGATAACCAAAGAGCCACGTGGCAAGTAGAAGTTGGTCCACATGGTGATGCTCCTCCTAATTGTGCCTATAATCTCACTTTTAAATAAGTTACTTATGAAGTAACCCACTTTTATAGTATAAGTGAGAATCACTTTTACAATGAAGTTACTTTGTAAATGAAAGTTGCATACAAAAAATAACTTAAAATAAAATATTAAAAAAAGAGACTTGAACTCAAGTCCTCTAACTGAGTATAGTAACTTTCAACCAAGTGAGATAGTGCAAAACACATTATAGTATTAAAAAGGAGGATTGTTGTTGTTGTTGTTGAATATGGCTTTGGAGTGTGTTCTCAATAGAAAATTTATTTTCATGCATTCACACACACAAAAAAATTCACTCTAGATCTGACTGAAATTTTTGTATCTAGGGAAAATGGAAACCTTTTTCAAATGGAATGAAAAACATTTCTAGCTAAAAAAAAACATTCCGAATGAAATGGAATAGTACTCTTGGGCCATAAATGTACATAAATGATAGAAACTATAGATTTGGCAACACAGCTTCAAGATCTTGATCTACAATGGGAGTGGGTCTTCAAATGCGCTTTGTTACCATGTTAAACAACATAGGTATTTCAACAGAGAAGAAACACCTTCACTAACTACTCCCACAACTTGATAAAATATGAACACGTCGATGTTTTTACGTGGTAAAACCCCTGTGGGGAAACATCCATGGGCCCAACCAATGCAACCACTTGGAGCAATTCATTAATGCAAAAGAAAAAAAAGTACAGAGAGATTTACAATAGATTTTCTCACAATCGATCCAAATGGCCCTTCATGCTCTTTAAGTAGAGATAATGGACCAATAAGCCATGGATCAATCGTGACCATCAGTTTACCTAACTATAAATGCATACTAACGAAACACAGTTTTACCTAATGACACATTAGACCAAGTTGATATTAACTAACTCCTAACCGTCTAAATATCCTAACAATCCATGGTAGAGGGAGAAAAGAACGTTGTAGGCATCAAGTATATCTTTTGTAGAGAATATGAAGAAACCATATTTAAGAGGAGTCGTTGCAGAAGAATAATAGGGTGATTAAGATCAAGGAAGGCCTCATCCATAGCATTGCAATGGTGTATTATATCTTATAAATCTACATTACATGGAAATATTAAGAACACTCCATAATCTCTTATTCAAAGAGTGTAACTATTTTATTATCCAACATGTAATTTCCCATTCTACTAAAAGAGCCAAGAAGCCATCATGTTTCTATTTTTCCCAAGATTGGGTTTCTAGGGTATATCTACGTTATTTTTGTGTGGATGTTTCTTACTTCATCCTTGTTTTTTTTCATTTAAATACAATTAACAAGTTTTATTATAGTCATTCAATACAATGAAATAACAAGTAGAAATATACCAATTAAGTTTGCATTTTAGTGTCTATGTTGGTGACATGGACAAGCCATATGATTACCATTTATGGATCATATGGTATGAGAGACCAAGTTTGAGATACTTGGAGAAGAATTCTAGTGTCATGGATGTTGCAAAACTCAAAAGCCTAAAAATAGGTAGGTGTGATCCAAAATGGTTTTGGTGAACAAATCCATTTTTGACGCCTAGCTTCAGGATGCGTTTAAAATCATGGAAGACATGAAAAGTGCATGGAAAGACACTAAAAAATGAAGGCATGTTACTAATTTATCTAAATTCAATATGAACATGGTTCTTATATAGGATCACTGTCACCATGCTACAAGTTGGTGTAAATTTTCTAAGGCAATGCATAAAATCTCCAAAATGTCACTCGTTTTGTTTTTTTGTCATAATGGGGTCATGCGAAGTTGAATGAAGATGATTTTTTGGCTGGGGTTATTTGGCATATATCCACACTTTTCCACTAAAGTTTAACCTAATATTGATTCATTTACCCCTCAAATATGAAAAATGGTTGTAGATGTAATTTTAGCATAACTTAGCTATAGGGTGTTCATTGGTAGTGAAATTTTTACAATAGATATATGAAAACCATGTCCATTTATCCACAAATTTTAGCACTTGATTAATATTTTTGGTCCCCCATAAGGGAAACACAATTGGGTCTACCAGTTGGAAAATAGATGGGACTCTCTAGGCATTCTTGGATGCAAAATGTTTTGCATCTCTCCCAAGGGAGCATAAATGAATTGGGAGAGGAAAGTGAACAACCATCATATACAAGAAAAGAAAAAGGATAGTACTTAAAACATGAGGATTGCAGAACTAAAAGGGATTAGAGAAGCATCATGGCAAGGGAATTTTTGAGTAAGCAGAAGTCGAACAAATATATAGGATTTCCCTAGAGACCAAATGGAATAGAGATTGTCATCCATGGTTGAGGGAACTGGTTTTCCTTATAGTGAAGCATGGAAAAGACCCAAGTACACTGTTTATTTCCCCAATGTCCCTTGGCCTTCGTACATAGGATTTTATTAAAGAGGATGAAGGAGGAGGAAGTTGTTGAATAATTTGTTGTTGTAGTTACTCAAAAGAAACTATTGAATAAGACATTAAGTTACAAAACATAATAGTAAGCATGACAAAATAATGGATTTTTTTTTTGAAGATAAAATTAATTGATAGTGATATCATGTTTCAAGACTAAACATATGAAAATTTGAGATCCTTTTCCATGGAAAAGGGAGGAAAGACTATTGTAGGCATTTAGTATATCTTTTGCAAAGAAGAGTAAGAAACTAGATTAAAGAAGAACTATTTTAGAAACTGAGAAGATGACTAAGACCTAGGAAGACCTCATCCATAACAACAATGGTGTACCATAGCTTGTAAATATGCACTGCAAAGAAATAGTAAGAACACTTCATTATATCTTATTGAGAGAGTGTAACCATTTTATTATCATACATGTGACTACCTATTATGCTAAAAGTGCCAAGAAGCCATATTTTTTATGCTTTTCCCATGATTGGGTTTCTAGGGTATATCTACATTATTATTGTGTGGATGGTTATTTATTTTGACATTTTTTTATGCATTTAAATCATGTCTACAAGTTCACACACACACACACACACACACAGTAGAGTGTGTTCAAGGAATTTCAATTTATGGTGGAAGTAATAAAGCATATCAAATATGACGTGTAATTTGTTGAATTTATGTCTCTCAATCATTTGTCACAATAGATCTTATTTTATGAAATTTTAGTGGTTATTTAACTTCCTATTACTAAGAATCCATATTTTTTTATGGTTTTCCCATGATTGGGTTTCTAGGGTATATCTACATTATTATTGTGTGGATAGTTATTTATTTTAACGTTGTTTTATGCATTTAAATCTTGTCTACAAGTTGACACACACACACACACACACACACACACACACACACACACACACACACACACACACACACACACACACTTTGTAGAGTGTGTTCAAGGAATTTCAATTTATGGTGGAAGCAATAAAGCATATCAAATACGATGTGTAATTTGTTGAATTTATGCCTCAACCATTTGTCACAATAGATCTTATTTTATGAAATTTTAGTGGTGATTTAACTTCTTATTGCTACAATCCACTTTTATTCCCATGAATACATAAACTTTTCCGTTCTTACAATTAATAAAACTCTAGCAATGGAATTTGAACATTATGGAATTAAATTAAACAAGAAGATAATAAACACACCAATACACAATAAACTCTTACCTAAGGAAAAACTCCTGCATTAAAACGCACTATATTATTACTCTCATAGAAAATTACAAATCTATAAACACACTATACAAATAGAGATTTTTGTGTGTTTTCATGATCCAATCAATAACATTAGAAATGCTTCTTGTCTATTCAACTTACAATGTTTTTTCTCTACTACACGGACTGTTCAACACACAGTGACAAGGAAGAATTCTCTTCAATTGTCTTCAGAAAAGCCTTGGACTGTATTGTGCTTGAATTATGTGTCCTTTGTTTTGTCTCTTTGATATTTTATAGAACATTTCAGAGACTTCATTAAGTATTATCAATGATATCAACCCTTTAAGAACCTATTGTATTGAATCTATTAAGGACTTAGCCAATTATTATTTTCAGTATTTGACTTAACTCTCTAAGGAGTGACTATTTGTCTCTTTTAATACAATGTCAACATTGATAGTTTGAGAGTAACATGCCTTCCAATTGGTGCTATGGTGGTCTGATTACATGCATTATGTTACACATCCCACCTAGGTTGTAGAATATTGCTAGCTCCACTCACTCCTAAATTTCCTTTTGATTCTTCATCAAAATAAATGTAAGGTTTTGATTTTTATGTCTTTATCAATGAACTTATTTTAGTTATTCTTCTTCTCACCCTAACCATTTGCAATATAGGAACCTTTAATATTATATAAAACAATCAAAGGAGAAAAATATTTGTCTTGGTATAGTGTAGCATTCTCGACCAACCATATTTCCCAAAAAATAAAGAATGGAAAGGAATGCTACTTCTTTATAGTCTTCTAATCATACAATTAATTTTGTAAATCCTTTTCTAATGATGAACCTTCTTGTTTACTTTTTATCCAAGTGACCCTCTTAATTGCTATTGAAATTTCTTTTGTTAATTAATAATATAGGAAAAGATGAATGACACTTTCCTCTTGATCTTTTCACAAAACACATATTCAGGGCCTTGCCAATATCTTCAATGAAGATTGTCCCAAGTGAGTAATATGTTTTGGATAATTAACCATTGTAATAATTGTTATGAACCTTAACCATTAAAACAGATTCACAAACAATATATATGAGAATATGATAGAAAATTCCCTTAACTTCATATATCAAAATACCCTTAAGGTAGGGCAACACCATATAATGATCCTTTTACAAAATGATTAATTCCTATTCACTTGCCTCTCTGGGGTGACAACCTCTTTAGGAGATAAGCTAGAATACACTATACTCTAATACTTGATCCATAAGGAGAACTCCATCCTTATTTAAGCTAGCTAGAAAACCCTAATCGTAACCAAATGATAACTACCTAGTGGACCTTCTTTAATGAGGTCACATTTACATTTATTCAATGCTAACTACCTAGTGCAACTTATTTAATAAAAATAGTATTCCCAATCCACCTTAGATTGAATGGCCACCATTATTATTATTCTAATGACCCCTTTGGCCCCTCATTATACTCCTATACAAGATCCCACCATTCCAACCCCCTTTGAGAAGTGTTTCCCTCAAGACTTGCAATGATGATGTATAACCATAATCTAGGGTTTGATGTATAATTGTAGCGATAATGTAGTCTAGGAAAATAGGGTTAAAAGTATAAGTTCTTACTACGATACTAAAGTAGTCTAAGGAGATCGTCCATAATATTGGGTCACTTGTTCAGGTATTTATGTTGACTCCCAATTGATGACACCTACTCATGATGAATGGATGAGTATAGTGCTCCAAATTTCCAGCATGATCATATGGATCCAAAATAAATAGAACCTTATATATCCAACAATATTTAGTTGAAAAAGGTCGGTTGTGGATTTGGAATGAGCACTATCACTATAGAAGAGTCATACTTGAAACTGGTAGGAACCCCTTGCTCATGTCTTCCCTTATGATGTTCTCTGCAAATGGTGAAGTAGAGTCAACAAAGAGACGATATAGGTGGTTGTCTTCCCACAAATGACAATTTTCCATATACCAATCATCATAATCCTCCTCTAAATCATACTAGGCATGTATGTATCTAATATACTCTCCTTCGATGATAGAATGTGTCTAACCAATGATACAATCCTCCTTACATTCTCAAAATCCCTCCTTAGTTACCTAATATTATATTAAATATCCTTCCTAGATACATTACAATAGCCTAGATTTTAGAGTAGATTTAATTTGCATATAAGGTGCTATATCCATTCCTCATTGTCCACTCCAATATACTTAATGGGAACTTTATATCCCAAATAAAACCTTGTTTGAGTCTCTTGATTTATTTGGAGCCCTGATCATAGAGTTCTAATGCACTTTGAGTCTAACCATGGCCACCCACTATCCAAAATACCTCTTTCTTCCCTCTCATATACATCTAACTGAAAAATGACATCCATAAAGTGTAAATGATTATTTAATCCTTGTGACTACCTAAGTGTGGTTCGCCCTTTTATCCATGAAATTTATTTTACTCTTTGTATTTTGACCATTTCCGCAATTCATGTTATATTATCCCCTATAATATGAAAATATCCAATCATGGATTTCCAACATATGGAATGCCCATTGATATTCTTGTATGGTGTTTTGATGTAGTCCTCAATTGTTAGTGGATCAATGTATTTATATCTCATTAAGTTCTTCCATAGTCCATCTATTTCCATCATATTTCATACTCAATTACCTGCCAACTCCTTGGAGAAATGATACATGTATTTCAAACTATAGCCCCCTGATCATTTTGGCCTTGTTAGTCTTTTCCATTTCCCTAAAGGGATATTTAACTTATCCTTCCTTTTTGACCAAAGGTACTTGAAACACCTTCTAATTATGTTTAATATGCTCCTTGGGATGGTAACCATGGTCATTAAATACACCACAATCAATTTTATTACAATTTTTAAAAGGGTTAATCATCCCCCCAACATAAAATTACTACCTATTGTATTGGGGATCAATTCTTGTTTCAACTTTGTCATACATCCATATCCATTCCTTCACTAAAGAGTCATTGGCCTTCAAATGAAATACTAAATAGTTCATCTTGTCTTCAAACATTCTTAGTTTAAAAGGTAAGATTGTAATAATGAGATGGGTTTGTGGATCCCCTAAGTTGTGGCATACTAGAGTAGATTTTTAATAATTTATTTGCAAATGAGTAGAAAGTGTGAAGGGATGTACCCAAAACTCTAGCTTCCTTTGCAATCTCTTTCCCAAAGAGTAAAATATCATCAACAAATAGTATATGGGTAATTTTGAAATCCTTGGAGACTTTGACTCCCATTAGTTGTCTTCATTCTTTAAACTATTTAAATCCTATTTAATCCCTTAGTCACTAGTAGAAACAATATTGAAGAAATTGGACATCTTTGGGAAGCCTAACTTCTATGTTTGAAGAATTTGGAATATGATCCACTCATCAATAATAAAAAGAACACAAAGGAGTAGCATTCCTTAATCCAACTTACCACATGAATAGTGAAGCCAATATGGATCATTGGTAATCTCGAGTAACTCCATCTTACTTTGTTAAATGCCTTGGATAGGTCTAGTTTGATGATGATCAAGGAAATTGTTTGCTTCTTGATGGATTCTAAAGGTTATTGACCTACTCCAAGTACATAAAAATTAGTGTATCATTTAGAAATCCAAAATTCTCTTTAGTGATAATATTTGATAAAATTTTCTTTAATCTCCTTGATAACCTTAGCTATGGTATCATAAATAATAACATATTATGAGATTAGTCTAAAGTAGTCAAATGTAAGAGGGTTGTTTACCTTTAGAATGTTGGTGATGAATGTCATGTTGGAAGGTCCCCAAAATTTTCTTGTTGTCCTAAGCTCCTTGACCAATTAAAATGGATCCCTACCCAAGATTTAAAAAAAAAATTGTATAGCTCAATTTGTCACTCATCTAGCCCAAGAACATTATTGTACTTAAAATAAGGTAGGATTTACAATACTTAGTCTTAATCTAGTTGACACTTGAAATGGGGACCGAGAACAACACTTGAAAACACCCTTCTAGGGCTCTCAAGGGGGAAAAGTGGGGATGGAAGTTGAGTTAAGTTTTAATCCCTACACTATCTTACTATGCAGTTATATTAATTAGTTAGAACAATCAACATAGTATTTCCCCTTAAGTTTACTAATCCTCCAATTATATGTGAGTGTAAATTTTAGTATGTGCCTTATGTTAGTGATTAATTTATTTTAAATGCTCATTTAGAATGAAAGCCTAGTCTTAATCAACTACACATATTACATTTTAATGCATAAATCAACTAATAAATGTAAGAAAGTAAGCTAGTTATTAGACAATTAAAACAAAGCCTATAGAATTAATAATATGAGTTAAAATAGTGTTGGAAGTGCAAAATTGTATTACAAATACAACATCAAATGCAGATTAATACTAAGTGTAGAAGAAAATTGAGTTAAACTTTGAAAATATTAAATTAGTGTAATTAACTATCAAATTCAAGAGACTATAACTATGTGACAACTAATCATAATCATTAGATACATATTGCATATGTATAGAAATTTGACAAGCAAAATAAACTAAAAAGTGCTTGCATACTAAGCAAAACAAACTATGAAACAAATAAAACACATAGGGAAAGATAAGTGAAGGTATGTTTCATTAATGAAGATTCTTGTATAGCTAATAGAACCCTAATAGTTCTAAAAAGTGGGTTGGCCTCCTATAAATAATATTTTTCCAAGGCCATATGATGTTGAAAAAATATAAAGTCAAGTGGGATGAAGCCCCAGAAAGTGTGAAGCCTTTACTAACTCTACTCTCAGATCAAAGGGTATATGAAACCATGGCAATGTTAGTCATATAGACATTTGTAGATAAATACATACATGAATACAATTCAACATAATTTACATATAGCTGGAATACCTCTGCTCTTTCCCTAGTGATGGACCTTAGATTCTAACTTGCCTGCCATTGCTAGCATTGTTAGGCTATTGAAGGATTGAGAGAATGGACTTATATACGATGCGACAACATAAAAAATATATACATTCTCTTTCTTTTCTCCTCCTTTTAATCGGGTCCTCCTCCTCCCTTTAATAGAAGGTTGAGTGGGTAGGTGACATCACGTTTGCCTCTTGATTTTCCTCCATAAATTAATTTCCGAGTCTTTGAATTTCCAATTTGGAGAGAATAAACATTGAAGGGAAACTAGGTCAATACAATTAGGCTCCTAGCCTAACTAAGGGTTCAACTCAACTAGTGTGCACTTTCCTTAAATTTTATACCATAAAATTTTTAATTTTCACCTTCATTTAATATACCACTATCTTCTTTCGAAAATGTAAATCATAACCACATAAATAATGTATTTGCATCAATCATTCATATATATATATATATATATATATATATATATATATATATATATATTGGAAATATGGATTTTTGAAAATGTAAATCATAACCACATAAATAATGTATTTGCATCCATCATTCATATATATAAATAGTGGAAATATGGATAAATAGGTTTAAGTTCAGATGTCATAAACGACCATTAAATATCATTGATTGGATACATCAACCAAAAATCAATCTCATTGTTCTTGTGCATGACAAAAAACATATATACATTGCATCTTATCCAAAATAAAACAAGTCTATGACACCAAACCATGGGTGGACTAGTTATTGGTCAAAACGTGCACTACTACTAATCCATCAAGAAAATTGTATCTCTGTACATTGATTACAATATTCCACATGACAGGGGATGATTATGATAAAGTTCCTTATACATGGACTTGTTAATGTAGACCACATCCCCATTATCAGTTGGGATTTGGGTCCACTCTTGGAGTTTATCTAAATATTTAATAGTAGGTTGTCGATCAACAACTGGTAAGGCCAAAATACCCTTCTAACCATCTAAACAAATTTTAACATCAACAGGCAGACATCTGAATCAAGCAACCATAACCAAATCACAACATCAACCTTCAAACATGCATGCATGTAATACTTGAGATCAAGTAGAAATGGGAGTTTCATGAGTAGTTGAATTTGTATACAAGATAATGACAAAGGGTAGGCCAAGTAAGAGGTTGGGTAACAACCTATTGGTAAGCAATTTTATCCTACCATTTATTAACCAACAAACACTGTTATTCAATCCCAAATTTCAAACTGGGAAGCCTTCACACCCATCATATTACCCTTAACTTCAAATCCTTGGGGATTGAATTTTAAATGCAATATTCTTCCATATTTTTTACAAGGTAGCACCGATAAAACTCAATAGATAAACTTAGATGGTTTTTCAAAGTACAAGCTACCATAATATATGTGTATTACAAGTATGGGTTCATACTCCAAGTTTACACCCATGCACAAGCTACAAATAATCATACTGACCACACAAATCAACTCTATCAAAGGTTGTATTATCATAATAAAATCATATTTTCCACCTCCAAACCCTCTTTGCATGCATCAAATTTAAAGGAAAAATGTAAAGAATTTTACAAAGGAGAGCTTAAGCCCCTACAACTCATCTAAGTGGAGAATAGAAACAAAAATAAAATGATAACTAGAGACTTCCAACAAATAGTTGCATTCTCATTTGTATACAACAACCATCATCCAAATGTACCATATATGTAATATATGGGCAAGAACGCCTCTACTCATTCACCATGCATAACATAACAAACACCTACATGAAGGAAGCTCTTTTTTTTACATGTCAAACATCCATAGAAAAGAATCCAAACTCATCATCGCTTGTAATTAATGCTCAATGGGAAATGCCTACCATGATTAATAGAGCTCAACAAAAAGAAGCTATCCATATCAATGTCATACTATGGATACATGAAATCCTTAACAAACAACAAAATAATGCCCAAATATCAATACATGATAAGGTTGAAAACATTGCCAACAGTTTTGATTTGAGGTCAAGGCCAAATTTAATAGGAGAAAGGTATAAAATAAGTGTTTTGGGTTGTTAATGGACCGTTACTAACAAGAGACAAACCAAAGGTTTGAACACAATATTCATCTGAGAAATTAGCAAAAGGGGTGAATCAAAATGTTGGGTTTAGGAATAAAAATTTCAAACACTAGAACACAACCAGTCAAGCCTCATATATGAGTTGAATGAAGAAAAAAATTAAGGCAAACTTGCATGTATAGTTAAATACATACACATTGATAAAAGTGCTTAGCAAGCTAAAATGCATGCTCATGAAAACCCCAACCCACAATGACTCGGAAAACAAACAAACACATAATTAAGGCATGAAATGACTATTTCATGAGTTGTGGGTTACTCTTTTGCTTTTCTTTTTGAGGTTGAAGGATAGGTTGTATCCATGATTTCTTTTGTCCTCCAAACTGCACCAAAATTTGCACTTTTTTCAACCAGCAATTACTATGAATGAAGGCTCAAAGTAAGAGGTAAATCTTGGCTCTCTTTTGGCTTCTATAACAAAGGAGCCAAGCTTAAAAATATAGATTGATTCCCACACTCCACCCACTATATTAAAGTGTACTCAAACTGACATAATGGACACTATTGCATGAAAATGGATGGATGTGTATTTAGTTGCCAAAACTTAATGTTGAAAACCCCTCACATAGACCACATGGTATGTGGAAAACACAACTATGGAAATGGTGTATGGAGCTAGTTAAAAAAATACAAAGGGTTTCCATTGTATTACCCACCATCGGATGCATGAGGATATCCATGATTCACTCACTAGGATTCAATGTCACAATACCATATATACTAGAATTTCACTCACTAGAATTTCATTGCTACGGTTCATAAAATTACTCACTAGAATTTCATTGCTACGGTTCATAACATTACTTTTTACAAGCACAATGATATATTTAGATGGTGAAACTTTGTATAAAACATAAACCTTATGTAAATTCCTTGCAATGGTGGTCTCAGCTCATATATTTTCACATTGCAATTAGGTATGAGATTAGGCACTAAGAGCTAGCATCATTTATTTTCTTACTAACCATGCTTTGTCTTGTTGCAGGTGAGACAATTCAAAGTCAACTAAAGTTGGGATATGAGTAGAATATAAGCCACATAATAATCATAAGTACACCTATACCACTACATTCACATACTTTCAAAACCTTCCCATAGAAGCTTGAAATTTTCAAATGAGAAACATGGCCACATAAATCATCATAACTTTACAAACCATAATAATTGAAAGACTAATGATGAATCTATTACTACACATCCACATCCCACATATAATTTCCAATAACATGAACCGTCATAAATCAAGGAGCATATACTAGACATAAAACAATAGTTGGTAGTATCATAATGAAACCACCATGAAATGACCAAGTATCATCAACATATACAACAAAAAATGAATCATTAAGCTATATCAAATCCATCAATGTAACCTTAGTGCATACTAGTAGGATACCTTATAGTTTCTAACAAGAGATCTAGGTTGTTAATAATGGGATTAATGCTTATTATGGATTCAAAATCAATTGAAAATTTGAGATAAGTAGCTTTGTGCATCACTTCACAATCATACTTATGTTGACTATTTTTAAGGTCAACATATCCACTTGGGCCTTGATGTTGTCATTGTGGTCATCCCTAACTAGTTCATTGAAGTGAGGGGGGACGAAGATAATATTTTTTATGTTTTCCTTTCTAGGTTTAGATTATATCTCAATATAGTGGGATATTGGCACATTTTATACCTCCTCAAACCCTAAATTTTCAATCCCATTAGAATATTTGATCCCCTATATAATATTGCATGCCTATCCCGACTAAAAAAAATCAATGAAAAACATTAATGTTTTTGTCTCCTTCTTAAGCCAAGTAGCTTGAATTTTCTATCTTGACAAAGCTTCTTCCACCCCAACAATTTATTCCTTTACACTTACAACTTTTCCATTTGATTTTAAACATATTTTGCAACCTTTTCCCCTTCAATTGATCATCTAACACCTCCAATTTCACCTTAGTTCCCTCTAGTTTTTCCTTTGGTTTGGTAGTGCGAATGTCAGTCCAATCCTTTATGAGTTATTTTATTCTATTCATGATTTCCTTGAATTATTTCATAGAAAAATATCCTATCCATGGGTCAAAAAGATTCCATTCCTTGGTCACCAACTCCCTATACTCCTCATGATCCATCCAATAAGCATTGAATTTAAAAGGGGATGGAGGATTTTTTGCATCAAACTCCAACTGCAATAGAATAGGAAGGTAATCCATATATATATATATATATATATATATATATATATATATATATATATACCTTTTATAGAATAAGAAGGTAATCCCTACCAATGATCCCTACCTTTTATAGAATAGGAAGGTAATCCCTACCATATATATATAGAGAGAGTGAGTCTTCTAAGACTATAAATCTATCTATATATTTTCTAGATACTCTCCTCCTAATCTCTTATTCCTCCAAGTCGGTTTGAGCTTAAGAGAATCCACATAAACAAGACCTTTTTATTCAAATATATTATTAAAGCTACTCTCCAAGGAATCTATCCTACCTCTTTCTCCTCTTTCTCGTTGTATTTCACTTCTTTTAAAAATTGGATTCATGTCCTCTCCATACATCACTTCATGTGAGGGAAAACCCCTATCACTAGAATTTCCAACCATTATTCTTTGCTATTGTGATTAGAACCATAACAATTAACAAAATTCACATATGTATCAATATGTTGGAATTGTAAAGTACATATTATATTATAATATAAGAAAATAATTTTTGAATTTGTATGAGGAGTTCCATCCTAATGCTAATCCTGTTACCTTCCTCATGCACTAAATTCTATAAAATCCTATCCTGCTAAGAGAGCTTGGAGAGGCTCCATAACATCCTCATAATTTATAATAGTTTCTTGATTGAAAATAACAACATTCCTGCACTTTTGTAATGGCCTCTTTAGGGAGTTCTTATTTTGGGATGCTCCCATAGACCTTATATTTATAGGGAAACTGAAAACATCTCTTCCTCTTCTATGAGGCCATCCTCTTCGATGATGTGTACTTGAATCAACCTCCTCACATGCTTACTCTACCATTGATAAGTTTTACTTTCTTCCTTGGCTAGGATTCACATGTATGACCTAAGGATTAGAATCCATGCCTCCTCCTAGAGTATCCTTCACATCTAAATCCTACCTTCAATTTCTTGACTCAAGATTACAATGTTTTTGAAGGTTACATGCGAGAGTATCTTCGACCTTCGATATGTGTTCAGTTGTGGATATATCCTATAAATCCTACAGATAAATAAATGTCCTTCTATTTTTCCTCAATGTTTGAGTGAGTGAATTTCCCACCCTTTTCTCATACTAATCACCCCCCCTTTCCAACTCATATGAGCCTTACGTTTGGTGTTGAAACTTCTCAGGTCATATGAGCCTTATCCATTACCATATCTTCCATCTCATACCTTTTGGATGATTCTCACTGTTTATTTCTTTATGTATAATAACTTGGATCATTTGCTAACTCATTTCCTTTTTCCATCATCCGATTTGTGTGTCCCATAACCAACTTGAATTCCTCTTCTAACTCTTTGATTATTTCTATCAATTTAACACCTCTCGAACTTTCGTTATTGGTTGTGTTTGAATCCCCTTACAACTTCTTCAATCTGGTCCTTTTCCATACTACATTAATTTTTTAAATTCATAACATTCCTACCCGAGTCCCCTTGGATGATATATCCTTATGGGTTCGTGATCCTATAACTACAAAGTGTGCTTCTTTCAAATCCTACAAGGCTAAGCACTAGGTGAATATCATCCATTGGATCCTCCTCTAATATCTTAGGGCATGCATGTTCTATATTCCTATATAACTTACACCATCCACATCTGAATGGGGTAGTAACAAAACTTAAATTTTATTTAAAATACTAGTCTCTCATATCTAAATCATTTATTTCTTGTAAACCATCTCCGAAATCCAATTCTACTAGATCTTTTCCCATCAAAGTGATTTTCTCATTTATATTAAGGAATATTCCAAGCCTATCTCTTACAACCCTATATAGCTCTTTGTGTTGGAAATCCTATAAGGAAATTTCTGAAATGGGGGTTTTGTTGGTATTTTCTCGTAGAGGTTCAAAACATGGGGTCGAGAAACTCAGAGAGAGGGTGTAAATATCCCATAACCATAAATCTCTGCCTATTATATCTTTGTCCTCTATGCATCTAAAAATAAAAGTGATGAGACCTCATTATCCTAGCTATAAAGTTGGTAAGTATCCTAAGTGCTTCATAAAGACCTTATCCATCCAATGTTTCAGATTTTCTACACAGTTTTTCTTCCTTGAAATCTACATTTTTTTTTCCGCCAAAAAACATCATAATTTTATTAATAGAACCAAAATATACATTCCATAGATGCTATTTAACATTCCAAAGCCCTTTATGGGGAAAAAAGGAGTCATTTCTCTACCCTACAATACTTTCTTAGAAAAAACACATCATCGGTATTAAATCCAATTACATTAATTGTCAACCAGGGAGCTCGTAATCTTGTGAGATGCTGACAAAATATATGTAGGAGTAGGAAACTAACTCTGAGTTAAGCAAGTTGAATTAAAAATGTTTAGAACATGAATTAAAATTAGATGATGTTATGTTGTAGGTCGGGTCCTATGGATTTTCAACTATCTCTTGGATTCTCAAGGTTAACAACATTCATATATCTGATGCACACCACACTCAGTCGATTACACTTGTAGGAATGAAATTGCAGAAATGAAAGGCTACATAATTCTACTAAGTTCAATGGAATTATATTTCAACTATTAACCACATTCCTTTGGTTGACAATCAAGAGCATCAACTGGTTTTGTGATCACTAAAGAAACTCAACCTTCAATGCCTAGCTCTGTAGGGAAACCACACTTGCATAAATGAAAGAGTATAAAAGAATGAACAATAACTAAAATGAACAACTAATGAAATAACATCAGACAACAAAAAGGAAGTTATTTAGGTAGTGTATACCAGAGAGAGGGGGCCATGCCTCTCTTGGAATATACTGCGAAGAAGAACAACGATAGATAACTTTCGATGTGCAACAACACACTCTTTATTCCAACATCAAAATGATTACAATGATCCTTCTCTTCAATATGGAACTCTATGCTCTAACTTCTCCTTAAAATCTCTATTATCTAACTCTCTAACTCCTTAACTATTCAAACTGAATGATATCCTCTCATATTTATACATATAGCTTCTCCTTCACAGAAGGAAAAGGAGTTACACATGATGAGATCAGATTCTAAACAAGTGTATCTACAACTAACAAATCCTAGATCCTAAACATGTGGATTTATCACCACCAAATCTTAGATTTGATATGGTATAGTTTGAATAAGATAATAAAATCATATTCCATGAGATCCATGTGCCAAAATTCGTGGATATGGGCTGCAACTTGGCCAAACCACTTAGCTACAAAACTGCAGGCTAGTTACCAGAACGACTAGTTTTGGAAATATCAACCATATGCCCCTTATTTTGCACTTTTTTTGGATTTTCCTTCAATGTCACCTAAATTACCCTATTCTTCACAAAACCCATATTTTATATTTTCGAGATTCCTCTTCATATGTTCATAAATGATGTGGAAAGTTTGACTACCGGAACTGCCAATCAACTGCAGAATTTCCAATACAACTGTTGAATCTCACAAGTAAGTTAGGAAACCACAATACCTACTCTAAGTAATCATCAAAGCATGGGAAATCAACTAATTTAGCGTAACTATGTCACGTGAAGCTCATATAGGGTAGAAATGGACAAATGCGGAAATATGAGTGATGAGGGGAATGATGATGAAAGGGTAAAGTAAATGAAAAATGTAATGACCCTTACTATTTTTTTTTAATTTTTCCACTTAGTTTATCAACATGGACATTCCAACAAACAATTTTCATACAAGCATTTCATCAACAGTTTAAATATACATTTATTGCTCCTATTATGATTTTTAATAAGACACTAATATCTAGACTCTGAACATATATTCATTAATTTATTATGACAGTCAAATATAATAAATATTCCCAGCAATCATTACAGTAAAAAAAAGAGGAACGTGGATTATTTTTGTTGTAGTTACAGGTCTGTAATAAAGGAGAATCGACATTGCAAATCTGATGGCAGCTTCAGAAAATTATGAGACATGTTGTAGATGAAGGCATTGTACAAAGGGTCCTTCTAATAGTAACAACTCACCTCCAAACAACACTCTAACAACAACCACAAATGGTGCATATTCCCCTCACTAGAAAGCTTGAACAACAAGTGATATATTGACCCAATAACAAGAAGCTCGACCCAATAACAAAGGATTAGGAAATGTGTCCCTTCTATAGGTAACTCAGACCTCTCCTAACAGATTTGGTATGCACAGCAAGGAGACTCGGTCTCTACGGAAAAATATAATCTTTTCTCAATGAATGGTTCCTCTACCATAAGGAAAATCAGCCAGCTAAAAAGAAATTCACTCGACACTAAGGGAATCGATCCCCATAACCAATAACTTGGCCCACACTTTAAAAAATCATTGCCCCAACACTAAATATTCATCATGAAGTCCAAACTCTCCCTTCTTTAATCAAATCGACCTCTGCAAGCTAGGAACTCAGCTATCAAATGATAGAAATCAGTCATAATGAAACACATTGAAGAAATCAGAATGATCTATTCCCTATGACCAACTAGGGTGGATGGTCTCACAACCAAAACCAATATTTTTCTCTTTATGGTTTTTTGTCTCAAGAGCCAAAGCCACAAGATCTCTCTCAAATTCGTTTTTAGAAAATGTCATATGCATAATGAGAGAGGGTGCCCTCATTCTCCTTTTATTCTCTGATTGACCCCTTTTCGACCCTTTTACTCTTTTAATAAATTAAAGTGATTTTATTAACTCAACAGTCACTTAGGTGCCTTTTTAACTAATTCTTAATGTCACATTTTTAAAAAGATTATTTTCCCGCTTCGATGACATTAAATAATTAATTAATTCCCTTATTGACTATAGCCTATGGGAATTACTAGGCTATCTCGTCAATCCCTGGATATCATTTGGAAATGAGCATTACAATCCTCCTTTCCCGAGATTGTCTGTCCTCAAGCAACTGCAAGTTTGGGTGCTGCAAGATCTGGTCACCTTCCCATGTGGCATCATCTGCATGAAAATATTTCACCATGTTACACAATTTCCTCTCTTGGACCTCCAAAACCTCCTCAGGAACCAACATTAATTGCCCCTCCTCATCCACTGGGGTAAATTTGTTGAAGAAGTAACATGTTGTCCAAATTCCTTCTTGAGGCACAAAACATGAAACACATTATGGATTTTACTCCTTTGTGATAACTCAATCTCATAAGGCACCTCTCCAACCCTATGAATCACCCTGTAAGGAGCATAAAAGTGTGGCTTAATCTTTTCTGCACCACTTTTCTTCAATGAATATTGTTTGTATGGTTTTAGTCTTAAAAGCACCAAATCCCCCACCACAAAAGTGCATTCGACCCTCTGCCTGTCTGCATAAATATTTTGTTTATTCTATGCCACATGTAAATTTTCCTTGAGAGCTTTTAGGATGTCTTGACTCTCCTGGATCCAATCCTTGGCTTTGGAAGCCTTGTTATCCCCAAACTCTAAATCAACAAATGAAGGATCCTCATAACCTTATAATGCTCAGAATGGTGTCATACCAATGGACATATAATAAGTGGTATTATAACAATGTTCCCCCAAATGAAACCACTCAACCCATGCCTTCTGCTACTCATACACATAGTTACACATTTGTTCACTATCTCTATCTGACCATTTTCCTGGCAGTGGTAACTAGTACTAGGAGTCAACTATGTGCCATCCAACCTGCCAAAATGCATCGAGGAATATGTTGTCCTTATCACTGACAATGTACTTCAACAACCCATGGAATTTGAATACCTCCCTAAAGAACAACTGGCTATCTTATATTATGAAGATATGGAAAATAAATGTACAACCTTAGTCAAATTATCGACCACCTCATATATGCAATCTCTTCCCTGTACTTCCGGTAGGTCTGTGATGAAATCCATGGATATGCTTTCCCACTTCTGGTCTAGGCTGGACAATGGTTGTAGTAACCCCACATGATGGGTGTGCATTGACTTGTTTGATGAAAAGTCACACACTCTCTAACATGCCTCAATACATCATCTTGAGTTTTGAGAATGTGATCCTACGTAGGATTAGTCGCGTAGGAATTGGTGTAGAGAGGTAGAGAGAGTAGTTGTTGTTGCAATTTTATTGTAACAGTGAACAAGGGTTTTGAATCTACATATCTGACTGGACATCAAAGAGGCCGCAAAGATTCGAGTTGAGGAGAAACCTCGGAGAGCAGTCTTTGTAATCCTCTTCAGAGAGTAGAGAGCAAAACCGCAGTTCGATCAGGAGAGAGCAACAGTCCGCTTGATCACATGTAATAGAGTCACCGCCAAAAATAGAATTTCTACTAGCGCTCGAAGCTTCAAATGCTTTGAGCTTCCTTCGTTTGAGTTGCGTGTAGATTTCCAGTGTGTTGGGGTCATGGTATTTGAAGGACGTGGAGGCTCATGTAGGCCATTCTGGAGTGAAAGCGCATCGAGCGAGCCCTTCGTATCGATAGACAAATCGTCGTATAGTCCGTGAGATCTTGGTTGTGGCGTTCGATTGGCTATATTTTATGTCCAACAGTTCCGTTGAAATGCTCCCGAATTTATCAAGATTCGCCCCAAGTGAAACTGAAATTTCCATGGTGGATAAACGCAGTGCACAAATTGAAGAATTGGCACACATTGAAACGCAGTGCACAAATTGAAGAATTGGCACACGCATGTGATAAAAGAGCCCAGACGAATGGTTTTCTTCTTGCTTGAAACGATTGAGGCTTCCAAGTCTATCTTCACAGTAATCTTTGATCCAGAATAAGAAGATCGCTGGAAACAATTTTGATCAGCAAAAGTGCGTAGAAATTTATGTCTTCGAATCTCTCAGACGATAGAAGGTGAGCTCTCTGGAAATGATTTTTTTTAATACAAATATCTACACTTGTATAATGGAAATTGCTTTTAGATGTGGAATGTATTTTTGTACGTGGAAAACCTGTGATCTACTTTCCAAAAAGATTTGCTAACGCTGCCCCTGAGCTTTCAAAATCGTGATCGTGCTTTTATTTGTTCTGTGATCTACAATGTGCAATCGAGCATTTGGAATGGGCGGCATCAAAGATCTCAAATTCCGTTAAGAAGAAGAGCCAAACAAACTCTGAAAAGAAATTCAAAGAGCACACTAAGACAAAAAAAATCGGCGATCTCTAACAGCAGATCTAGAGTTTCATGGAGCTTTGAATCCACTCACTATAGATCAGACAAAATGAGTCAATCCCCTGTGTATTCCCATTCTGGATCGCATCGTTGCTCAAAACATATGATTTCCAGCCGATTAGTTGATGAGCGTGGACAAAAGGAGATCCTCTAGGCTAGAGAGCAGTCTCAGAGCGATTTGCTCAACCATCTCAATCCAACCACCTCCTCATCGATCTCAACGACTTGAGTGCCCTCCAGGCATTTGTGGTTGATAGAAATATGTGCCAGCCCACGTGTCCATTGGAGTTGTAACTGAGCAACCAAAATTTAATGATTTGTTGTATTCCAACTTTCAAACAACCCGGGATATCCCTTTACTGCACAATGGATGTACCCATGAAGTGTGCATAGATTCAAGTTTTTCAAGGCAACTATCTCTGTCCCATTTCTATGTCAATGGCGTACTTCATTTTGGAGAAATTCCACAATTTAAATCTATTCACGGACAACATGTACTAAAAATGCACTATTTTAGTTCATTATACTCAATGCACAGTTTTCAATACCATATTTGGAAATCATAATTTATTATTTTTGCATAAAAGTATTAAACCAAAAGATACATTTTATATTCATGGGTGGAAAAGTGTTTTTAAAATTTCTTATTAGTACATGTTTTTTGTGCTCAGGGATTATTAGTAATAGGTTTTCCTATCTTTGTACGAAGACCATGCAAAAAAGCATTTTATCCAAAGTTTTTAAGAATTCATACGATTTTCTCTGGAAAATTTTGTTTTTATTGTATGTTTTCATCTTTGATGTCTTATTTGACCTCTTCCCAAGGAAGAAGTCCATATATTTGACCAAAAATTTAGTTCAAGGCCACCAAAACCTTAGTTTAAAGTATAGGTTGGTTAGTAATTTGTTTTTTATCAAGTAATGCTAGATATCAATCTAGCATTACTTCATAGTATTAAATGTTTTCTTAGCTCACTATCAACTCCCTTTATGATATGGATGTCGATGTAGTGTCCAACAACAACTTACTTTCAGCAGCTCATTGTCAACTCTCTAAGCTGAAGGTTGTTGAGCTTCCACCTACTCCACCATGCAAACCCTATTGTCAAATAAACCCTGTTGTCAAATAAACTACGGTGATATACTCTTAAAGCATACGAACCTTACCTTATATACCTCCTTACAGGCATGTTGATGGCGCCAACGAGTTGGAGAACAGGTCGGGTTGTTGGCTCTCGCTCCAGGTCCATCTCAGGTCAGGTTGTTGGCTCTCGCTCCAGGTCCATCTCGCTCCAAGTCCATTGTTGCTCCAGGTCCATTGCTGCTCCAGGTCGCTTATAATACCTTGAGCTAAGGTTTTTGGCTCTGGCTCGAGGTCCATAGAATCAATAAGCTACAAGTTTCATCCTCCAACATAAATTCAATGAAAATAAGCCTACTTACTGTGACCGTGCATTGCAAGCGCTGGAAATAAGAGCTTTTTTCGTCTCGTCTTTTTCTGTCCCGCAGGGTAGGAGGGACGTGGAGCTCGTCTGCCATAAGGAAAGTACCATAGCTATTCCTGGAAAACTGCATCGCTTGATATTTGTGGTGGGAGATGCCCGGAACACCTGTAAAGGGAATATGATTTTGGAGGCCTTTGCTGGAAAGGAGACCATCAAGTTTCCTACTAAATGAAACCACACAAGCCATCGATTGATCGATCCATCCCCGAACGTCGGTTCCTCTCACGTTGGGCAAGACATATCTCCCCGTTCGGTGGAAAACCTCTCTCCTAAGTTTCTTCCTTCATGCTTCTAATGTAAAAGCATATCTTTCACAGTTCCTTCGTTCAGCCTGCTGGGCACGACACCTCGGCGGGGCACTTTTTCTGAGCTACTCTGGGTTCGGGGTAGCATGGAATGCAGGCTTTTGTCTGCCAATACAGAGTACAAAGTGGAGTTTGTCCTCAAATTTAGACAACGCCCCTTCGGATGGAGTACATTGCCAATTAGGTTTTCTGTTACGAAACCATACCGCCAAGTGTTTGAAAGGACCCGGTTCTTAGCGGAAAGTTCACAACCAACGGTATTTAGATACGAGCATGGTGATCATTACGATGATCATGGATGGATGCAACTGATTGTAGGAAAATTCACAGTGAGAGGAGATGGAGATTATGATGATTCTTCTACTCACATCGAATTTTATATGGAAGAAGTGGATGTCGGGCATTGGAAAGGTGGAATTCTTATGGACAGAGTGAGGATTGAACCCAAACCTACTTCAATGTATTTCCATGGATGCTCTCTTTGGAAATGGCCGGCCGAATAAAAATGATCTTCCAAATGGTTTCCAACTTTTTGCACATAAATATTTCAAAACGCTTTTGCATATTTAATAAAACCTTATCATTCAAAAGAACTACAATGATGCAATCGTGTTGATGAATTTACAATTTATTTCATTGATTCGTTTCCGAGAGAGTGGCGCTTACGATTGTTTTCTCCCATCTCCAACATATTTTGATAGAAGAGAAACAAACCCCAAGTATTACAGACAAGAGGCATATCAGGAGGAATAATCACATCTAAAATGAAGGAAGGAAGGAATTGAATGGTTACTTTAACATAAATTCAACATATACTTTCCTGAGGAAGAAAATCGTTGAGTATATCCTTGAGAATCGATCGAAGAACCATTGTTCGGGTACTCCTCTTCAATGCTACACTCACAAGAGATTTCAAAGGCAATGTTACAGGGAAGAAAGCTCTGTACCAACACCCCAGCTATAAAGATCAGTGTTAATCTCTTGCTTGCTCCAACCCTGCTAGCTCAAACAGGTGGAAAGTAATTTCGCATATGTCATGTGTGTGCATGGAGGACGACGCTAGGAAACAAATTAGATTAACACGTGTAATTTGTGCATGGAGCATCCTGCCTGAAAGTCATTTATGAGCTTACAACAAATATAGTATTTCCTACTTCCTCTCATCGCTAGGTGAAGGCAGCGGTTTCGAACGACATGGCTTAGGGTGAGTTTCAAAAGTGCGTTTAGATGAGACCAAAACTCATGCATCCATGAAGAAGTTGCAAGATAATTTACTGAAGGTGGAGAGGCAGTTTAAGTAAGAAATAATTGTCACCATATCTAGAAATTCCAAGATCAAGGACTTGTTAGAACTGTCTCTAATGCAAGCTTGTGGGGAAATGATGGTAGCATGAGATCTGTAGCGGCAGGGCCTAAATTACGGGAGCATCATCGGGAAAGGTAGGGGTAATAAAGGTATCCGAGTCAACAATCTTTCAAAGCAAAATATTTCAACACATATTTTGAAGACAAATCATACATAAATTGTCTTTTAATTGTCAACTTAACACATAACACAACTCCACACATTCCTTAACACAACTCTACACTTTCCTTACACAATTTCCAGTAATATATTCTTATCTCCAATAGTTTGGAAGCCGAAATGATTTGCAGATGAATCCTTTAGTCTGGAAAAAAATTGACCCATATTTCTTACGTGGATACACTTTCCTTACATAATTTCCAATACCATATTCTTATCTCCAATAGTTTGGAAGCCGAAATGATTTGCAGACGAATCCATTAGTCTGGAAAAAAGTTGACCCATATTTCTTACGTGGATATTTTAGTGCTATTTTCTTGTCACTCGTCTTTTTCAACAACCTGAACACATTTTTTTTCTTTTTTGTTTAAACTACTCACATTCTTCAAAAACTGAGATAAGTGATGACAGTATGTACTTTGACACTTATACTCTCTATCTTCCGAATCACACTTGAGCATCCAACCATTGAATTTGTTTTAAATTCAACTTTACCAATCACCACTGCCATGTCGCTCAAAGTTGGGTAAGCAAATTCTACAGACAATTTGTTCGACCCACCCCTTCCATTTGCACAAGGTTGAGCCTACAGGAAGACCAATCATTTGGACCTACAACAATCACGAATCATGGGCCCTCTTGGAAGAACGAACGAGCTTGGAAACCATCACTTGCAGGGGTACTACTTATTACAAAGAGTATTAATTGAAGGAAAGAAAATTGATCAAACTTTACCCATGGAAATCCAAGAATCAAAATATAACAGAAAAGTCCCTTGGAAATTTGGAGTGTATGTGTTGTAGTGTTGTGGAGTTCAAACTTCAACAAACAAGTTATCAAAACCTTCTCAGCAGGGACTTGTTGCTCTGCAACCTACCTTGTTTGAATATAAATGTTTTATGAAAATGTGGGAGGTATAAGGGTAAATGATGATCCATGGTATGTGGAATATGAAGAATATTTAAGTTTTGATGAATGTGAGGGAGATTGCAAAATTTTTTATTATGTAAAAAGGGGGTTGAACCTTTGATAAGTGTGAGGGAGATTGAATTTTTTCTATCAAAGTAAAAGTTGGGTTGCTATAGTTTTTTTTGTAAAGCCTTGGATAGTCATATGGCTAAAAGTTAGCATGCTTTAAATTCTAGTTGATAAAGAGAATTATTTGTTACACTCTTCAATTTTAAAGAGTAAGTTGTAACAACCATAATAAAATTGACGTATTCTTTCCGAAATTGAATAAGGGGATATTAGGTACATCTTGTGTTGTGAGGATGAATATTTTCATGGTGGTTATTATTTTTTATGTTTATGATGTTTATTGTTTATTTTTTGACATAAACACAATTGTAATCCATCATTTACTGCAGCACACATACTATGATGCAAGTTCATATAGTGAATGAAATTCAAGCACAATGGAGCGCAAGTAATGAAGAAGCAACAAAGATATCAAATTAACAATCATATAAACATTGCACACATCAAGCTCATAATAAAGGTCTCAAATCATCATCAAATTTGAATATCAACTCAACTTTGAAATCAACATTCATTGTAAACTTGCAAATAGTATGTTTTGTAAGTAATCAAGATCAACTATAATTTTTTGTAATTGTTCAATCAAATCAAGTTGAATTTCATTGTATTTATCGGGTGCATTTTCAGTTGAACCCGACACCCTCTACTTTTTTAGTCCAATTTTCTATTGTTGTGTCTGTCAATAAATCATTGTAAACATCAAAGTTTGGTTGTGTTTTGGTGGTATATGACACCCTCATCTTGTTAGAGACAAATTAAAATGAGTGTGAAAAAATCAAGCGAGCGTGAAGTTCAATCGGGCGATTCAAGTGAGCGAGTTGCAAGTAAGCCTTCTTTTGTCGAGTCAATTGTATTCAAAATCTACCTACACAAGGAGACCTCATTTAGTGTTTTGAAATGGCTTGAAGTCTCGAATTATTAGAGTTTCTGAACACTCTAATAAACACCATTGAAGACAACAAAGTGATATTGAACAAAGCAACTCTTCAATTAGTGCTAACTTGTTTGCAAGTGACAACAACTAAAGTTAGACATCTTGAAGATCAATCCCAACTATTGAATGATGAGTTGATAGATCTCAAAAATCAACAACTAGTGAAGTGTTTTGAACCAGTTTTTGTTTAGCACAACCCTCTCTATGACGACGGCGACGACGACGATGATGTTTTTTTATCAACATTCAGTGAAGGAGAAACTTAGTAAGACAACTCCATATGCAAACAAAGACAAAGCTATTCATGAATCTACATTTCATGAGTTTTCTTTTGATTTTAGTGAAGAAAAACTTTCAATGATGCAACAACATACAATAAATCGACTTCCACGGATTTTAAAGAAACAAGTTCATAATATTCTTTCCAATACCATCATCAAACCTTGGGAAGAAATATGCTACAACAATCATAGAAAATGACTTGGATATGACAAGGAAGTTACCTTTCATATTCCTGATGATTCCAAACCAATCCAGTTCCAAAGTGTTGGATTCCTTCAAGAAGTCTCAACTTCACCTGTCACGGTTGAGCATCAGAATGATAAGTGCCAACATTGTAATCGAGTTGGTCACAAGGAGAATCAATTTTTTTATCTCCATCCTTACCAGCATTGTGGAAAGCCTAACCATTCTTTAGACAGATGTTCAAGACTGAAGAAACCTACAATATTGAAGATTCACTATGAGTGGATCGATCCTTGGAAATGGTCATCAACAACCAAGCAATTATATAAGTCTTACCGAAGAATTCAATCTTGAGTAAATACCAATCTTGTAGCACATAAAAATTTTGTACCTCACATAAGTGGTCCCCTTATGGCGTAGATTTTAAGCATGGCCCTCACGAGATGAGATAACATGTGGTTGTTTCCACATGCCCACTTTGTTTTGTACACAAATGGAATAAGTATGATACTCTCTTAATCCTAGAAGAGGGAGTACAATGATGTAACTCTTATGTACCTTAAGGGGGGGAGTTCAAAAATCAAATGATGATGGTTCATGAAACCACTTGTGGTATCTCATTTTAGTTGAAAAAGGGGGAAATTGATGATGGAATTGAAGATGGTTTCCAAACCGAAAGTCTCGACAATAAATATGCCAGATGGGCATGAAATTTTCCAAATGGGAAACTACAGTCTATATATGGAAGACTTTTTAGAATTATGATTCAATGACTTGCAATTGAATCATACACGTGATACAATGGGATGTTTTTGGACACCTAAAAGTGTCAAAATTGGTTAGTAGTCATCCAAAAACCGTTAGATACATGGTATCAATTGGTCATTGGTTATCCCAAACCATAGATTCAGATAACACTTTAGTGATACATTGATATTAGAGTGGTGATACTACATTTTCACCAATTAGCAGAGGACATTAGATTCTTCTAGCTCAAATACTTGGAAAAATGATCGAATTGTCAAGCAGTCAAGGAATGTTCAGATATTGCAGTTGTTCACTTCCATATCTTATCTCTCTTCCAGTTCATTTCAGATGAACCATTCAACATCTAGATTGGTGGTTTTTCAGGAAGTTCTGCATTGAGGCTCAACTCAAGAGTTTCAGTATGAAGACTTGGAAATGGTACTAGTTTATGCTTCATTGTTGGTATTATTGATCGGACTTGTGATTGAGGGGGGGATGTTATCCTATGGATTACCTTACCAATCACTAAGTCTAATTGTCACCTATATTTGTATTATTCATTTAGGATATTAGTAATATATCCTCAAGTGATGACTAATGAGTTAGTTAAGATTGACTAGCCTAATCATCATGCATGATTTTAGGATCTAGAGAAAATCTCTCTACGAGGTGGCATCACCGATTGTACTATAAATATGTAACATTGGTGTGAACACTATAGAGTTGGCTAGTGATCCTTTTTCGTCATATTGTTGTTCTTGTGCATATTTTATCACCACTTTTGTTTCATTTCATTCAAGTCCTTCTACCCCAGGAAGTGTCTCAAGCTATTGTGGTCGGTGAATTAACCACAAATTTTCCACCTACCGAGTATTGTTTAAACTTCGCCAAAGCATGCATGATGGAAGGAATTTACTTGTCATAGATGGAGTAGAGTCTTTTTGAATATGTGAGATTTATGCTCGCGTATGTCTCTATTGCATCAAAATCTATCCTATCCCATAACCCAATGCATCACACTCAAGCACAAAGGGATAAGTGAAATCAAGAAGTGCTAAAATTGGGCAAGTGCTCATCACTTCCTTCATCATGTCAAAATTCCTTTGGGCCTCCTCTATCCACCTGAATGCCCCTTTCTTCATGAGATCAATAAGTGTTGCATCCAACTATGAGAATCCATTTACAAACCACCCGTAGTAGCTGCATATCCCAAAGAATCCAAGCAAGTGTATAAGGTTCTTGGGTGGTGGAAAATCCAGAATGGCCTGGATCTTCTCCCTATGTAAATGTACTCCCTAAGCGTTGACCACATGACCCAAGTATTGGATATTTGTCATGCCAAACTCACACTTTGACCCCTTGGCATACAATTATTGATCCTCCATGATGCTCAAAATCCCATCCAGATGCTCCAAATGTTCCTCCCATGTCTTGTTTTATATCAGAAGATCATCAAAGAATACGAACAAGAACTTCTTCAAATTCTTTTTGAATATGTGATTCATGTAGGAATGAAAAGTAGTTGGTGTGTTGGTCAACCCAAATGGCATGACCAAAAACTCATAATTCCCATAATGGCATCTGAAATCAATTTTGGGGATATCCTTCTCTCTTACCCCGATCTGATGATACCCCGATCAAAGATCAATCTTTGAAAAATACATTGTTCCATGCAACTCATCCAAAATCTCATCAATCCTGGGGATAGGGTATTTGTTTTTTATCGTCTTCTTATTCAAGGCTGTATAGTCAATTAACATCCGCATCATTCCATCCTTCTTATTTACCAACACTACAGAGGAATCAAATGGACTAGAGCTAGGCTTGAGGTGTCCCATTTGAAACAACTCCTTAATAGCTTTCTCAATTTCATCCTTGAACTTCTTTGGATGTCTGTAGGGAGTAGTGGTCACAGGTTTCACTCCTTCCTCCAACTCAATAGTGTGCTTAAATACCCTATCAGGTGGTCTCCCTGGAGGTATATGTCCAAACAATTGTCATGCTTACTCAATAATGCCTGAATATCTGGATGATGATGTCATTGTCTCTATGTATCCTCTTAAGATGTAATCAAGCACTCTGTTGCACATGCTACATATCTGTGTATGAAAATGGCCTCCATACTTTTGTTTGACACAATATTTGGTCCACCATTTGATATGCCCCTAAGAAAAAACTTCTTGTTGTTTGTTGTGTTGAACTTTATCTCCATTACCTGATAATTCATTGTAATTTCCCCCAAGGAATGAAGCCATTGAACAACCAAAACTATATTGGTGTCTGGCAGATTAAGCACATAAAAGTCATCAGTCAAGGTGTATTTTCTTAATGTCACAAACAACCTCGAAATATTCTATGTGCATGTAAAGGTAAATCCATCAACCATTACCACATTGAATCCCTCGATGTGATCTATATCCATGTGTCTCTTGGCCACCAATGTTGCATCAATGAAGTTGTGGGTTTCCCCACCATCAATCGAAGTTGTGACTCTTTATCCCCGGAGTACTCCTCTGACTCTGAAATTATAGAATCTGGGAGTTCCTGATAGAGTGGTGATAGTCACACCCTTAAAATCCTCACGAGGTTTCTCATCACTCGAGCCTCCATGCCTGTTTCCCTTTTTCAGTGTAGATTCCTTCTCCTCCTCATCCTTGTCTGGGTGTGCCTCTGTATAGTGCACCTTTCCTTTTCACATACACACGTGTCTAGGTTCCCAAGTTTCTTTGCAACCAAAGCAAATATTTTTTCTTCTCAACTCATTACAAGTTGCCTCATCCAACTTATCCTTAATGGTCCCCTCTTTTTGAAAAGGTTTCTTATCTTTTATTTTCTATGGAATGAAGGGTTTGGAGAAAGTTTTTTTTTTCAGGACTGCATCCTCCATGCCTCGTGTCCTGATGATGGCATAATTTAGAGACTTTGATTTGAAGGCCTTCACCCAACCACACCGTGGCTTGGATAAACCCTCAGTTAACAACATCTCCAACCTTTGCTCAGATATATTTTCCACCATGAATGCAAGCCTCTGAAACTCTGTGATGTAAGAAACTGGTGTCCCAACCTTTTTAAGTTGTGCCAACTCCCTAAAATGTAATTATGGATCCTTTTTTCAAACCTGTCCATAAACTTCTATGTGAATTCCAAATAGGAGGTAATGCTAGCATGTGCCAGAGTGACTAATCCATGGTACCTCCACTCATGGGATTCTCCGTTCAAATGCAAGGTAGTGAATTTAATCGCTTCTGCCTCCGACATGGTTTTAAGTTGGAAGTATGTGTCCAACTAATAAACCCATGCTCTATATGTGCACTTGTTCGAACCATCAAAAAAGGGAATGGTGAGCTTCCCAAAATTTCTCATGAGATCAATGTTATGTTGACCCCAATTGACCTCCCTTGGTCTTTTCATGTACTTGATATTGCAATAGTCATGTAGTGACATGGATGCCTAAAAATCCTCACCAAGAGCTTTGTAATCCCTCCAATAATCATCAAATTTTTCACCCTATCCTTGCTTCCCTTGATTCCTTGTTCATTGATTCCCTAAGAACTATGTGTCCAACTTCTAAACCCATGCTCTAGATGTGCACTTGTTCGAACCATAAAAAGAGTGAATGGTGAGTTTCCCAACCTTTCTCATGGGATCAATGTTTTGTTGACCCCTATTGACCTCCCTTGGTCTATTCCTGTACTTGATATTGCAATATTCCTGTAGTGACATGGATGCCTGAAAATACTCACCGAGATCTCGGTACTCCCTCCAATAATCATCAAAGTTTTCACCCTATCCTTACTTCCCTTGATTCCTTGTTTGTTGATTCCCCAAGAACTGCGGCATAAGTGTTCTAGGAATTATTCTACCAGTGGTCCTAGTGCCAACTTTTGTGGGAATGTGATTGTTGTTTCCTTCTGCATGATTCCCATTGTTCCCATTGGAACCCCCTACACCATTGTTACCCCTATGGTTTTGGTTCCCATTGTGTCCATTAGTGCCTGCCAAACCATTGTTTCCTGCATGGTTTTGGTTTGCTTGGTTACTGGAAATTAACTGAGTCAGGATTTGTGCCAACTATTGTTTCACACTGGCTAAACCTTCTAGGATTTGCAAGGCCATGTCCTCATTACTTTCCCCCATGTCTCCTTCTTGTTCTGGCTCTGGTTGATTCTCTTCTACTTCTTCTTCTTGGTGAAATATATTTTTTCCCCTCGCTACCTTATACTTTTGTAAGTGATATACCCTTTGTATTCTTGTATTGTGAATTAATAAACCCCCTCAGGCTAATAGTACTGAGGCTATGATACCACTGTAATGACCCTTACAGATTTTTTATTTTATTTTTCCACTTAATTTATCAGCATGGTCATTTTTTCAAACAATTTTCATACAAGCATTTCATCAATAGTTTAAACGTGCATTTATGGTTCCTGTTATGGTTTTTAATAAGACACCAATATCTAGACGTCGAACATGTATTGCATTGATTTCTTATGAAAGTCAAATAAAATAAATATTCCCAACAATCATTACAACAATAAATAATAGGAAACTAGAGTATTTTTGTTGTAGTTACAGGTCTGTAGTAAAGGAGAATCAACCCAACAAATCTGATGGCAAATTTAGAAAATTATGAGATGGGTTGTAGATGAAGGCATTGTATGAAGGGTCCTTCTAACAACAACAACTCGCCTCCAAACAACACTCTAACAACAACCACAAATGGTGCGTCTTCCCCACACCAAAAATCTTGACCAACAAGTGATATATCGACCCAATAACAAGAGGCTCGACCCAACAACAAAGGATCATGAAATGTTCCCCTTCTGTATGTAACTCAACCCTATCCTAATAGATCTGGTATGCACAACAAGGAGACTCGGTCTCTATGGAACAATATAATGTCTGCTCAATGAATGGCACCTCTACCATAAGGAAAATCGACCAATTAAGAAGAAACTTGCCCAACACTAAAGGAAACGACCCCCACAACCAATAACTTGGCCCACACTTCAAGAAATTGTTTCCCCAACACTAAATATTCATCATGAAGTCCAAAATCGCCATCCTTTAACCAAATCATCCTCTTAAATCAATAAAATCGGTTATCAAATGATATAACTCAACCACAATTAAGAACACTGAAGAAATTTGAATGATCTCTTCCCTATGACCAACTAGGGTGGATAGTCTCACCACTGAAACCAATCTTTTTCTCTCTAGGGTTTTTAGTCCCAAGAGCCAAATCCATAAGATCTCTCTCAAATTCATTTTTAGAAAATAACATATGCATAATGAGAGAGGGCGCTCTCATTCTCCTTTTATTCTCCCGTTGACCCTTTTTCGACCATCTTACACTTTTAATAAATTAAAGTGACTTTATTAACTCAATAGTCACTTAGGTGACTTTTTACCTAATTAATCAATGTCACCTTTCTAAAAAGATTATTTTCCCGCTTCGATGACATTAAATAATTAATTAATTCCCTTATTGACTATAGCCTACGAGAATTACTTAGGCTATCTTGTCAATCCCTGGAGATCATTTGGAAAGGGACATTACAAAAAATGACTAAATGGCATCGTAAAATGTGTTATTTTTTAGGTCCAACATCTTCGCCACACTCAAACCCTTGCATGTCCTCATGTAATCAAAGATACATAGGAGGTAGTGTCTGGGTATATATGGTCTTCAATCTCTCTGCATGATATGATTATTTTTCTTTGGCAAGGAAAGGATGAACAAGATATAGGAACCTATTCTAATTAAATCGGATTGTGTTAATGATATTTTCTTGTTCTTAGTGATATATTTCAGACATGAGATAGGGAGATTGGAGTGATGTTTACTACAAAATCAATCATATATGATACAATACCAAAGTGAAAATGATTTGCTTTACACTTGGATTTTTCAAAGGCATTGATGCCACAAGGAGATGGATGATGATTGGTAGATAATGAAATATGAAATGTAAATTGTAAAGAAATTAAGTGTAAGGAAATGAAGGAATGGAAAATATGAAAAGCTTCAAGAATTTCATATGCATTAATTCCCAAGTTAGATGACTATATAGAAATATAAATTGCTTACCCAAATTTACCTTCTCCTGATGGTCTGAGAGACAAATGTTAAACTCTGGCTCACTTGATGTATGTTGATATTAGAGACAAATGTTAAGCTTTGGTTCTTTTGATGTGTGCTGAGATCAAAGAAAAAAACTTTGGTTGTAATTTGGTTGCATGATGTGGAAAGAAAGATGCTCGTCATTTTGGACTACTTGTAGGTTTTGATTTATGTCATGATGTTTTGTTGTTGGAGAACTTTGTTGATGATGTTGATATGAAATTGAAGGTCTGAAGAGTAATTTTGTTGAATAAGATAACCAATGTTGATGTTGAAGGCGAATTTGAATTGTTGACTATTATTGAACTGTTTCTACAAAAATGATGAAAATTTGATCTTTATTCATGCTTAAAAACTTGAAAACTTAAAAAATGTTGAAAACAATGGTTGATAGGTGGATGGGCATCTCGTAATGATTTGAAATCATCTCTAATATGCGATCTAGTCATATTGGTGCATCCCTTTTTGTGCATTTTCCGCAAATTCTATCAACATCATACTCATTTTGTTGTATGGGGCACAAAACCTATGTCTCATAATTTATTTCTTCAACTTCAGTTATTTACAGATGATGTGCAAAAAGTGCCCTTGAAGCAAGATGCTACAAGAAATATGGAAATTATATCAAAACATGCTTTAAAAACATACATGTAGATCCCTCATTATGCACTTTCTAGAAATTTTGTTTGCAATTTATTCAATTTGTTGCATGGGGCACAAAACCCATTTCTCAAAAAAAATTAGTTCAACCTCATCTGCTTGCAAATGTGGTGCAAAGATCATCCTGAGAATGAAAATATGGTTGTAACAACCTTTCTGTAGTTGCAGAAAATCATTGTAATTTTGAAAAGAAATGATTTTCAAGTAAAATAATATGGTGAATCAAAGAATATGCTTATGTTCTATTGCTATGAACGTTGAATGGAAAGGACATCTCCACCCCTCCCCCACACTGAAAACCTTGCATGTCCTCATGCATGTGAAGTAGGGGAATGAGTATCTTCCATGAATGTTTGCAACAATTTTGCAGCAACATGATGAAGGTCATTAGGTTGTAGTCCTGTAGCAGTAATGAAAAATGCTAGAATGTCTCTAAGGATGCCAAAGATCCCCATTTCAAGTAATTCCTTGATAAAGTGGAGCTGCTTGCACAAGTTGAAAGAAGCCTAATTAAAACTATGTATATTGAATACTAAGAGATGTCAGGGCACTGCCTAAGTTTGTGAAAGATATCATATTTATTGCTTGTAAAACCATACTTTAGCATAAAGAGCTTGTTCAAGTTTTCTGGAGGAGAAGCATAAGATTTTTCCTCAAGAACATAGAAGATAAATATAGAGCTATTGAAAATCAAACTTGCATTCTTCATATTTTGGACATGGAAAGGGAAGCGTGCTATAAGCTTAGTGTGACCAGGTTAAGTTATATCCAATACTAACATCATGCTTGTTGTATTTCATCCCAAGGTTTTGGACCAACACACTCTTCATAAACCCATAAGTCTTTGAATTCTCGTCACAACGATGACAAAATTAGGAAAAGACCCAGTGTACACGAAACACGATAAAGTAGTGTTGGTTGGCCCCAACTACAAAAGTAACATGTAACCCAGGTAAGAGGATGTCTCCAAATCCAATCATATCATAGCCACCCCAAGGATTGAGAATATGAGGGACTCTTAATAGAATGAGAATGATTTCATCACCAGATTTATCACCAGGTGCAACTGCAATCATAACACTCTCGTAGAAAATAAGAGGTGATATGAAGACCCAGGAAATATCATAGTCAAATGCACAACTTAATAAAACTGTTACAACCTTTATATTTCATAATTGGGCTTATTTGAAAAATTGTAATCATCAAGGATATTCCTAGAACATATTGACAAATCTAGGCATAGGAAGCATGTTGATTTGTATCCCAAGTAACAAAAAACTCTATACAAAAGGACAAAACTATGACATAAAGGAGTGAGACCTCCCCCACAATTGGAACCTTTATTGCCATGTCAACAAAGCGATTAAATGACCTGGAAAGTAAATCCATTGAACAAATATGAATTCCCTCAACTCCATCTATACAAAGAGGACAATAAGAATCCAAACGAACCAATCAGCCATGGACCAATAAAGCAACATAAAAATATCGATGATATCACTATGAAAAAAAACAGTTGTTTTGGCGGTTATATGCATATCATCCTTCTCTGGCTCAACATTGCTTGTATATATATCATCTTGGATATCCTTTCTTGTCGATTTCTTGTAAACATCATCACATTGTTCATTTCCAATGAATTTCGACCCTAGGGAAGCACATACTATGGTACCAACGACCATCATCCACATGAAAATTTCTGAAAAATTACTTCACCAGGTCATCATTCAATTATTTTCCTTTGCAAACGAGTACCATGATCTACAACAAACTAAAAAATGGACCTTTTGGCAACCCTTTATATTACACAATAGAGTAAAAGGTAGCTAACATAAATCCCCATGATGAAATCAGGATCTGATGCCTGATTTCTTGGAACATTGATCAGATGTTGTTGTACGTCTTCTTTAATCAATATTTCATAGATCCATTTCTCATGGATCTCAAAACAGAGCATGGATTTCAAAACCCCCCCACAACTAAAATTTTGGTATATTTCTGTTCAAATAATCCATCTTATCTCCCATATCCTGCAAAATTTTAGGAAAGCATTATCATGTAACCCAAATGAGCTTGTCCCCCACAAAACCCATGTGGCGGATTTTCAAAATTCTCCTTCATTTGATTTCAATTGCCCCCACAAAACTACCTCTCCAAGATTCATAAATGCTTTCTTCTAATTGTTTTGTTGCACAAAGTAATTCTTCTACAAGGAAAGGGTACAATGTAGGGTACTTGTGGAAGAATTCAACCCCAATCATGGAATGACGTGTTGATTCTCATTTGTGCACATTTAGAAATCCAATCATACGATGGACCAAAGCAGTGAAGGCAAGGGTGGCACTATTTCGAACCTCCTAATAATGATAAGAGAATGAATGTATTGAAATTATGAGTGCATTTGCACAGAAGCCTTCATCTTGTTGTGTAGACATTGATTTGGATGCACCAATATGCATACATCTCAATGCTAAAGAAAGAAGCTTCTTGGGTGTGCCTTCTTTGAATAAATATATATGCTTAGAGAAGAGTCTGAAAATATGCATGTTGGGTGAAAGAGATCTGGATAGCTACTTGTTCTTAAGATGATAGTTTGTTGTTTCCTTTGTTTAGATGGAATGCATAAAGGATATTGAAATATTTTTGTTTAGGAGGATCGATGCGTATGTTGACTATCATTGATTTCTTGCAGGAACAAAGATGTCTAGAACAAAATCTGCTACAGGAACAACTTGTGAAGGAGGTATGTACAACATGAAATCTGAGATTGCACCCAACTTGAGGACCCCTTCTTATTTCTAAGACTAAGTTGTTGAGATAACAATTACATGCAACATTTCTTGAAATGTATTCATTACCCTACCCTACATGGAAAAAAAATCTCTTCTCAAGTATATGCGTACTTCCAATGAAACCATGTGGGCAACAAGATTAGGAATATTCTCATATCCAAATTTGAAATATAATCTTGAATATATACCAGAATATGAGGAACCAACCAATCTTTTTGATTTTGTACCAAGCGATGTTGGAAGATGAAGTGGTGCCCTGGACTGATGATTTTCTGGAGCCATTCTTCAATGTAGCCAATACTCATTTGATTCTCTTCTTCTTTAGTATTGTTGGCTTGCATATCCTCCTTTATCTTACCCTGTAGATGTTTGAACACGTGGCTCTTGCACAAAGGATCTGGGTACAAACTTGCAGGAAATTCTTCAATATTAGGTTCTGATACCTTCTCTCCATCAAATATTGTCCATGGCTCTTTGGTCTCCTCTCCATATTTATAAGGAGAATCAATGAAAGCTTCTAGATCTTCTTGTTGCTCATTGAACTTTTGATCTTCTATTCCTGGAATACAGGTGTGTTCTTGAATGCTGTTAGGATTTTCTCCTTTTGAGATGAAAATATGTCTCCAATTGTTGATAGGATTTGAGAGAGTTCTTGGAGTAGCATATTTCTTTACTCAAAAACTCTTGAGCATATTTTGAAGGATCCTTATTAATTGATAATCCATGTCTTTCACATGGATTAGTGAAAAGGGGGGTCTTTTGAAAAAAAAAAAACACAACTTCTACAAAACAAATTTCAAATCAAAGCATGTACTCAGACACCTCATGCTCATAAGACCATGTTGTCACCAAGTTATCTATTAACATGAGCATATTTCCCTTTTTCATCATGTTAGTCCCTAAAGTTGCACTTGACTATGAGAGGGAAAGCTAGGGCATCATTGAGTTATTGCAAAAGTGTTTTGAGGGTTTTTATGGTTTGATTTTTAATAGGGTGGTTGAAAACTAGCTCAAGGTTACAACATAACATTAAAATCAAGATCAGAACATAGCATATCCCATTGGATGAATAATAGGTAGACACATAGATGGATTAAACCAATTAAGAAAGGAAGATGAAGTCTTCAATTTTTCAACTTTACATGAATTCTCGTCTCAAAATGTCATAAAGAAACAAGACTATCAACTTGATATCAAAACTTGAAAAATTATATTTACAGTAAAATTTCCACTGTATAAATTATCAGTCAAGAATAAAAAAGCATTGCAATTCAAACAATGAATTCAAGCATGAATAAAGAAATAAAAGAATAGATAAAGAGGGTCTAACCATCCACATGCCTTTGCTATTAAGTGTCAAATTGAACATAAATGCCTTTACAATGTGCTTCAAAAAAAGGTCCCTTGGATCTCCAATTTTTTGACCTGAACATGGTTTTTCTTCTGTCTATTTAAATTATCTATAAAACTTCCAGATCCTATCATCTAGTATAGCTTTAATGACTATATTTCAAATAGTATCTATCTACTAAGGTAGTTCACTCAAAAAGAGCTTCTACAATCCCAAAATAGATCACAACTCAATAACTTGATATTGCAAATATTGCCAGCATTACATTTGACTCTAAAAAATAGGAATTTAGTTTGATTTTGTAAAACAGATCGAGGTCTTAGCATTTTACTGACCAAAAATGAGTAGGCCTTGCCATATTTCCTGGAAAACGTTTAAATCATAATTGTAGAAAATTTCCATGTTACCTTTAGGATATAATCACAACAGTGGCTTTAGCATTTCTCTGTTTAAGCTTTGTGGTAAGCACGACATTGTGCCAATAGAGTCTGAAATTAATCTCCCTGAGTTCTTTGAGCAATGCCCTTTGCTCTTTCTTCTTATTTTTAAAACTTTGAATCCTTTCTTGCTAGCGAGCATTCCATTGTTCTATATGTGCCTTCTCCTTCTTTAATTGTTTTATTGTTTTCTGAAACTCCTTGATCTTTTCTTTATGAGTTCTAATTTTAACTCTGAATCCTGAGCATTCTTCAAAAGGTGCAGGTTCATTCAGGTTTAAGGCAACTCTGGGTTCCTTGGCTTTAACTTGGTACTTTGAGACTAATTCTGAGCTATGTTCTTCCTCAGAACTTGCTGAATCTATAGCTTCAGGCACATCTGGTATGTGATCTGAGTCTTCAAAGTAATCTTGTTTATCTTCAGAAGTTTCACTGATACCTTTAACCATCTCTTTAGCTTTTGCTAATCTGGTTGAAGCTCTCGTTATAGGACCTGTAGGTGGTGAAATTATTCTTTTTTCCTTTGCTGACAAATTTCTTAGGCAATGGAGTTCTTTTTGCCCTTTTCCTGGTACTTGCTTCAACATTCTCAGAGTCATCTTCTATGATTATGAAGTTTTCTTCTTTGATTGACGGATTGAACATTGCCTTTGACTAGAGTCTATACTTATTGGTGACCCTAGTAGAATTTCTTCTAGGTTTCTATGATACAGACACACCTTTAACCCTTTTCCCTTTGGTTGCAACACCCCTTTTATTGGTTGATGGTGTTTCAAGCTTGACTACAGTTTGAGTATCAAGATCATTATCTGAATCATTTTCCCCTTGAACATTTTCCTCAAAAAATGTTTCAATTTCTGGCTCCCACCTAGGTCTTTTACTTCTGCTCCTCCTAGTCACCCTGATATCAGAAATTTCCTCTTTCATAGGGATTTCATCGAAGATGTCTCGACTCTGTGTAACAATCTTTCTCCCTTTGCCTTTCTTCTGCTTATTGGACTGAGTGATAGGGTTTAAAGATCTCGTGAGCCAGCTCCAGGTCTTCTGTAATTCGTTTAAAGCAGACATGACTAAGGTTTTAATCAAGACTTGATGGAAAAGGTTGCTTTTAGCATTGGTGGAGAGTGACTGCACTCTTTTTGACATCTTTGTCAAGCTTCTGAGTAGAAAATAAGGGAGATTTAACGAGTAATCACCATTTAAATGCATTAGTATCCTAATGTGGTAGATATAGACCAGTGAGAATCTACCTTCATAGGTGATATACCTGTGAATCACGATCAGAGCCGTGTGCCATTCGGGTCGAATCCAGCTACGAGGTATTCCCCTTCTCCAATACGGATTTTTCTTGTTTGGAAGTAGGAATTGGTTTACAAATTCAGTAACCACATGCTCTTTCTTCCACCATCTTTCTCCTCCAACTATCAGCCTGCAAGCCTTTGTGATAGTCTGTTTTTTTACCAACATCAACATTTTACCGATTTCGACCTCGTGACCATCGAAATTCAGAGTGAAATCCATGGAGACCTTCTCATCATAACCCTGAAAAGTGGTGAGGAATTCAAACCACCCAGCATCTCTGAACCTTTGAGCCATTTGAGGATAGGCTTCAAGAAGTTTGGCACCCTCTGGTTCTATTCTGACAACCTATCCGCTCCTCTTTAGTGCCATCAAACACAATTCTGCAACTGTGTCCTTGGGTTCCAAATTTTCCACCTACAATTGTTAGTGTATACCATTCCTTTGAGTGGATACCTGCATTCCTCACTGCAAGCTTGAATTCAACGAAATCAAATAGGTATAATATAACGATCATCAAGAAAAATGGTGATTTGAATTGAGTCCTGTGCAAGTACACAACAATCGAATTATGAAACGATTGAATTTTGCAAAAAACTTTCATGGACACATGCAAACTCTCAACCCACGATTCGTGTCATCATAACGAAATCGGGATGGCAGGCACGTATCAAGGGATGATTATTTGGCGCTACGGGAATAGGCTTATTTTCGTAGCGCTATTAATGACTTAGAAAAATTTGAACATTTGAAATTCAAACAAGCATACAAGGAGGCACCTCATTTTTAAACCGTGTCTTTCAAAATCAAACTTAAATAAACTATCCTAAAACTGTAATGCAAACCATAAAAAACAAAATTTGAAATCAACGAGAAACAGAAAATGAATTGTGGGTAAGGAAGACTTAGGATAAGGGTTTCTCACTAAACCAAGACAAAATTAGAGACTAACATTGACTCCTTCTGGGGATGGATTTTTGATAATAAACTCCAAGAACTGCAGACCATTGCCTTTCCTTTATCTCTGATTCACTAATTTCCCTGCAACTGTCAGTCTTTTATTCTCTGCATAACTGTAAAAACAAGTCCATTGGGTATATAGAGTAATTATTGAAAGGAAAACCTACTGTACTAACTCAAACCTAATGAGCCCTTAGAGAAAATAGTGCTTCAAGAACCTCCCATTCACTGGGCCCCCAAAAATTTTAGTGTTGTCTAAATTATGCAGGAGAAAAGTGTTATTGTTCATTACCTTGGCTATCCTGAAAGGACCATACCATAGATTATCGAACTTTCCATGTTTTTCTTTATCCTCTCTCTTGGCGTCCCATCTTAACACCAAATCCCCTTCATTGAAAACACATTTCTTAGTTCCCTTATCGAATCTAGCCTTGATTTTTTCTGATGAGCAACAACTTTTTGATTAACCTGTTCTCTAACCTATTGAACTTCAATCATCTGAAAAATTCTTCTTTGGACATCATTGGGTTCCTCTAGTTCTTCTTGCAAAAACTTTAAGACTTCCAGGCCCAATTGAGTTGGAAGGATTGCTTCTGTCCCATATACCATCTGGAAGGGAGATGTCCCATAGACTTCTTGTTGTTGATACGATCAACCCAGAGGGAAAACTTTAACTTGGAATCCCATGCTTTTTTGTTTTTTGCCAGTGTTTTTTTGATAATTCTTATCAGAGTCTTATTGGAAGATTCATCCAATCCGTTCCCTTGGGGGTAGTAGGGAGTAGAATGAACCAATTTGATACTATACTTATTGCAAAATTCAATCATGGAATTTGATTCAAAATCCTGTGCATTATCAGTGACCAGTTTTTTAGGACAACCAAACCTGGAAAAAATATATCCCTCTAGAAATTCCATGATTACCTTGTCTATTGTATTCCGAGTCAGAATTGCTTCAATCCACTTCGTAAAATAATCTGTAGCTGTAAGAATCCATCTATGTTGTCCTGAGGATGTTGGATTAATCTCTCCGATGAAATCTAATCCCCACTGTTGAAACAATCCATGGGCGATGATTGGTTTCAAAGGCAGAGATATAAGTTTCTGCTTTCCAACAAATTTCTGACAAGGTTCGCATGCCCTAACCTGAGCAAAAATATCTGAGAATAGAACTAGCCAGTAATAGCCTGCTCTAAGAATTTTGAAGGCAGTAGCCTTCCAATGATGATGGCCTCCGCAAACACCATGATGCAGATCTTGAAAGATTTGTTTAGCTTCCTTGTTGTCCACACACCTCAACATAAAACCATTGGGGTCCTTCCAAAATAGGTTCTGATAAAAAATACAGTACTTTACAGCTCTCAACTTTAATGCTTTAATGATCTGAATTTTGGTTTATCCAACTCTGGGGGAGATTGAAAATTCAGTAGAAAAAATATGATATCTTTGTACCATTTTGAAGAAGCATACTTGTTGTTTATCTATAAATCTATTTCTTCAATCTGGACAGAAGAGTCCTATGTCATGTCTGAAATATGATATAACCCAATTGCTTTGAAATTAGATTCTGTCATTAATTTGGCGAGGCCTTGACCCTTTATTAGTTGAGTAGGTTTTATGGTGAGATCGTATTCCAGGATTTTGATTATCCATTTCCCTCGCTTTCCTTCACATTCTGGCTGAACCAATATTTCTTTGACTGCACTGCTTGGGACATAAGTTGTAATTTTAGATTGAAGAACATATACTCTGAATGATTTTAATGCCTTTACCAAGGCGTAGGCCTGATTTTCTATTAAATCATACTTTAATTCAGAGTCCCTGAGAGTTTTGCTAAAGAAGGAGATTGGTTGCTCATGGCCTTACTCATTTCTTTGTAGAAGAACAATAGCTATGGTATTTTCTGATGCAAATGAAAAAATCATGAATTCTTTAGAATAATCTAGGCTAATTAGAACAAGTGCCTGAACAATAGTCTATTTGATTCTTTCAAAGGATTCTCTTGCTTCCGGTATCCACTTAATTTTTGCATCCTTTTTCAACATGTCAGTGATGTACTTGACAATTTCTGCAAAGTTAGGTATAAACCTCCTTAGAAAATTAATTTTACCAATGAATGACTGAATAGACTTTTTATTTCTCGGAATGTCGATTAGCTGAATAGCCTTTACTCTTTATGGATCTATTTTAATTCCTTCAGGTGAAACAATGTGTCCTAGAAGCTTTCCTTCCTCCATGGAAAAATGTGATTTTTTGGGATTAAGTGAAATGCCATACCTCCTGCATTTCTCAAAAGTCTGCTTCAAGTGTTGTAAATGTTCTTCATCAGATGCTTAAAATATAGTGATGTCATCAAGGTAAATAGCCACAAACCTGTCTTTCTCTCCAATGAAAGCGATGTCCATATCCCTTTAAAATGTGGCTCCGACGTTCATCAACCCGAAAGGCATCTTTTCGTACATAAAGGTGCCCCAGGGAGTGGTAAAAGTTGTTTTCTTTTTATCCTCTTCCATTACTGATATTTGATTGTACCCTGAATATCCATCAAGCATAGAGATTCTCTTTGCGCCGACAACTCTTTGTAAGATATAATCCATTTTTGGTAATGGATAATTGTCTTTTAGAGAGCACTTGTTTAGATTCCGGAAGTCTACACAGAGCCTTATCTCTCCGTTCTTTTTTCTGTCGGGTACAAGGTTTGCTACCCATTATGAGTATCTTAGTGGAACTATGATTTTCGCTTCCAGCAACCTTTTCAGTTCCCTTTCTATTATAGGTAACAATAAAGGATTAAATTGCCTAAACTTTTGTTTAACAAGTTTCGACCCAGGTTTCAGGGGAATGTTGTGATGAATAATCTCTGTGTCAAACACCTTCAGATATTCATAAGACCATGCAAAAATGTCTGAATAATGTTTCATTAATTCAACATATGCTTCTTTCTGTTTTTGTGACAGTTTTCTAGATATTTTTACCAACTTGGGATTTGCATCCGAACTAATGTCACAATCTACCACATCTGTTTCTTTTGTTTGGATAACAACCTTCCTGGAAACATCATTATGATCGAAAAACCTTTCTAGTGGAACCAAACCCTTGGGCAGATGGTTTGTCTTCAGTTCAATGATTTTGTGGCCAACAATCATATCTTGAAGGACTTTTGCAGCATGTATTTCTGCTTCTGCATCTTCGTCATCTTGATTAATTGAGATGTTAGAAAACTCTTCGATGGTTTTCAAAAATCTTTGAATTTCCTCATCATCTTTAAAAACTTGCCAATGCTTTAGATTATCTGGTATTGAAGGTCTGTTTCTAACTTCAACTTCGAATTTTAGATTAGGAAACATAGGGGTTTTAAAGCTGCTAGTTGCAAGTGCCAAAGAGTCGGCTTGCTGATTCAAATTTTTGTGCACAAAAGTTATATTAAATGCCGAAAATAAATTATCCACATAGTCCCATGCCTCATTTCTGTATTGTTTTAACCTTTTCTGTTTGGTTTGGTATATATTCTCGATCTGGTGAATAACAAGTTCTGATTCTCTAAAAATAGACAGCGTATCAATTCCCATATCTATGGGAGCTTTCAAACCTAACAACAAAGCTTCATACTCATTGATGTTATTGGTGGTGTCAAATTCAAGTTTATATGACATGGGGATAACCTCCTTGGAAGGGGAAATGAAAACAATACCAGCTCCAGAACCTTCTTTAGAACATGCCCCGTCAAAATACATTTTCCAAACAAAACTGTCTTTACTATCCCCCACTACAGTTGTTGACTTTCTGACTGATACTTCTACCATTTCCTCACTCATATGAAAAATAGAATAACCCAGATCATCTTCTACGACGTATATAGGATGATTAGTGGGATTATTGTGATCACTTACCAAATAAGCTAATCTGACTTCTCTGTATAATCTCCATTGTTCCCCACCAAAACAGGTATGGTTTCATAGCTAAGGTCCATCTGCAGAGTACCACCTACCTTCTTAGCCCAATATCTTGACAGAAGCATTCCAAATTTTGGTGGTATATCAGCCACAATAACATCTAATACCACAATTTTCATAGGCAATTGGGAAAGAGTGACCACCACATCTTTCATAACTCCAAGGCATTTGACTTTCTTGGAGTTAAAAGAATATAGATCATGATACGGTCTGGTAATGTCCAACCCTAATTCTTCCATCACCACCTTGGGCATTACATTATGCGAGGCACCAGAATCCATTAAGAAATTGTGTAATATCTTGTCATGGATATTCAATGAAATGTAAAAAGGTGGAGAGGCATCAATTATGTCTTCAATGTGAGGTCCAATAGTTATAGTAGGGTTTTCATCCTCTAGATTGACTGTATCTGAAAAGGTGACATGAGCTAGAGCCTGAAGAGCCTTGAGGACGGTCTTTCTAAAAGGATCTATTTTCATGAGTTCTAATAATGGCACTGAAATCTTGATTTTGTTGATTTCATGTTCTAAATTGAAAACAAAAACATTTTTGCCTGGTTTCTTTATGTCGGTAGTGCTATCCTTGGCAGGTTGCTTCAATGGTTGGTCAACATGAATCTTGGGAACAACTTTGATAACCCCTGACTTAATTGGAGTATTGGCCTTCTTTGTGGACATAGGTGTATCTACTTTAGGTGCATTGGAACCAGATCTGAGATTGTATTTTTTCCTTTTAGGTTCATGCTGGACAATCTCATCTCCATCTCCTTCCTCAAACTGATTTGCAATCAAAGCATCTTCATAATCTTGTTGTGTCACATGTAGAGGAGATGATTCTGAATCATTCAAATGAACTACAGGGTCTTCTTCTGTATCATCCTCATCCTCCTCCTCATCTACCGCATTATTCTGAAAAGGAGGTAAAACTTTTTGGTCATCCTGTTTTTTCCTTTCTCTTGGTAAAATCTGAGGAATATTGTTCGGTCTTCTGAACTGATTTGGATTTTTGTAACCACCCTCCGGTACAGGTCTATTGGGTTGTTTTTGTTTTATCTTTAAACTTTCCATTTTAGATGTCAAAGTTTTCAGCATCTTAGCCATTTCATCCATTTTGGAATCAGATGTTGAATTAGAAGATGAAGGCAACTCTTCCTTTTTCTTTTTTCTTTCTCTATCATTTCTAGACTTCAATTTGTCTACTGCTAATATGTTATATTCTACCTCGATAGCAGCATATTGCATCAGGATGAGGGTAGTGGTTCTTCTTTCCCTAAGCAACAAGGAAAATTCAGCATCAAATGCATTGGCAAAGGTGATTTTAGCTGAAGTCTCTGAAGGTTTTATCTCCTCTGGAATTTTTCCATACATTTGGTTGAACCTTTTGGTAAAATCAGGTATTGATTTACCTTGTTTCCTCCTTAAAGCACCAAATTCAGTGATGTAGTAGAGAAAGTCCTTTTTGTCTGCCCAATGTTTGAGAAAGGCATCATCTAAGGCTATGATATCAACTATTGAATTGGGAGGCAAACTTCTGAACCACTTTCTTGCTTCCCCATTTAGACTTTGTACAAATAATCTCATCCACACATCAACATGTTCTACATTGAAATTATCTGCAAAACTATAAAATGAACTCAAATGCTCTTCAACAGAAATTGATCCATCTCCATTGAATTTGGGCAAGTATCTCATATAATCATTTGGTGGAAAGGCATACATGACTTGTGGAAGAACCAAGGGAGCATACCTTGCTGCAACTATTTCGTCCATTCTGTCTGCAACCATATTGGCTATTTTTGGAGCTCTGGAAGTGAGTAAAATTGGTGATGTTGAAGGACAAGGCGTCCCTTGTGTGTCACAACTTATATGTATTGATGTTGAATCTTGATCTTTATCAGACAAGGATTTATCCTCTTGACTATGATCATCTAATGGGGTGAGAAACAAAGGGTTCTCAAAAGAAAAATAGTGTGATCTGAAATCTTCGGATGAGACAGATCCAAGAGATGACGATGATGTCTCTGGTTCAGTCTTAATATATGTGTTGTGACCTGTCAAAATTTCAATCACAGGCAAGATGTCTGGATACTCCTATTTAATGAGTTCAATAAGTAACTTCTTATGTTCTGGATTTAATTTTGAAACAATTGAAGGGAATGAAACTATATCAGGCTCAATAAAAGGTTTAATTTCACTTTCAGGATTCAAATCTTCATTTGATTGGGTTTTGATGATTTCAGAGGATTATGCTTGAGAAATTTCTGAAGATAATTTTCCCTTTGAGAGTGAAGACTGACCAGAAAGAACTTTAGGTTTTCTTAGTAATTTTTCAGGATCTGGCACTGTTGCAACAGGCTCGAGATCTGGATTTTTTCTTGTTACTGGTCTCTTATTAGATGATGAAGAATTTAGAGGATTTTTAGGTCCTTTACCTTCTCTTTTCGGAGCCATAATTACCACAGAGGAGTCACCAGGTGAATAATCACAGTCTTAAAAAATGTCCAAAATCTTGTTCACCACCAAGATTTGAATGAAAACTTGTTGTTTCCCTAGGGAAGATCTCTTTGTTTCTTTGTCCCCGACAACGGAGCCAAAAATGTTAGTCCCTAAATTTGCACTTGACTGTGAGAGGGAAAGCTAGGGCATCATCGAGTTATTGCAAAAGTGTTTTGAGGGTTTTTATGGTTTGATTTTTAATAGGGTGGTTGAAAACTGGCTCAAGGTTACAACATAACATGAAAATCAAGATCATAACATAGCATATCCCATTGGATGAATAATAGGTAGACACATAGATGGATTAAACCAATTAAGAAAGGAAGATGAAGTCTTCAATTTGTCAACTTCACATGAATTCTCGTCTCAAAATGCCATAAAGAAACAAGACTATCAACTTGATATCAAAACTTGAAAAATTATCTTTACAGTAAAATTTCCACTGTATAAATTATCAATCAAGAATAAAAAAGCATTGCATTTCAAATAATGAATTCAAGCATGAATAAAGAAATAACAGAATAGAAAAAGAGGGTCTAACCATCCATATGCCTTTGCTATTAAGTGTCAAATTGAACATAAATGCCTTTACAATGTGCTTCACAAAAAGGTCCCTTGGATCTCCAATTTTTCGACCTGAACATGGTCTTTCTTCTGTCTATTTAAATTATCTATAAAACTTCCAGATCCTATCATCTAGTATAGCTTTAATGACTAGATTTCGAATAGTATCTATCTACTAAGGTAGTTCACTCAAAAATAGCTTCTACAATCCCAAAATAGATCACAACTCAACAACTTGATATTGCAAATATTGCCAGCATTACATTTGACTCTACAAAATAGGAATTTAGTTTGATTTTGTAAAATAGATCGAGGTCTTAGCATTTTACTGACCAAAAATGAGTAGGCCTTGCCATATTTCCTGGAAAAAATTTAAATCATAATTGTAGCAAATTTTCATGTTACCTTTAGGATATAATCACAGCAGTGACTTTAGCATTTCTCTTTTTGAGCTTATTGGTAAGCACGACATTGTGCCAATAGAGTCTCAAATTAATCTCCCTGAGTTCTTTGAGCAATTCCATTTGCTCTTTCTTCTTCTTTTTAAAACTTTGAATCCTTTCTTGCTGGCGAGCATTCCATTGTTCTATCTGCAACTTCTCCTTCTTTAATTATCTTATTGTTTTCTGAAACTCCTTGATCTTTTCTTTATCAGTTTTAATTTTAACTATGAATCCTGAGCATTCTTCAAAAGGTGCAGGTTCATTCAGGTTTAAGGCAACTATGGGTTCCTTGGCTTTAACTTGGTACTTTGAGACTAATTCTGAGCTATGTTCTTCCTCAGAACTTGTTGAATCTATAGATTCAGGCACATATGGTATGCGGTCTAAGTCTTCAAAGTAATCATGTTTATCTTCAGGAGTTTCACTGATACCTTTAGCCATCTTTTTAGCTTTTGCTAATCTGGTTGAAGCTCTCATTACAGGACCTGTAGGTGGTGAAATTATTTTGTTTCCCTTGCTGACAGATTTCTTGGGCAATGGAGTTCTTTTTTCCCTTTTCCCGGTACTTGCTTCGACATTATCAGAGTCATCTTCTATGATTATGAAGTTTTCTTCTTTGATTGACGGATTGAACATTTCCTTTGACTTCAGTCTATACTTGTTGGTGACCCTAGTAGAATTTCTTCTAGGTTTCTGTGATACAGACACACCTTTAACCCTTTTCCCTTTGGTTGAAACACCCCTTTTACTGGTTTATGGTGTTTCAAGCTTGACTGTAGTTTGAGTATCAAGATCGTTATCTGAATCATTTTCCCCTTTAACATTTTCCTCAGAAAACGTTTCAATTTATGGCTCCCACCTAGGTCTTTTACTTCTGCTCCTCCTGGTCACCTTGATATCAGAAATTTCCTCTTTCACAGGGGTTTCATCGAAGATGTATCAGCTCTGTATAATGGTCTTTCTCCCTTTACCTTTCTTCTACTTATTAGACTGAGTGATAGGGTTTAAAGATCCCGTGAGCCAGCTCCAAGGTTTCTGTAATTCGTTCAAAGCAGACATGACTAAGGCTTTAATCAAGACTTGATGGAAAAGGTTGCTTTTAGCATTGGTGGAGAGTGACTGCACTCTTTTTGACATCTTTGTCAAGTTTTTGAGCAGAAAATAAGGGATATTTAACGGGTAATCACCATTTAAATGCATTAGTATCCTGACGTGGTAGATATAGACCAGTAAGAATCTACCTTCACAGGTGATATTCTTGTGAATCACGATCAGAGCCGTGTGCCATTTGGGTCGAATCCAGCTACGAGGTATTCCCCTTCTCCAATCCGGATTTTGCTTGTCTGGAAGCAGGAATTGGTTTACAAATTCAGTAACCACATGCTCTTTCTTCCACCATCTTTCTCCTCCAACTACCAGCCTACAAGCCTTTACGATAGTCTGTTCTGTTACCAGCATCAACATTTTACCGAGTTCGACCTCGTGACCATCAAAATTCAGAGTGAACTCCATGGAGACCTGCTCATCATAAACCTGAAAAATGGTGAGGAATTCAAACCACCCAACATCTCTGAACCTTTGAGCCATCTAAGGATAGGCTTCAAGAAGTTCGACACCCTCTGGTTCTATTCTGACAACCTATCCGCTCCTCTTTGGTGCCATCAAACACAATTCTACAACTGTGTCCTCGGGTTCCAAATTTGCCACCTACAATTGTTAGTGTATACTATTCCTTTGAGTGGATACCTGCATTCCTCACTGCAAGCTTGAATTCAACGAAATTGAACAGGTATAATATAACGATCATCAAGAAAAAGGGTGATTTGAGTTTAGCATATCCCTGGCAACGAGCCCAAAAGTGTTGGGCAATTCAATTGCTTAAATTGCTTTACATGATTAAATTGCCAACCAGGGAGCTTGTAAGCTTGTGAGATGCTGACAAATATATGCGGGAGTAGGCAACTAACTCTAAGCTAAGTGAGTTGAATTAAAAATGTCAAGAATAGGAATTAAAATAAGATGATCTTATGTTGTAGGTCAAGTCCTATGGATTTTCATCTATCTTTTGGATTCTCAGGGTTAACAAAATTCAAATCTTTGATGCACACCAAACTTGGCAGATCACACTTGCAAGAATGAAATTGTAGAAATGAAAGGCTACAAAATTCAACTGATGTCAATGGACTTATATTTCAACTATTAACCACATTCCTTTGGTTGAAAAGCAATATCTTCAACTGGTTTTGTGATCACTAAAGAAACTCAACCTTTAATGCCTAACTCTATAGGGAAACCACACTTACTTAAATGAAAGAGTATAAAGGAATGAACAATAACTGAAATGAACAACTAATGAAATAACATCACACAACAAAAATGAAGCTATTTGGGCAGGGTGTACCAGAGAGAGGGGGTCCTGCCTCTCTTGGAATATACTTCCAAGAAGGACTACATTAGAGAACTCTTGATATGCAACAACAAGCTCTTTATTCTAGCATCAAAATGATTACAATGATCCTTCTCTTCAATATGGAACTCTATGCTCTAACTTCTCCTTCAACACTATACTATCTAAGTCTCTAACTCCTTAACTATTCAAACTTAATGATATCATATTATATTTATACATATAGCTTCTCCTTCACAAAAGGAAAATGAATTACAACAAAATGAGATCAGATCCTAAACAAGTGGATTTGCAACTAACAAATCCTAGATCCTAAACATGTGTATCTATTCACCACCAAATCTTGGATTTGATATGAGATAGTTTGAAGAATATAATAAAATCATATTCCATGAGATCTATGTGCCCAAATTCATGGATATGGGCCGCAACTTGGCCAAGCCACTTAGCTACATAATTGTAGGCTAGTTACCAGAATGACCAGTTTTGGAAATCTCAACCATACGCCCCTTATTTTGAACTTTTTGTGGATTTTCCTAGTGGGTCACCTAAATGACCCCATTCTGCACAAAAAATCATATTTTATGTTTTCTATATCTCTCTTCAACTGTTCAAAAATGACGTGGAAAATTTGACTACTAGGACTGCCAATTAGTTGCAGAATTTCCAACACAACTACTGAATTTCACAAGTTAAGAAACCACAATATCTACTCTAAGTAATCATCAAAGCATGGAAAATCAACTATTTTAGTGTAAGTATGCCACATGAATCTCATATAGGGTAGAAATGGAAAAATGCATAAATATGAGTGATGAAGGGAATAATGATGAAAGGGTAAAGTAAATGAAAAATGACTAAATGGCATTGTAAAATGTGTTATTTCTTAGGTCCAATAGAGACAACCTAGAATTTCATCCATGACCTCAAAAAATAGAACCAACAAGGAGTTGTAACAATCCCTTTATAGAGAAACATATATATATCTTTAAATTATATTCTCAAAGTGACACTACATCAAAAAGCACAGATACCTCCAACATATTTACCAAGACATTGATAAAAAGGAGAATGATTATATTCTAAGACTTTCCCTTAAAAATGTTCCTAGATAATCCTTTCACCTTGATCTAGTTGAATACATTCCTTTGATAAAACATCAACAACTTGGTTCCTTTCCTTATACATGTGATGAAAGGAAAAGGATTAAGAGAGACAACCATTTTTTAGTTTGCAACATCTTTGAAGAAGATAAAATAGGTTAGGGTAGCCCGAGTAACAAATAGACACAAAAATTTGGACAGGGACCTGAAAGAAACTAAAAAATATATTTCTAATATGTATGAGAATATTGTATTGGGGATTTTTAAGGGGGGGAATAAAATATCCACGAGTTAGATGAGAAAAAGAGAAAGTTGCTTCAAAAGGCGAGAGGTTGAATGAAGGATGAAGAGTAGGGAAGTGTTGTTGGATAAAGGGGATAAAATACAAAAAAGTCATAAATATGTTAATCACTTGAAGCTAATCATAGGAAGAGGTTCAACCATTTTGGAGTGAAACATAAAGAAGGTCATATTGTTAGAAAATGATCAAAGATGGTCGATATTGGAGTCTCACATTTCCAGTTAATTTATACACGGCAAGATAGGGCTAATATAGTTGGAATTCTAAAGTTAACCACTTATTTTCCAATTTTGTATCTGAAGAAGATAATCATAATATGATCGAAAAAGTATCTAAGGAGGATAAAATCCTTGATCTGGATGGTTGGATTATTAATATTTTTATTGTTTTTTATGATTTGGTGGAGGAAGTTTTAGCGAGAGTCTTAGAAGAGGTTAGAAGCACATGTAAGGAAATAGGATTTTCCAATTCAACCTTCTTAGCATTGATTCCAAAGACGGATAAACCTAGTAATTTTGATGAGTTTAGGGCTATTTCCTTGTGCAAATGTGTATACAAAATCATTAATAAAGTTTTTCTGGTTAAAGTTAAAACAATTTATCTAAATTTATCTCACACGAGGGGTTTGGTTTTTTAGCTAGAAGGAAGATACATGAAGAAATAAGGGCATCTCAATAGGTTTTTCACTCAATAAAATTAAGGAAACATTTGTCCATGGTCAAGAAATTGGAGTTATCAAAGGAATATGACATAACCCGACTACCTTCACCTAAGATTGATGCTCCTAGATGTTGATTTTTGTGTTCCAATGGTTAAATTGATAACATGATGTATTTCTTACATTTATTTTGTTGTGCTTATTAATGATTTTTCCTCAAAAAAGTTTAAGCCTAATGGATTCCCAAGGAAAGGTTGTCATTTATCTTCTTTACTTCCCTTAATTATCATTGAAAGATTGAGTAGAGATATCATGGATGCAAAATGTTAGGAATGATTATAGGTATTAGAACTGGTAGGCCTATGTTATTAACACACTTGTTGTTTGTTGACGATGTTATGCTATTTTCAAATGTTTTTGTAAGGGAAGCAAGGAAATTACAAGAGATTATGGAAATAGATAGTATTATTTAACATCCCCACTATAATCCCCATTTTAATTAATGCTTAATGTAGATATAATGTGTGGCCATGGCCAAATGATGTAATATGTGAATTGTATTTCTGAATTTTAATAAAGAAAATGTGATTCTAGTTGTCAAGGGGATTTGGACAAAGATGGAGGATGAATTAATCCACAAGAGAGGGGATGATATAAGAGGATGTCTAAGAGGGGTCCAAGGGGGAATTGCCCATGTCTATTATTTCAACCCACATTCCTAAATTTTATATCATTATGTATTAAAATTCTATTTTCTGATAGAGTGTCCCTAAATCCAATCATTTAATGCATGTAACAGAGTGGGTGTGAGAAGTCACATCCAATAGTTATTAGGAGCATGGGGAAGTACAATTAGTTTCGAGAAGAGTGTAAGTCAAGCAGGTAATCCAAAGCGAGGAAATTCATATGGGAAGTTACAACAATTTAGACAATCAATGTTTTTGCATGAACAACAAGTAGAGATAAACAACGAAGAGGTTGGAGTTGGAGAAACCATGGAGCGCTAATTATAGAGAATATTTAGAGCAAAAGACTGGGGATCTAGGTTGTTGGTCCTAAAGAGTGAACTCATGTGTGAGTTTCACTGTAACAAAAAGTGATTGCTACTATTTTTCTTGGTATTTTTCCTACCAGTGAGCTCCCTTGATTTTACTAGTAGAGAGATTCCTAGTTACATGTGCCAGAGAGACCCTGATAAACAAATGGGATGCCCGATGGACTCAAAGAAGTGAAGGGGTACATTCCTTGGGTTTGGTAGGTTGAGACAAAGATATCTGGTGGAAAATCAGGATAGTTGTAGGAGAATACCAGTAGGTTGTGGGATTTTCTTAGCTATGAGTGGACAGTGAGAGACCACCCTCTTTTGTGGATTTCTAGCCCTAGCTCGGGGGTGAATTGATATTGATATTTGGAATATCAAGTCTATGGTTTGGTGGAACTTCCATCCCAAGCATCTTGTTGCACAATTGTTTTTAAAAGATAAGTGTTTTATCGTGTTTTTGTGTTGCATGTAACCTTCAAAAAGAATGGATGCACCAATAATGATGGTGAAAGAAATGCTGTTGTTGTGGACATGGATACATCCTTAGCTCGTGATGTAAAAACATTAGAACACATGTTACATGGTTTTTCCAAATACGATCAACAATCCAAGGGGGTGCAAAATGAAGGCATTTGTGAAGATGATGATATTATATATGGGGATGTAATAAAAAAATGTTTAAGAAACACCCTTATTTGAAGAAGAGAAGGTGTGACACTCTACAATAATATCTATTCTCCTACTCAAAACAAAACTTGATTGGTCAAACAAGGAATTTTCAACAGTTTTGAGGTACTATATAATTTTTATGTGATATACACAATTTCATCCCAGTTGATCGAATTTTGTTATAAACTTTATTTGTATGAAAAATAGTTGTTATTAATTAAAAATATAATAACCATTCATATTACATGTTTTTGTGTAAACATTTCATTGCTCAACTAGTTGTTGCCAAAGGAAAATAGTCTTTTGAGAATTACCAAGGAAGCAAAAACAATAATCAAGAATATAGGGGTATATTGTGGTTCCATTTATACATGCCCTAAAGATTGCATTCTATATAGAGGTAATTATGAAGGATAAAAAAGTGTCTACAATGTCAAGAATCTTGTTTTTGCAATGATGTCATTGGTGAAAAATACTAGATAAATTGTTGCACCACATGTTGATAATCCCCAGATAATGTGATTGTTCTAATGCAAGTCATTGAACCAATTAATGGAATGACATGGATTTAATAGAAGTAGTGATGGAGTGATGAGAGTATAAGAGGATTCAATGGAAATGAAACACATAGAATCTAGTTGGCTAGAAAATTCTATTGATGAGAATGGAGCATAAGATTTGGTCTTGCAATGGACAAGGTTAAACCCTAATCCCAACAATGTAGCATATGGATTACATGGCCCATGGTTCTAATCAAATAAATATTCCACCTTGGATGTGGTGAAGGAGCATCTAATGTTGGTTTACTAATACTTGGAAAGCATCAAATGAAGAAAATGGATATGCATTTGGCACCTTTAATGGATGAAGTACGAATTTTATGCAACAAAATTAGAATGTACGATGTTTATGAGCCATGGAATTTACATGATAGTGAATTCAAACTTTATGTGATATTATGTTGGTGAACTCATGATTTTCCAAGATTTAAAGTGTGCTCTGGCAACAATAGTGATTTTAGGAAATATTTAAAGAAAAATATTAAATTTATAGTATATAAGCATTATTAATTTCTAAATGGATAATTTTATTCCTTACATTATTATTGTCTAATTACCCTAATAAAAATATTTTTTCATAATTTTATATGCAGGGCTCAGGACAAATGGTTATCAAGCATGCCCACTTTGAGGTGACCAATCGCAGGTGAGGCATTCAAAATATTTGAACAAAATGGTCTATGAAGGACACATGAAGTTTATTCCTTTAAATCATCCTTTTATCAAAACAACCCGGGGGGTGGATTGGTAAATGGCAAGGAGGATCTTTGACTAGCTCCTATGAACAAGATACTAGTGGATTGATTACATTTTTATAATGGATGTTTAGCATTGATATAAGAAATTCATAAGAGAATGAATACACTTATACCTAAATCCTATGACCTACCCTACTAGATGGACATGAAGATAACATATTTATTAGACCCCATACACGTTTTTAAACATATCTACCTATTTTTGGAGACATGTTTCCTCTAATAATATGGCTCATAATCTATTGACTATGAATGACTTGAAGGTGTTATATACAAATAAGTATCCATGGACAAAGTATGTTTAAGGAAGGAAAGATAATATATTGTTGGAAGATTGGTTGTTGTCATTGATGTCAACCCTAGTCATGGGTTTTGGACCGCGGGACATGAAGGAAAATGCACATGCAGATACACCACCCATGGATGGATAGTATACATCATGTTGTTTCCAGTGGTATGTGGCATGTCACGTGGATCCTCATGGTTGAGGAGAAATGAATTTTTGAAGATGACAGAGTGAATTGAAGAAGAAAGTACATGTAGGCCCTGAAGATAATTAAAGAAAAGAATTACAAAATAAGAAAGTGTCAGGTCGGCCCTAATGTTAAAAGGAAGTGACATAAATGGTATAAATAAACATCATTATACATTCATTTAATACAAGTCAAATTTCAGAGGTAATAAGAAGAAAAGAAGGCCGGATTTCAAGAGAGGATGACGTCTTTTGGTGATGTGTTCTAAGGTATGTTATTTTCAAGTCATCTTACCATTTTTTCTATAACATTTTTGATAGAACGATTCAGATGGTGAAATTGCTATGGTATTGAGAAGACATATCAAGGTATCTATGGTAAAAATTTCAGCTCTTGATTCACTATAATTATGGAGATACACTCTGTGGAAGATAGGGTTTGTGACCAGTCCTGAAGCTAGTCAATAAAAAGGTGTTCCAGGTAAAACCGTCATAAATTCTTCATAGAGAATCCAAATGAAGTGAGACAAATTTCATTGGAAAGAGTACGGCCTTTAGTTTCTTGTGTGAGAGTTTCAGATTTGGATGTTAATTATTGAGCGCGAAGCATTCTGTGCAAGTTCACTCTCTTGAATAGAACAAAATTGAATAAAGTCTACCATTATTTCTATAACCTCTTTTTGGGGAGGATTCAAGGAGTGAAAAATGGAGTAGTTTTAGAGAATACATTGAGTAATATTATCTACAGTATCATAGTACTCCAATAATTGAAGAATTGCAGAAATTGAAGAAGTCTCAGGAAGCATTATCAGGTTCTATGTGATGATTGGTTGATGGTGATGATTTAA